>CAKNXH010060564.1:23215-66140 GCA_932178445.1 Andricus quercusramuli | reverse complement strand
CTTTGCAGAGATTAATGGACCAAGTTCTGCTAGGATTACAAGGAGTCGAACTATTTGTTTATCTTGATGACATAGTAATCTATGCAGGAACTTTAGAAGAACATGGGAAGAAAGTAATACGTCTCCTTAACAGATTAGAAGGGGCAAATTTGTCAATTCAGCCGGAGAAAAGCGAGTTTTTATTTAAAGAAAATTGAAGCTGTTAAAAATTTTCTTACTCCTAAAAATCCGAAGAATATGAAACAATTTTTAGGACTTGCAGGATATTATAGAAAATTTATCAAAGATTTCGCAGCAAAAACTAAGCCTCTAACCAATCTTTTGAAAAAGGGAGAACCTTTCAATTGGGGTCCAGAAGAAGAAGAAAGTTTCAAAACTATGAGACAAGCTTTATGCGAAAACCCCATCTTGCAATATCCAGATTTCCAGAAACCATTCACTATAACCACGGACGCATCAGGATACGCCGTTGGTGCGGTATTAAGCCAAGAAAAGGATGGCATAGATCTTCCCATATCCTACTACTCTCACGTACTGAATAGTGCAGAATGCAATTATTCTACTACTGAAAAAGAGTGTCTCGCTGTTCTGCACGTAGTTCGACAGTATCGGCCTTACGTGTATGGAAGGGCATTCACGCTAGTTAGTGATCATGAACCACTAAAGTGGATAAACTCCGTAAAAGATCCGGGACAGAGACTAATACGATGGCGGTTGAAATTAAGGGATTACGATTATGATTTCAAATATAAACCTGGGAAATTGAATACAAACGCCGATGCCCTTTCCAGAAATCCCATAATAGAAAGTGCTTCCAAGAAAAGCGAAAACGAAAAATAGAAGAAAAGTGCAAAATTACTACCAATACAAACACGTCAAACTAAACAAGGCACTGAAGGACAAGCGAAGCCTGTAAACAAATCTTCAAACCGACCCTCGATAGTAACAAAAAGAGGACCAACAACCAAAACCGTTACCTCAAGTCCTTCCATTTCAGGAACCCAACGAGTAACTTTTAATCCCGAGGACAACAGTCAACGCACGAACATCACTTTAAAACCTATAGAGGACCTGCATGAAAGCTGCATGAGCAAACGCCTGCTCAGAAAAAGAGCCGAAGAAATGAGAAATAAAACTCGACCCAATTACCGCGAGTCCAGTACCGACTTAGAAGATGAGACAGCTGAATCCGATAATGTGCTACCCAGCTTTTCCAGGAACTTTTTGAAAAAGAAATTGCTGAAGACGGACAAGAACAAGAGGAACCAATAGTAGAAACACTCGCGAAAACCTTCATAACCGTGGATCCTCCGTAAAGCGACAGTGAGGACAGTTCAGAAGAAGAGCAACCAATTGAAGAGAGAAAAGAGCTTAATAGCTCGAAATTAACCTGAGAAGAATTGAAAAACTCGTTTACACAATTCGATGAATTTTTAGAAACTTATAAAGAATGGGAAAAGGAGGGAGAAACAGAAGAAAGCGAGGAAGCTCACGGAGCCATCATGGCTGTATCAGAAGGCGAAGATAATCCAGAGATTATTCACGCCATTGAGGAACTGGAACCTGATAGTGAGAGTGAACTCACTCGAAGAATAGATTCAGTGATAAATTGGCCTAAACATAAACTACAGGAAGTCAAAACGCAGAAAGTGAACAATCCAGTATCCAGTGAAGATAGCGAAAATATGAAATCTAAGGAACAAGAAAAATTTTCCTCAACTCAAATAATACGTCCTGAGATCGGACAACGCAACTTCAACCGCTGAATACGCCGGATGAATTAGCAACATTTCGTCCATCAGCCTGTGGGTTGCCATGAGCTTTATCTACTCCACTTCTAGAATCAACGAAAATAAAAGAAACTACAGAACTTCCGATGAATTCCCACGAAAACATCAAGCCCAGACAAATAGGTATGAGTCAACCCGAAACAACCAGTGTTTTAAGAACCGAGACTGCGAAAATAACTACAGAAGACGACAATACATGTACATCAATCACTAGCATCCAGCCTACATTGCCGACTGAATACAATCGCCCTTCTAATATTGATGCATTCCCGAAAATAAAAGGTAGCCGCGAAAATTTAACGTATCATAGAGGAAACTATGTACACTTCCTTTCCAAAGACTGCAAATTCACTACGCCAATAGGGCGCTTATTAATAGACATAAAAGCCATTGATCCTTCGGAAATTAAAGAACAACATCCTAAGATAGGTCAAATACTTATGGCTCCCCGCGGTAGTTATAAAGTTTACACTATCATCCTAAAACAAAACCATTTCGACGAATTGAATAAGGAAAACCTGAGAATTGGACTACACAAAGTACGTTCAGCTCTCGAAAGAGAGAACATAAACGAACCCATGATTATTACAGACATGCCTATAGAAACTTTTGACAAAGTATCACTCGACACAGTAGGACCATTGCCGACAACTCCTGATGGAAATCGACATATTCTCACTATGCAGGACAACTTGTCAAAATATTGTATTGCTGTAGCAATACCCGACATAACAGCTACAACAATTGCGCAGGCTCTAGCTTAGAACTTAATCTCACAATATGTGCCCCAAAAGCCATTTTAACCGATCGTGGAAGTGCTTTTATGAATAATCTCTTAAGAAAGTTATCCAAGATATTTGGAATCAACCAAATATTTACCTCAGGATATCGACCACAATCGAATGGGTATTGGTTGATTACATTCGATCCTACGTGGACTACTACGATAATTGGGATAGATAATTACCCTTTGCAATGTTCTCCTACAGCACTTCAATTCATGAAGCAACTAACTTCACACATTTGGAATTAATATTCGGAAAAATTGCGCGTACCCCTCGTTCATTCCCTTCCCATGAAAAGTTAGGAACTTACGGGTCTTATTTAAAAGACTTAATAATAAGACTATCTGAAATCAAAAACATGGCGGCCGAAAATTTAATTAATGCTAAATACAGATCTAAGCAACTATATGACAGAAAAATAAACCCTTTTACTGGAAAAGTGGGCGATAACGTGTACGTAAAAAGGGAAACCAAAACTAAGAAATTAGATAGTAAAAGTCACGGGGCATACACAATTGTAGATATATTTGTCAAACGCACCGCTATTTTAGAAACAGCGGATGGAAAATGTTTCCAAAAACACGTGAATAAATTGAAAATAGCTCATGAGTGACCCTTAAAAAATAAAAATTATAACATAATATTTCCTTTTACAGGGTGGCTGCTCCAATCATACTTACTAGGCTCCCAAAGAGACAAATATACCCTTCCATAAATCATCCGAAAGGTGACATAATCAAATTGGAGTACCCAAAAAGACCGTTAGAAGAGCTGACCGCAGAATACGATTTAACCAAACCCATTTACAGCATAGATAGAGTGGAAGGGCCGTCGCACGCCCGCAGATTTATAGTTAAGTGTGTCGTAGAAGACACAAAGCGCGGAAATTTGTTTATCACAATAAGCGAACGCGAAAAGAAAGTTAGGGTAGCAGAGCATGAAGCAGCCAGGAAAATGTTGAGAGAATTAGAAGATGTTTACTTTTTCAGCGAAGAGGTTAACACTCAAAATGAAACTGAGGATACATATGTCTTATGTGCAGATAATGACGCAAAAATACTAACCAAGTTATTTAAATGGGGACATTGCAGCGAATATTGCTATCGAAGGGGACATAGAATAGAATCTTGCACTAAAGAAATTGAGAAATAAACGATTAGCCGAAAACACCGACGAGACAAATGTGGTATCAGAAGAAGAGTTTTGGGGTTCCATGAATGAGAACTGATACAAATAATGTAATCAATTATAATAATACATATATATATATATATTTATAAAATATAATCATAATCAATAATAATTAATCAATTATAGTGATAAATTAGCCCAATAAAAGATTCTTCTACTGAAACGACGATTACATCTAACATACGTATTAAGAATAAACATAATTATAACTCGAACATACATATATTAATAAAATTTAAAATAGTATTTACAAAATACATGTATTAATTATTTGGGAAAAATAATGTTTTAAAAAGAGGAAGAATAAAACCCTGAAATGAAACAAACAGAAGAAGGAAGAGGATTTGGAGGTTGCCCTCTTATCTCCCCTTTTCATAACATCATCACAAAAAATATATAAAAATGAAAATATAGAAAAGCGAAAGAAAAAGGAAGAGGATTTGGAGGTTGCCTATTTTCTTTCCTTTTTAAAAGGGAACTGCAAAAATAATCAGTCATTATACATTTTATTGAAGTAATTTTCACTGTTTAGATATACATGGAGTGGCTAAATTTTCACACCAAGGGCCTTATAGGAGACATCAACTATAACTATGAAAATTGTAAGAAAAGCTCAATCCACGAAGACTGCCGAAATGGTGTCCAATTGGATACCCTGCTGGCTAAAATCAATAGAATCAAAGCCGAAAATGAGACGCTAAATAGAATACTGTCAGAAATACAGCATTACAAACCTGAAACTAGTTCTATACCAAGAACAATGCAGAAACGCCGAGTACCAGTGTTAGGCTTCATAGGCTCCATTATAGGACCAGTTCTTGGACTTTTAACTTCAGAAGACGGAGAAGAATATACAGAAATGATCAACGAATTATACGATAAACAAAACAATTTAAGCCAGATTCTAAGAAATCAAACCCATATAGAAAAGGCAGAAATTCAAAACATACATGAAGAATTAGATACAAGAGCTCACGAAATAATTAATATGCAATCGTTGTTAGAAAGAACAATGAAAAACGTGAAAACTCAAGAATACAGCATTAATAATCTGGAATACTTAAATTATGTAAGGCAATGGATCGCACAGGGAGAATCAAAACTCGATCCTGCATACAACACTCTGCAACAGTTCACAGACATTATTATAAATGCAAGAGAAAAGAAAGTACAGCCAGCCCTGATAAAAAATGACCAATTACAGCAAATAGTAATGGAAATAAACAAAGATTTAAACGAATACGAGTTCCCACTGCCAAGTACACACATAAAAGCTGAAGACTTATATCAAATCGGAAAATCAGACGTGGGGTATCACTCTAACAAATTAATGGTGACTATAGACATTCCATTATTAGAAAGAAAATTCTATCAAATGTATAAAATATATCCATACCCAGTATATCAAAATATAATTGCAAACATCACTGGAGCCGCCTATATACTACCCAAACAAAAATATATCGCCTTATCGCCAGACGATCAGAGGTTTTTCCTAAAAGACAAAGAGTATCAAAATACCTGTATAAAAACTACACACAACACCATTTGCGAAGCAAATCAACCTATCCATACAACTTCAAGCAGCTCATCCTGTGAAGTTGTTATGTTACTCAAACCAAGGACAACGATCCTACAAAATTGTGACGTAAGAATCACTCTACAAGAAAGATCATTCTGGACAAAAATACCTTCCCTACAAGCATGGTTATATTCAACAACAAAACCAGAGCTCATTAGCATCAACTGCCCTAACAAGAAAATAAAGCGAGAATATATTTCAAATTCCGGCATAATTCGACTGAGAAGTGGATGTATTGCCAGAACAAAAGATACTACGTTAATAGGTATAACAATTAATAAAGACAATGAGGAATATATATATATATATATATATATATAATCCAGAATTCTCATTGAATATAGCTAATATATCTTCTATAATATTCAATTTCCCCAAAAACTTACCTATAGAAGAAAACGAATTGCAAATACAACCAACAAAAACATGGAAAGAATTTCAATACGGGCAACCCTTGGAATAAATCGAATGCCAACTCACACAATTTCAACAAAAACATCATCATCGAAGAAGAAACAATCACATTATGTTAGGGACATCCATGGGAATAACTATATTAATATTGTTAACAACCATATATTACGGGAGAAAGGTACACCAGAGCTTCGTTATATGCTCGCGCGACTGCAGGCGATATTAGCAATTCCTAGAATTGCTCGTCCCCACAGTTTCTCAGGGGGCAGGGTGAGAGACGGTTGCGACTCCGCCTATGAAGGGACGCACTGCATTACTCCGCAGTCAAGTAGATTGCGCAATATCATGGGAACGGTTTAGGCGGCCCTGCCTGTTTACGTTTCGCTGCTGGCGATATATGCACAAGACCATGTTCAGGCAACCCCCGAGATTGAGCATATAACGAAGCTCTGGTGTAATAAGAAAAACATGCAAATGCTCGAAAATCAACCATCAATCAAAAAACAACAGTATTATTGAAGAAGAAATGCAATCTCTGCCTCTTGAAATCACGGAATAATCACAAGCCAATAAGGTTCGAAACCAGACAACACCACAGACGCATATCCCAATAACCAGCATCCGAGTAGCCTAAAAAGTAGTTGAATGCCGATCTTCATCTTGAGAACAAATGAATAAGGACAAGGTCCGCATTCAGTTCTTTCTCACCATTCATCGAGGACGATGAAATATTTTATGAAGGGAGGAGAGACAGGAGCACCTTGTTTTCTTAAAACTTAACCATAGAATTTCACATAATCAAATTAAAATAGTAACAAACATGAGCCAACACACGTTAAGTATGGCTGACCAAACGCACACCGTAATTATGGCCGCCTGCAATAAGTGAAATACTACCGCAAAATATGTGACGTGCGCCAAAGAAAGGGGGCTTACTCTGAAAAAATCGAAATCGAGGTTCTTACATCTTTCGATAGTTTTTGAGTTGCTCTTTTCAATGAAACCATCGAAAAAAATGTCCGAGCGTTATTATTGCTAATAATTGAGTTGATAGGTACCCGAGAAATCGTGCTTTCGCTCGAGAGCTCGAGATCCCGTGAAACACCTCCCACCACTCACCACTACATCTCCGCGTCTCATCTATACCCCGTCCGTGAGCAGAGCCGCTATATGCGTGAGAATGTAGTGGCAAGAGGAGAGGGAAGATTTCGTGGTCTTCCCTCTCAACTAAAAGTCGCGTCTATCGGGTCGACTTCGACCGCTCGTCCTGAAAAATCTCGCTTTCCAGAGTAAGCCGCCTTTCTTCGGCACACGTCACATATAGACTCCGCCCGTACTGCGAGAGAAACACCAGTAGAAGTACAACGGCATGCCGACAAAATGGCTTACGAAGAAAGAAAAGAGCAATAAAGGCACAACAGCAGATCTGACGTCATCATTCATTATGGCTGCTCGTGCAAGGAGTATAATCTTATAGCGATAAGAAACATCGGACCGCCTGAAGAGAAGAACTGACACACACGAACCTCAGTGAATCAACATGGAAGG
Organism: Andricus quercusramuli; assembly: GCA_932178445.1. NCBI lineage: Eukaryota > Metazoa > Arthropoda > Insecta > Hymenoptera > Cynipidae > Andricus > Andricus quercusramuli. Next base: position 58,830 of record CAKNXH010060564.1, on the reverse strand, counting down.
AAATCTACACAACGGAACATGCTACCTAAACTATGTAAGCCAGCGAACCGTCTAACCTCAAACGACAGAAGTTAGCATGTCCTACTAGAGCCCAAAACACATGTGAGTAAAATCAATGGCAACAAAATAAGAATCACACTGTGAAGCCAGTAAAAGGGCACATTATATTTAATCAAACCAAACATGGGAAAATTGTCACTTATAAAAAGATAAATTTCATAAAATCAATTGATTCTTATTTTCAGCGTGATTATAATCTTATGAGAATTGAGCATACCATAAAAGATAAGTTAGTTTAGGAATATTATTTTGGACCTATAATTGACCAAATTAGCTATGTTATGAAAAGAAAATAATTCTATGTTGAAACTAACGATAATTTCCAATTAATAAAACTTATAGAAGTCTGATATGCTATAAAATTCGCGATATTATCATGAATCAGTGAAAATTGAATAAACACAAGTTCAAAACATATTCGGAGAGGAAGGAAATGAAGAACACATATTAACTTTGAACTAAAGACATACAATTTCAAGATTTATAAATATTTCAGAAACCAAACATAGTTATGTCTTTAGTACAAAACATACACAAATCAAATATACGAAATGAAATTTATTCTTCAACTCATAGACATACACATACAAAATGTAAACACTTTCAAATTAATAATCAAATCAATAGATTGTAAGGTGAGCCAGTAAAAATCAGTTAAAAGTCAGCCCCGGCAACTCCAACTCAAGATCAGAGAGGTCCAAATCGCAGTCCAGGTCCGACACCGAAATACATTCAATTTTGGGGGCTGTAAGAAACAAAAAGAGTATTTAAAATCCAACTCCATCAAAAATTACGAAGCATTGTCAAAGACAATACAGACTCGACACTAAAATGACCTGTTGCATCATGAAGGACATGCCCATATCGGCAAGCGTATTGGGCGCAGATAATGTTCACGAAACGCCCACATAAGCAAAAAAGATAACTGGTACCCTCAATGCTAGAACAGAACAAGAGAAAACATATTGTAGAACGAAAACACGACAATTAGCAAAGAGAAAAGAAGTAGGAAGTAAAAAAAATCATGTAACCTTACCCCAGGCAGACAGGAGGCCCCGTATGCAAGTGTGTACACACACGCGTTTGCTGGTCGCGGAGTGAAGATAGGTGTAGGCTAACGAGATCATACATCTCGTCAGCCCGCTGATGCAGTGCATTCCTCGCCTTTTTCCAGCCTTGCCTCTCGCTCGGCTAGCAACAGACGGAGAAGCTACCGCAGACGCCTTCGATTGCAAAACCTGGCAGAAAGCAGAATAAAATCCTGACGCTGTGCCCACATTTAGAAGTCTGCTACAGAAGTCCATGGAAGAGGAGCGACGAGGCCGTGTTTCCAGGGGAGTTCCTGCAAAACAGAAAAAATAAAAGATTTCAATAACAAACAAGCACAGAAAACAAAATTTAAAAGCCGTAAGGAAAACTGAAACGAACAAGACAACCCAATTAAAACACCTCGTTCTTTAAATTTACCAGTTTCAGCAAAAATTTTAAACTTTAATTCCGGATCAATAACGCGTACTAGATAACCGACAGGTTCACTGTGCAAACGATGCACCACAGTAAAATCCTGTGAGGTAACATCAAGGGATAAAATAGCCCGACACAATGCCACGAAATTCTCCAAAAAAGTTAGCCTTTTAGATCCACGAATTGTAAAGTGGTTAATGTTTAGCGATTCTTCCAGGCATTTCACACGAAAAAATAAACTGTCAAACTTAGAAAATCACGGTAAAGTATGTACAGTTGTACGTGAATACGAGCTATCCAGCGCAGGATTCTCTGGCACAATACTACCCGATTCAAAAACAGAAAAGTCGAAATCAGAGATATAGTCTGTAAACTCTGAAGAGGACAAGAGGAAAGTTTCACTCATATCACTTGAAGTAATGACATCACTAGTAAAATTCGCAACACTAGGGTTTGAAATTTCACGCACAATGTCTTCTGTAGCCCGATAGCTTGCTATCTCAACAGAATGGTTATTAGAAAACAAAGTGTCAAAAAACGAATCTAAATCCAAGACACTAGATGATGATTCGCACAATAACCCATGATAATCAGATGCTGCCATTACAAGACAGGAAACAACACTAAGAGGAAGAAAAATGTACCAAGCTTACTCACCGGAAGAAACCGACGTTGCAACATTTTCACTCAAATCCATAGGAATATTGTTGATACTGCAATAATCCTCGTAAAACACCGTTGCGAGAAGAGTCGGAAATGCAGGCGGAGCTAAGAAAAATATTCGGGGTCAAGGGGATTACCACGTCTGGGTACCGCCCACAAACTAACGGTTCCCTGGAACGTAGTCACATCGTACTTATCGATTATATCAAACATTACGCGAAAGATTACGATGACTGGGATAGGTTGCTACTCTTCGCAATGTTCCGTATAATACATCGGTACATGAATCCACCAACCTCACCCCCTCTGAACTAATATACGGAAAAATTGCGCGCATGCCCAGTTCCTTCCCATCAGAGGTAAGACTAGAGACCTACGGATCTTACCTGCGTGACTTGATAATTAGACTAAATGAAATTCAAAAAATTGCATCCAAAAACATGATAAAAGCCAAGGAAAAGTCAAAGGTACATTATGATGAAAAGGCTAGGCCACTGAACGAAAAGGTCGGTGACAAAGTCATTATCTTCAAATATGTTAGGAAAAATAAATTTGATAAACGTGCGACCGGACCTTATACGATCGTAGGCTTCACTGAAAATCACAATGTAATTCTGGAAGCCGACGATGGTACAAGATTCACGAAGCACGCGGATAAGTTCTTGGTCACCTACTGCTAATTGTCAATTAGAAAAACACTATGTGAGACTCTTCATGTATGTTATGTAACTATTCATGTCATTTATATCTAGATTATCTATCTTCGCCCTTGTTATGAGACAAAAAAAAGAACAACACGACAATCATGTACGTACCCAAACAATAGGTCGTGTTAACATCGAGTTGTATCCTCTGGATCACGTTGACCATGGCAGAAGATTTATTCCAGAACCTACAATTTCAATCTAGTACTGGGATCTTTTACGAACGTCAACACATACTACGGAGACGAGTTAGTAACTGGAGGGTCAACACCTTTCTACACGTAACCAAGTTGCAGCATACGCTTACCCATTACCAGGAGCGAATTCACAGCCTGCCCAAGGATTGTAAGCCCACACTAGTCCTTCAATGCACTCGGCTATTCGGAGAATATAATTTGAATCCGAAATTAGCAGCAGCCAACCGACTGCAGGCTAACATCAACCGAGAACTAGATGCACTGCATTAACACGCTAGAAAGACTTCACCTACGACGATGGCCAGGCCATGGAGGAAAAGATTAATGACTTGAATGTAGCACAAGGGAACCTCTCACACCTAGTTGGCCGGCAAACATATGTTGTTCGGTGACAAATAGATGAACTACATAAAATCGCACGGGCCCAAGATGACCTCTCAGTCAAGTGCTGTGTTTGACATCAGCTATATTAAAAACTTTAGTAAAATCCTGCATGCCATCGACATGAGTATAGACGAGGATCTTCGAGCTGCGACCCAAATCCTGGCCGTCGTACATTCAGCTAGGAGAGGTGAGCTACATCCGTTACTGCTAACATCGGAACAGCTTGCACCCATATTCCGCGACGTCCAGGACCATGCCCCTAAAGTCTCCTTTTCAGTCTCCGGGCCCCATGTGAGCCTCGAAGAACTCGCTCAAGTGGCAACGGTCACGATTACAGGTAAAAACGGTACACTACAAGTCATCATGGACATTCCACTGCTTGGAAAAACCGACTGTACTTTATATGAGATGCACCGTCTACCGGTCCATCAACCCCTTCTGAGGAACGGTAGGGGACGATCATACATACGGTCAGCGACATCCTACATTGCAGTTGAAGACACAAAGCACACATATATGCTCTTAACCCAACAAGATCACCAATCGGATAGGATTCTTAAGGACTAAATTCTCTGTCCCTGGTTATTTCCAATCTACGAGGTGTCTTCACACAAAAATTGATAGGTACAGCTACTAATCAATCAAACTATGGCAGCCTTCAAGCTATGCGATATTCAGGTATACTATGACCGTCACCCTTCTTGGAAAGCCATTCCATCTCTTAGTGGTTGGATTTACTCCACCCCAACGGAGCTTGCAACAGAGCTCATCTGCTGTATGCTGCGAACCTCCCAAGTGTCATTAGTCGGATTGGAGCCAGCTTCAGGTGCCCCAATAACCCTGTGAGAATCTTCAATAAATCTAGACTTGGTCAGGCTATCTACTAGATTGCGAGATATCGAACCATTGGCCTTGCCAGCATCCCCGCCAGCCCAAGTTTCACCTGAAGATTTACATCCAAATTCGTTCCAAGAAGGCGAGAAGACACCGGAGCAGCTAGAACAACAAATTTATGAATTTAATATGCAGAGAAAAGAGAGGATTGAAATTATTAGCACTCATCATGGTCGTGTACATTTGTCATGCCAAAGTATTAGGATTATGGATCACCTATTGAACCTGCAGTCGACGACAAGAAACTTTGGAAGTTAATTCAGACTCACACTCACATGTAATCAATATGAGTCAAATACCATTAGCTCACGTTAATCTTCCAGAAGGAGCCTTGAGACCACTGGATACAACTCCAGCAATATTGACAACAACACAGTCGGCGACAGTGGAAGACCTTCTAACAAAAAGGTTCACCCCATCTTCACCAATCAGGATGCCACCGCAGACACTCCAGCCTGCCTAATCCTAACTCGTTATCCCAAAATTGCGACGACAAGGATCCCCAGTACCACAATCAGCAACATCAAAAGCGGAACTCCTCGTGGTCTACGCATGTGTAGTGTTGTGATAGTGGCAAAAGAGAATGCAGTACCAATAAAAAGTGTAAGCCGTAAAGTATGAAACGTATGCATGTATGCTAAGTATGTACGAGTGCAAGTATGCTCAAATTACTATATACAATATACTAAGTAAATGCTGTAAAGGAACCGCTTATTATTATATTACTAGGAATAGCCACATTAAACATCATTTATTGAGCCGTACGTGTCATGGATCTATGAGACAGGGTACCAGTTGACAAGACACTAGTTAGTACCTTCATGTCTGTCCCATGCACCCAAGGCACTACCATCTAATAACGCGTGTAGCCCGATGTCTTTCGCATAGAAAATAAGTACTGATTAGTTGAACTAAATAATTCAGCGAGCCAGAATGGAACAATCATCTTGGATACCATAAACATCCAGGGACGGCTGTTAGTAATTCCAGGGCGGATTTTTTACGGTAGACCCCATGAAGCCGGGCAACTAAAAGTCGTTATTGCTAGGCTCAATGGTATCCGCGTACCAGATCAGTTAAGAAGTATGGTGCCCGAGGTGGATGCCTCATTCGTGTTCTGCGCTAACATATTATAGTGGGTCATACACTGGACAGGGAGAGAGAGGCGGTATGCAATTGTCGCCGTGGTCTTTTCCACACCTAATTAGACCCCCCGCGCGGGCAGAGGAGTGCAATGAGACGGACGGAGGCGGATAATGATCACGCCTCCTCTGCCAACGACTTCTAATTTTTCCTGCGGTGCTGATACTTGCACATCGACCAAAGCCACCAATTGCTGAAACTTCAGGCTGCACATAAAACGCATAAACGATATACATATATACTAACGCTTCACCTGTCGCATATTTTCCTAATACCCCTGGACCGCACGCGACTATAAAATGTTCATTAACAATATTGTTTATTGATAAATTCAATTTTTTTTAAAGAGTAAAGAACTCATAAAATTCTTCAAAATACCAAAATTAAAATTATTGGCCCGATTGCATGAAAATTGAACAGTGGATCATCAATAGCAATCCCAGTGACCACCCTTATGGATCGACTGATTGACGCTTATCACCGAGGCATATTTGAGCTCCTGTGGTAAGAACTCTCAACCTTGTTCCCCACTGTCTAGAAAAATAGTAAATTCGATTCCCTGAAACTCTTGAAAGGTTCAATTCAAAAAAAATAATTTACAAAACGGACAATGGTTTGTTAAACATTTTAATGAACAAATTGGTCATATAGATTCACTAATAGAACATCTGTCAAAAAGCTAATCAGAATTTGGCCAAGAAATATGACAGCTTCAAAATTAACTTAAGGGGTTAGTCAAGACAGGTTTATTCACATTGAAACAAATGTTATGGTATTCGAATACTATATATTTCGAGAAATCACAGTAATTTTTTCCTCATAGAATATCTGTAAATAAGCGAGTTGTAGTCCATCTCCCAGAATTCTAAAAAAAGGCGTTTTGCGGTGATCAAGATATCTAAAGAACGGCTTGTCCGATCACTACCAAATTTTGATCAGTTATTTACAGCATCAAATTGTTCTCGAAATATATAGTATTCGAATGCCACAACATTTGTTTCAATGTATATAAACCTGTCATTGAAAAAAATATAGTAAAAATTGCCTTTTTTTGGGTGCCAGAAACTTGACTAACCCCTTAACGTTTTTATCCTAACTATACATATATATTATTTCTATAATAAGTGATCATAATCCTTATTTTCTAACAGGAAGTAAGTGATTGGAAATACTGATCAATTAGTACGATCCCAATACTTTGAGGGATACCGAACTTAAAACTATTCAGTTATCGATAATTGTACAACTAGAATATCCCGTTTTCTTGGGCGTGAAAATCTGACAGTACAATTATCCTTAGCTGGACTGGACAGTGGATTTAAGAACAGTATAGCAGTCAGGGATTATTGTTGATGATTGAATATAAATTTATTTCACATCAAAATTTCCGGCATAGCAACAGAGTACACTGCACATGCCCTGCAAAATTGCTTATTCTTGAACATTTTTCAAATCAGCATTTTGTAGTCGCGTGAACCACGTCCGGTCTTCATTCCGACAGTCGCTAGGCAATGTACATGTGCGGTGTCAGCAATAATCCCTAAACAAATCTCCACAACATGGCCTACGAGGTGCATCTTACCTGTCACCTCGATGCAGTCGTTCATCGCTTCTTTCCGACATCGGAACTAATTGTTCCGAAGGGGATCCGAATTAAAGTCCAACTTGCCCGTCGGCATTTTACCTCGCGCGGCTCTCGGTACGCGGATTGTCACTCCCGAAAGTACGTGAATCGGAAGGGTAGTGTTCAATAAAGAGGGTTTTTGCGACGTTAAGAGTGAAAAACCAATGGATGGGAATCCATAAATCCGGAAAGAAAATTAAAACTAGCTGTGTGCAAACGGAGTCTGGGTGACATCCTTTATAAAAGACTCGAGTGGAGTGACAGTTCGCGCACAGTGAAGGAGTGATGAGCGACGCTCTACGCTAGCAACGCATCGACGGAAGAACAAGGTCAGGAATTATTCATTGTATACACAATTGTAACCACCTCTTGTCTCCCTCTCTCCCACTCATGTCTCTCCCCTTTCGGCGGGACCGGGAATTGTGTATTGATGTTCCGATGTTACGTTTCTTGAGGGTCGTGGAGAAAATTGCTTAGCCCGCCATCTCCGCCGCTACCGCGGAGATAGGCGGTAGTCTGTAAGAAAAATTCAGCATTGTGTCTTGACTAGTTCCAGGATCATATCTAATAAAATCTTTCAGTTTTATTTGTACCAAGATAAATAGAGTCATTCAGAATTATTCGCGCAATCCGTCAAAATTTCAGGACTACAAGGGTTAGAGCTCTCAGTCCGGGAGTAGGTAAAAAATCGAACACCACAACGAAAATAAAGACGCGCTATTCCCTTCTCGAATAGCGTGTTGGTTTGGTACCTCCGACAAACGAGGGAAAAAGAGCACTCGATCAACTCACTCGTTCGTAACAACGAGGTTTCGGTATTCTTCATCTGTTCTCAATTTATGTCCGACACCTGGAAAGACCAAGGCTCCACCAACACCTTGTACAGTACAACGGTGACCGACAACTTTACATTTGGAACATGCGTTCGAGGATGTATGACCATAGTGATTTAAGCCAATTGCTCGGGCAGGTGCGTCAGCTATAAAGCATCGTATGTTTAAAGGATGTAGTCGATCCCTTACCAATACACCACCTTCGTCCCACACATCGACAATCTCTTGGACAAATTGTTCAAAGAAATCGAAGGAGTTGGATGGTTTGTTCCTCTCTTTATATATACCTGCTATAATAGGTCTTTCATCTCCAATGTTTAAAATTCTATACTGAATTATTTCGAGCAATACATTTTTGGGAAGGCTCTTCAGTTTTTTCGTCATTGTAGATTTAAATCCTATGTGAAGGTATTTTCGACTCCCGGCAATGGGTCGGACAACAATGCCGACTACCCTAACGTTGGGGGAGCCAATCAAGGCGGAGTCAATGCGATGGACCAGCGGAATCTCAATAATTTTGGGTGGACGGATCGACTCAATGACGAACTTCTAGAGTGCTACGATAGCAGTATGGCCCCCGAGCGAAAAGGTTACATGGCACTCCATGCCGAAGAACTCCGAAAAAGGGGGCTAAGCAGGCTAAGGAGGCTAAGGAGGCTAAGCAGGGAATATAGGTGGGAAGCCTAGGCACGGCTTAGAGGCCTCTGGTATGGGACTCCGAAGCAATGCTTACCGCTGTAGTAGGCAGGTAGGTGCCGTTTCGGTAAGTCCCACACTCACTTTCGTTCCCTGTAGACTGCGCGTCCACGTGTGCATCAAACTTGTATGTATTTTGAATATATATGCGTAAGATGTATATACTGGGCTCGCGGTCCTCAAACCGCGAACAGGCATCCAATAGATAAAGAACGATGCTTCAGGACTCGGAGAAACATCAAGATTCAGGTTTTTCTCAAGCCCAAAGATCTGTCTGAACTGGATGATGAGCTTCGTGGAGATTTCTCCGAAGAATCCGACCTCTGGACTATCAATTATGGTGTGTACAATGCAGCGAGAACTTTGGCAGATGCAAGCAGCAAAACAAAACCAACGGTTGATCATAAGATCAAAAGACGAATACATCAACTCAGCACAAAGATAGGCTGAGCAAGACAGTACGCGTCCCGTATTCAGTGTGTAATTGACTACATAACATCTGGCAGGACTTCCACTGCCAAGGTTCAAAAGTTCATGCGCGAACTGCGGATCCGTCATCACACCATCAACAAGTCAAAACTACTGACCATCACGTAGCATATTGTTGACAGAATACGAGTAATGTCTAACGCTAAGAGAAGTCTAGAGCGGAGGGAGAGGTTGGTCAGAGAATATCAACAGTTTTTGTCTGAACCATCTCGACTCTTCCAAGACCCTCCAGTTACTGTCGACCATCCGCCCAAACCAGAGGAGGTCGGAACATTTTGGAGAGAAGTCTACGAGGTCGAACATGAAGAACTATTCCGCTCCCGGTCCAGATGGTATCAAGACCTTCTGCGGGAAGAAGTTTTCTTCAACCCACCAGCATCTGGCCGGAATTTTTATCTCATACGTAGAGTCAGAAGAGCCTAGTCCGGAGTGGTTGGTGGAAGGGTGCACAGTGCTCGTGCTGAAGGCAGGCAACTTATCTGGCTCTAAGAATGAAAGGCCAATAAATTGTCTGAACACACTGTATAAGATCTCTACTGCTATCCCAAAAGATAGGACTGTTCGGACAATCATCTCGTGGTTTCTGACAATCTTTAGGAGAGGATCTCTGCCATTCGCAACGATGTAAACTGTACTTAAAACGATTCGGTTATGGAGACATTGGAGATTCAGAAGTCCGCGTCCGCCTTGACGGCGTGAAATGTATAATCGCGGAACTGACGAATTGATATGCAAGCTTTTATGCATGTGCATGATCTTACGCGTGGTGACATCAAGGGCCTTAAGCTCGTTCTTCGTCCATTGAACCACCTCAAACGAGTAGAGTAGAGCCGGGACAGCAAGCATGTTAGTCGCGGATACCTTGTTCAACGCCGACAGATTGGAAGACCAAATCTGTCGAAGAAGATGCTTGTATCTGCTTCGGATAGACTCCTCCACTGATGTTACGTCCTGAATGCGGCTTTGAGGCACGCCCAGTTATGTATAGGTCTCTCGAGTGTTAAGATGTCTGATAACACTCATATCCACAAGCTCTGGGTCCTTGGGAACGCCAGTAATCTTTCCTTTCTTCGAATGAATTTTGGCACACTTTTCCAAACCAAAGGCCATCCCAATCTCTCCTGTGTAGTTCTTGACGATATTTATAGCAGTTTGAAGTTTGCTTTTACCAGCGGCATAGATCTTCAGGTCATCCATATAAAATACATGAGTGACCTTATGCTCACGCTGATCAGTGTCGCCACAGAGGTATCCAGGAGAATTTCGTAGTGCGAGAGATAGAGGCAGAAGTGTGATGCAAAAAAGCAAAGGGCTCATACTATTCCCTTGAAAGACGCCCCTCTGGAAGGTGACCTTGTTCGTCGTCAGACGATGATTCCTAGATGAGATTGAAAATCTAGTTTTCCAAAGAGGCATCAATCTCTCTATGCATCTCACTATGTGTGGATGTACCTTCAAGCTTTCCAACAGACAGATGACAAGTCTATGAGAGGTTGAATCGAAAGCTTTCCGGTAGTCAAACCAGGCCATTGACAGGACGCGCTGATGGACTGTAGCGTCTTTACAGACACATCTGTCAATTAGCAGGTGCTCTCGACAGCCTGCTACACCTTTTTTCGAGCCTCGTTGTTCGTGCATTTCTCGCCATACAGGATCAATTCGTCGAAGAATCCTGTTGTTTAGAAGAGCTGTAAAGATCTTATACAGTGTGTTCAAACAAGTTATTGGCCGGTAATTCTCTGGTTTGGACAAGTTGCCTTTGTTTCGGTAGGAGTATAGTGCGTCCTAATACCAGCCACTGCGGAATTGACGTCCCCGACTTTAAATATGAGGTGAATATGCGGGCCAAATGTTTGTGTATAGAAGTAAACTTCTTCCACCAAAAGTTCTTGATACAATCCGGTCCAGCACCGGAAAAGTTCTTCGTGCCTCTAAGTGCTTTTTTCACCTCTTCGGCAGTGACTGATGGGCACTCCTCCTCAAATTTTATGAGGCTGTCGCAAAACTCCTTGAAGCGGATGATATTGTCAGTGTCTTCTTTCAAATCTAGTGTTTTCGGGATCTTGTATACCTCTCTCCAAAAAGTCTCTGCCTCCTTGGGCTTGGGTGGATTTTTTACAAAAACAGGGGGAACACTGAAGAAGCGTGATGGGTCAGAAAGAAACTGTTGATTCTCCCTGATCCATCTTTCCTTCTTCTGTATCCTTCTCCTTGCGTCAGATAATAGCCTTATTTTGTCAACAATATGCTGCTTGATTGTCAACAGTTTTGACTTGTTCAGTGTGTGATTCAAGGTCCTTAGTTCTTGGGTGAACTTTCGAACCCTTTCCGTGAACGGTCTACTAGATGTTATGTAGTCAATCACACATTGAACACGGGACGCATTCTGTCTTGCCCATCCAATTTTCTTGTTCAGTTGATGCAAGCGTCTTCTTGTCTTTTGATCCATCGTCGGTTTCAGCCTTAGATTTGAATCAGCCAAAGCTCTCGCAGTACCATAAACTGAGCAATTGATGGTCCAGAGGTTGGACTCTTGCGAGACATCTCCAGGAAGGGAGGCAGCCATTTCAGCCAGATCTTGGGGCTTAAGAGGAACTTGTATGTTGATGTTCCTCCTTGTACTGATATTGCGATCATCTTCCAGAAGGTGCCTGCTTTCTGCGGTTGGTCTTAATATCGTTACATCTTCGTCTGCAGCTTGTTCAAGCAGCGTTTGCGGAAGCGCTCCGCGTACATATCCATTTTTCCGGAGGTAGTCGGCTTGATTTCGCAAAGACTGATGCGAAACGTGCAGAAGCTCTGGGTGTTTCTGGCACCACAGCGTATGCATACGCGCCATAAAGCCTCCGCGAACAGGGATAATGCTGGCATCGTAGCAGTCTAGCACGTCATTCTTAAGCTGATCCATCCACTCAATGTAAGCGTTTCGCCGGTTTGTCGTCGTGTTTCCATCTAAATTATTTTCAGCACTCCGAACTCTAATATGATCGGCATTGTTCGCCGACCCATTGTCGGGTGCTCTGCGCGTTCTATCGTTTTGAACCGCATGTACAACATTTTGGTGGTTTGGTTGTTTCATTGTTGTTCCCACGAGCAGCTAGGGAAAGGGTTCGTCCATCCTTGTAGAGCCTCGCGTGCAAGGATAAGGCTGATACTCTGAGAGGTCGCCCGGTATCCCAGAGTCACCGTTAAAGACACCTCACCCAGGTGCCATGCAGCTTTCGGCACGGTTCTCACACCTTCGCTTAGGGGTTATTCCTTCGGGACCATCCCTGGACAATTGTCCGCGACTGCTTATTAATTATTGTAACCATATTCAGCAGAAACTCTTGGTACGGGGACCCTCGATCCGCAACCCGAGGACGCGTTCGGTGGCTTTGTCATAAGCCCTTCGGTTCTATTCCAAGGGAATCGAAACCGAAACCGAATATATATATATATATATATATATATTCTTTTTTTCTTTTGACTAATGCCTTTTTTTTGTGTTACCTAGCACAGGCTCGCAATTTCTTCAGTGTCTCTAGTATTGTACTTCGTTATCTTAATAAGTAAATCCTCTACAAAGAGTAAGAGAATCAATGGAATAATTTTCTTTTGTTAAAAATCTGGATTGACTTGTGCCTTAAGAGGCCCTTTACACAGATTCTGCACTGCACTACACCTTCGGACAATTCACATAGGCTGGAGTTTCTGCATTGGCAGTAGGATGGGGGTGTTATGCTACACTGGAACCGCCAGAGAGGGTGACTGCCGCGTGGACGGCGAGCCTCGAGTTTGGGATTGGTGAACATCGATGTTGGCATGGGCGTCTTCATACAAAGGTTTGACTCTGTTAGGAGATTGACTTTCCGGTGTAACTTTCGATAACTTTTATAATTTTCTTTGAGAGCACTTGGCGGTTAGGGCAGCAGTCTGCATAGTGGCCACTATGCTTAGATGTCCTCGGATGAGGTAAATTATTGCGCCTCGTGCTAAGGATCCCATTCCTACATATGGTCCATGAACCAGAATTTTTTGATGTTCTCGGTTCTCTTCATTGTCTTGGAGAATAATCAATTGTTTTTCAATTTCATCTAAGGATTGGTCAGCCCTCAAGTCCAGGTTTTGTTTTGTCTTTAAATTTACCGGTTTCAGTGAGTACGTTAATTTTGGTTGATGTTGTTTTAGTGTAGGTGATATCTTTCTCAGTTCCAAATGTAATGGAGCTTCGTAAGTAAATTCCATTGGGTCGTTTTATGTGGGAATGCTGGGTAGAATTGGAGATTCCATTCGTACTATGCACCCGGGCAGTACTCGTAGTAACCCTGATCCTTGGAGCTTGATGGATTCTGGTTGATGTCCTTGGCAAACTATTTCAGCCATAGTAGCGTTAGATAGAGAATAAATTCATCCTCCTAAGGTCTTGATTAGTTTCCAATAGGGCACTGGGTGAGGGCAAAATTTTATATTGCATGTTTGCATGACTTCAAGTGACGGCCGCAACAATATTTCGCTTTCACAAATTTTGTGAAATGCACATTCCTAGATAGGTCGTAATCCTTTGCACAAGAAGTAAGTTTGGAGGTCCGAGCAGTTTTGAAAATCTTCCTTCGTTGAAAGCAGGCACGTTCATTTGGTTTCTTCTAACGCAATGCACTCAGTCCTAAGTTGGATATCGGCTCTTCCAGTTCTGTTTTCCAAAATGGATTGAAGTACCGGTACGGGATGAATTTGGTACAATGTGTATTCGTTTTTATTTAAAAGTGGAATATCTAGAGTATTTTTCAATTTCCCTCCACTGGTTGATATTTTGGTCATAGCCATCGGTATGAGATTGTCTAGGCTAATTGATGGTCCAGAAGCGGGAACGTGAGATTGGGAGCATGGTCGTGTATGTCTCTCAGAATCAGCTTCAACTTTTCGGATGTAAGTAGCATAATATGTAATTTCCCTTGCCGAGCTGAATTAATGGAGTACAATAGATGGTTCGCAGATGGAATGTAGTCATCTAAACCAATTTCCATCAAATTCAGGGCCTTCATCAGCACCTGTTGGTATTCTATCTGGGTGTTAATTGCGTTGTTCATATTGACTTTGTCTCTAATTCTGCTCTAACGATGTGTGTTTGTTGTCCTGAAAGATGACTTAAATTTTGTCGATTAGTATTCAGATGCTGAATTTGCTCATCAATTTTCTGACGCTGGCCATCAGTCATCAATCCTGTTATGGGATGTAAGGTTTCTCCTATCAACCCGTTGAACAGAGTTAATCGGCTTGGTCGTTTTCGAATCCCAATTGGCAAGATCTCTTGAATAGGATCTTGAAACTGAAGGCTCAATTCTTCCATTTGCTTGAATATAGTCTGTTGCAGTAGTTTTGCGTGAGTGAATTTGCTCGATATTTGTGGAACCTCGAAATACTCCTTACAGAGTGTCGTCATCTGAGTCAAGCATTGAGTTGTCATCTGGTCCAGTCTTTTGTTGAATTTCTGCAGAAATTCCGAGTAAAAATGTACATCCAGGAACGTAGTCGCCCTCAAGTCGCCCTCCACTGTTAACCAAAACATCACAGAATCCTAAAACAGTGCTTACTATAAGTCTTTAAAGTACAAAATTGTCAACTTTATTATTATTTTTGTTTATTTTAGTTTATTTTTTTTTATAATTAGGCCAGTGAAGGCCTTAGCAGCCTGACGTAACAGTTTTTGCAAAAAAAAAAACATTAGAGCTTACTCAATGATAGATTCTGAAGGGATAAAGAGTAAATAGAGTTTTTTTATGTGTGCATGAATATCTACGTAAACATACAAATATAAGCATGTATATCATGTATAAATTTTTGAATGGTCTGTCAGACACTTAGTCGGGCAGAAGCGCCAAAAAAACCATGTCGGGCACTGAGGGTTAACCCTATTATGTTATTACTTTCGGTGAAGCCGACAACTTCATAGTACCGGTCCCTCGCTTATCGAACTTATTTTGTCGTGCATCCTCACAGACCACTACCTTGTCACCTATTCATGCGTTTAACGGTTGCGCTTTCTGATCATAGCGTTTTTTTTAACGCTGTTTTGCTTTGATCATATTTCTCGCAGCGATTTTTCGCATCTAATTTAATTTATTCATCAAATTTTTCAAATAGGACCCGTAGATTTCGAGACGCTCGTCTGATTGTCAGATTGTTGCTTCATGCACCGAGGTATTGTAGGCAAACATACCGAAGGACAGTAATCGGTCCCAGTCATCGTAATCAGTGGCGTAATGTTTGACATAGTCTGTTGAAACTATGTGGCTGCGTTCCAGCGACCTGCTCATTTGCGGACGGTAACCCGAAGTTGTTAGTTGTTTGAAGCCAAAAATCCTTTCAAGATTCCGCATCAATTTACTGATGAAACTACCACCTCGATCAGTCAGAACGCAACGGGGAGCCCCGAAATGAGAAATAAGGTGAATTGCCACTGCATGGGCAACAGTTGTTGTTTTCAAATCTGGTATTTGCCCTGCAAGACGGAAGTTACTGAAATTGTGTTACATCGTTAAAATGTTCCAATTTCCACTTGGACTGGTTGAAAGCTTGCCCACGGTATCCAGTCTTACCTGATCGAAAACTCCTAACGGGGTGTCTGTTATAACCATTGGTTCCCGTGTTTTTGCCCAGAAGAGTTTATTTTTTAAACAGCTCTTACGTCCACGGATGTACTCGTTAATATCATCGCGCAAGCCCGGCCAAGTGAAACGTTCCCTAATTTGTATATATGTCTTCGTGACTCCTTTATGCCCACCCATCATACTATCATGGTATTCAGCATGTATTTTACTGCGCATTTCCTCTGGGGGTACTTCCAGTTTTCCGTGACATAAAGTGAATTTAATTTCACCACCCCGGAATATGTCGTTCACCAATTCTTCCAATTTGTTTTGGAACAATGTGCTCATTGGAGGTTAGCTACACCCACGGTTACGTCCTTTCAATTAATCTCATCGAGATGATTTCATTCCACTAAGATGGAGTAAACGCTATGACGCCCTCGAGGCGTTACCATGACTTGGCCCAACTAAGGTCGTTTATCCTGGAGGTCTTGGAGATTTGAACACTCCGTTACAACTAACAATTCAAAAATAGGGTTAGTTGGCTCACAATCTTCCGAGATAAAATGAGCATAGTTATCTCGGCGATAGGTGAGAGGTCCAGCCCATTGATGGATCACTACAGTTCCGACCGTGTCTAACTTATCCAGCTTAGATTTTTCTTTTTCCTCTGAAGAATTGGTTTGTAGAGGGGGCGATAGTGAGTCTGTGTAGGGCATTTCTACGTGAATTAATTTATATTGAAGAGGAAAATTCTAAAATAATTCAGTGCGATTCCCTAACTCATTCGACCCTTGTAGCTGACAAGGTCGAACTGTGGTTTTATCTCGAGCTGGACTATCGTAACCCTGAGTTCCGGGACCTTTAAAGCAAGGTGTGGATTTGGCCGCAGGTGTAGTAGTCGTTACAGGAGTTCGAAACAATGATCTTCGTGGGGCTTGTCGACTCAGAATAGGGGACTCGTCTATATCCTCTATACCCCTAAAACGGACTAAAGGACTTTAGAAAATTATCTATTCTGTTAAAGAATTCGTCATGGTCAAACTCTTCACATGGATCAATGGCGTCTAGATATTCTCTAGGCTGGGGGTCGTCTTCTCCCTCAGAAATTGTAGTAGGAGGTAGATGATCATCCCAGCACCACTATAATTGAGCAGTTATAGTATGATCTTTGATAGCTGAACTGCAATCAATGTTTTCATCACTCTCATCACTCTCATCACTTTCATTACTTGCCCCTGGGGGAGGGCTAACATCTACAACGCATTCCTGGGAGGTAGCCTTCTCATATAAAACGAGACCTTCTTGGGATCGCCCCTGGGGAACTTCCAAGTCGGGTTCAGATTGCCCTGCTCCTGCTCTATCTAGGTGATCAGCCATTTATTGTCTAATATACCCTTGTGACTGGGAAAATGAGCCCAATCGACGTTCAAGGGACCGATAGCTTCCTCCTGTTTTTCGAACTGAGTTTTATTGATAACAGGTTTTCGTTCTGCATTTTTCCACCCATTTTCTTCTAACTTAGGAATCCATTTAGTAGCGCTATTTATCAGAAATTGTGAGTCGGTATGGAAACGAACGTTTTTGATTCTAGCTTCATGAGCCTTAATGGCAGCCTGAATCTCTGCGGAATTGTCCATTTGACGGCCTTGGGCCCTTTGTGACGCATTTAAAGGGTGATCCTTTCCAGACCAAACCCCGATTCCAGTTTTAGATTTCCCTTTTGCGTAGTGGTAACAGCCACTGTCAATATACACATCTACGATTTCTTCTCCAGGACCTAGTATTTGGAAGTCAGTCCCCAGGGAAGAAGCTTCGCCTTTACCTTCGAACAAAATTTGTGGGGCCGGAAGTTCGGATTCTTCTTCCGGAAAAGCACTATGGTTTGCTCTGAATACGGAAGCAACCGAGTCATCATTGGAGGATTCATAACGGAATGACGCTTCGCTGGTTGATTCCCTACTGTAACTGGGGGCTTTGAGATTTTCAAGTACATGCGTTTTTTGTTTTTTAAGCCTTGAAGCGATAGTGCTTTGGTTAAATTCGAACCTTGTGCGGTCTTAACGACAGTCCGATAAGACTCATCCTCCCGCCACCCTTTCCGATAAGGACCTTTGCGTTTTTAGAAATGCTTTGGGAGCGGATTCGTTGTCTGCTGGCTTTTCGGATTCGGGAATGATTCCCTGTTGGCAAGTTGTTGGTAGTACCTTTCGGGATCTATGATGGATGAAAAAGGCTCGAGCGGTAGCCTTTTCCTTTTAAGGATCCTTAGGCTCATTTTCGGAGTCCTTCTGCGGATCGCTAGTTGCAAATAACTCTTCCCAACCTTCCGGGTTCCCGAACAGGGCTTCCACTCCTCGATTAGGCTTAACTTTCTTGTATTCTCATGTGATCTGATAATCTTTTAGGCGAAGGCGCCGACGCATTAACCTTGATCCTGGATTTGTTATGTAATTTATCCAATGTATGGGCTCATAGTCACAAGTCAGTACATACTTGCGGCCGTACAAGTACGGGCGGAAGTTTGTAACGGAGTAGATGATAGCCAAACATTCCTTTTCTGTCCTAAAATAGCGCTGTTCGCACGCGTCCATAATTCTAGAATAGAAAACAATAGGCATATCCAAGCCTTGCTTTTCTTGTGTTAATACTGCGCCTGTGGCGTATTTCGAAGCATCGGTTGTGAGTTTAAATGGTTTCGAGAAATCTGGGCACTGCAGAATCGGTTCGTTACACAGATATTCCCTTGAGGTTTGAAAGCTTTGTTCTTGCTCGGATCCCCATGTCCATTCTCCCGTTTTCTTAAGAAGTTGGGCTAAAATTTTGGAAATTTTTGCATAATCCTGGGTGAACCTTCGGTAATAACCCGTAAGCCCAAACAACTGCCTAACAGACCGTGCATTTTTAGAATGAGGGATGTTTTTACGACACTTATTTTAGCTGGATTTGGCTTTACTCCCTTCCCAGTAATGATGTGTCCTAGATGAGCGACCTCCGTTCGGATGAAGTCACACTCATCAGGCTGTAGTTTAAGTTAGCGTTTCGTAAGCGAGAGAGAAGACGTCAAGTTTTAATGTCATTTTCCTCGAAGGTTTCTGAATAGACAACGATATCATCCACGTACACAAAGACCTCAGTCCCATGAATACCCTTCAGCACCGTGTCCTTTAGTCTTTGAAATGTTGCGGGGGCGTTCTTGATGCTCCAAGGCATCCGCAAATATTCAAAGTGACCTTGCGGGGTAGGAAAAACCGTCTCAGCATGTTCATCGGGGTGGGTCTCCACTTGGTGGGTATTGGCGAGATCAAGCACTGAAAAGTACTGGGCATTACCCAACTGATCCAAAATGTCAGTTATATTTGGTAATGGGTAGCTGTCCCCAATTACTTTTTCACTGAGCTCCCGGTAGTCAATGACGACTCTGAATTTTTTCTCTCCGGACCCGTCCATTTTTTTCGGGATTAATAGTAGAGGGGAATTATAGGGCGACTTGAAATCCCGGATTATTCCTATTTTTTGCTGTTTCTCGGTTGCTAGAAGTATTTCTTCAGTATCGTGTGAGGAATGACAATAAGACTTCCTATTGATGATCTCATAATCGATGGTAGACACTCTATGCTTAACCAAGTGAGTAGCAGTGAGGGGCTCTCCATTGAAACGAAATACATCCTCGAAATCCTCTACCCAGCGTGTGACATACTCCTGCCCCTCTGGGTTTAAATGAGATATGGGAAGGCTCTTTAGTAGTCGTTCGACCCGGGTTGCGTTACAAGATTTTAAATCAAGGGGCCGATTTGTCGAAAAAGCCTCTATCTCAGATTTCGAGCTCTCTTCGTCCGGAAAGAAGTAATACTCGAATGGTATAATTTCCTGCGGGGGAGTTTCAATCGCGATGTCAGTATCAGTAGTGTTTATAGCTAATACTCGGCATTTTACGTGTTGATTCTTAACAGCTGCCTCTACGTTATACATATAATCCTTCTCGGGTTTTAACTCTAGGTAAATAACCCTCTGAGATATCGGGATTAAGTATCTCTATCGCTATTGGTTGCTTGGTTCTGGCCCTAATCAGCATAATTCGTGAAAAGTGTTTGATTTGTGATTGCAAAGACTTGTTTTCTTCTTGGGATTCCTCATCTATAGAGTAATTAGGAGATATAGGTTCTGAAGCAGTAACAAGTGTTTTATGCCGAAAAGAGAGTTGACCTTGCTCTTGTCGCAAATAAGGCCTACCTAGTACACCGTCCGAAGTTAATGGTCGATCGGTGTTAGAAGATTCAATTGTGGCGTCTTCTGTTGTCACATGATAAAGTGAAGCCTCCTCCTTCAGTGAAGCTTAGAGTTTTTCTTCTATATGTAGCCTATCGTAATAATCACTAACGTTTGCCGTTTGTTTCATACGCAAGTTCAAAACTGCTTGGATGTAGTATTGGTATTTTTTCATTGCGGCGGAACGTTTTTTTAGATAAGCGATTAATTCTTCGACTGTGTGAAACGTTTTTTTCCTGACGCTTTCCCAGGCCACACCTACTAGCTTACTCAAAACTGCCTTCATATAGGCAGCTTCGGTATCCCGAGTGATGTAGACCGCACCATCTACAATATCTTGCAAGAAATCCTTTAAGGGAGGACTCGTTCCGTCGAAAAATCTTAAGTGGCTTGTGCATTGTTGCAAGGCCATGCATTGCATGATGCACGAAGGAATAGTAAGGAGTAGTATCCCTGTAAGTGGGGAGTGGGACGAGCGACGTCCAATAATTCGTTAATGCTAGCTACGAATGAAAACTCGTATGCACCCCGTTCACATGCTCACTGGCGGTTGCCATGCTAACGATGTCAACACGCGTTTGAAGTTTCGAACTTGTGTATTGAACGAACATAAACAAACGAACATAACCTACATGTGCATCGAGATGTCAAAAGGTAACATATTGAATGGGTATAACATGTGACTGCGAAAACAGCTCTGCGCATGTGCACGGGGGAGCATACGAGTTTTCATTCGTAGCTAGCATTAACGAATTATTGGACGTCACGTGTCCCACCTCTGCTCACCGAACACATAGGGTGATACCACTCCTTACTATTCCTTCGTGCATGATGGAAGCCATGGCCAGGGTCGCGTCCGCTTGGTTTGCGATGATTGTTGGAATATTAGGGCTCATCCCAAAAACCGAATTCGTAGCGTAATATTGAGGCCCGGTAATAGTATCGTCTTCATTCGCCATTTTGGATTTTACGGTAAATTAGCTCCTAGAAATTTGTATTGTCCCGATAAATTGTTCAGATAGAGTCAAGGCAATCGTTCTTACGCAAGTAATTTGATTCGGCCACAAAGGCATAACAAAACTTTTAAAAAAAGACAGTTGCTCCACCATAAAATCACTTATGATTCCAAATACATTTTTCGAGGGAAAGAATTATCTCCTCGAATGCTTCGTTTGATCCCCGGGTAGAGGTTTCTCAAGATTATTTTTAGCATTTAAATCACGGGCTATGGCTTTTTTATACCGTTCGCGTACCCTTTTACCTGCTCGGTGTTTTCGTTTATACACCACTGTACCTAATTTAGGACTGTTAAACATCTTTAACCCTTATCAGGCAGAAAGTTCGTATTGAGGATAAAGTACGGGTCGTTTACGAGGCTTGTGATTTCTTCAATTGGAAACCACCTTTCGTTCGATCAAACAGAGAGTACACCCAAACAAACAAACCGAAATTAGCAACTGAAACTCCGCGTTCGTACCACACAAAATTCAGATGCCCAGACGTTCAATGGCCATCATTCCTAAAATTTCTTTTACAACTGGGTGTTCGATGGGTGTCCTGACAGAGATGACCTCGCACGTAATAATCTCGTTATTCAAATTCATCTGTACTGTTCCTACGGATGCGATCGTCAGTGATCCAAGTTCGTGTATTGTTAATCGTATGTAACCTCTTCGGAAAGATTGTGAATATAGCATTATTCCGGTTGGCTCCTGATACGGTGTCGTTTCATGAAAAGAGGGAGGCATTTTTAATTTAACTACTTGCTTCTACGATTTTCATGTCCATCAAACTATTTCTTCAGTCAAATTTGATAAAGGATTAACTTAGGGGAGACCTCCCTACAGTGGATAGCAAAAATTGGTAGAGTTCAGTAATCACAAAATAGGATGTATATTATAGAGCTGTTCTGACACAAATGAAGCTGATATATTCACCCATGTGATGAGATATCAGTAAAAATCAATTCGTTAGCGAATAAAATGCTATTGATAATATTTTGAGGTGGTAAAATTTTGTCTAGTGTTGGCTGGTTCGCCCTACAGTGGACATTCGATTCTACACCGCGAATCAGAATAGAAAGATGTTTTTATGCGTACCCCTGAATTATATTTTATACCGACGCTACTATAAGAACAAAGAAAAATGTGATATAATTTCGATTTTGCATAAAATTAGCAAAAATATAATTTCAGTTATTTCGCTCATATTTCACAACACGCCTTTCAGTGGACAGGTCCGGTGGGGTTAGGATTGGCACCAATCTTGCCATGTCAAAAGTACCTAGAAAATACCTACACAGAAATTGGGCATGGTGAGGTTATTTCTACTTGCGGGAAATTCAAAATTACTCTCAATTACATTAGGCTGCAGCTATGTTCAAAGTATCAGCTGATTCTGTCTTCTGCTGTTTCGGTACCAACCTATGAGTGCAAATTATCTAAAACTTTTAACCGAAAATCCGCTGTAGGGATGACGCTGGTATCCATAGTAGGAAAATGAGAGCTTCAAGGATTATATTTATAATAATTTTCTTACATAGAACGTAAGATTCTAGGGTGAAAAATATTATGGTTTAATGACCAAGGAACATATATTAATAAACAAAATCATTCTGAAAAGATTTAGATACTTGGAAAAAATTACTAAAGTGGAGGACAAAGTTTCTTGTCATGTCAAAAATAGTTTTTTATACTTTTCTCTTTTATTATAATTAGGTATAACATGAAATTCTGTCTTATGATGCATTTTTATCAACTTAAATCATACCAAATGCGCAAATTAGGTTTACTTTAGGCATTTCGCTTTTATTTACAAATGTCCACTGTAGGAAGCTATCCACTGTAGGGAGGTTTCCCCTATTCGAGCCCGTTGATAGGCTTTGAAATTTGTTTTTCGAATTCAATTTTTTTTCTTTCATTACTACACTTCAACTAGGCCAGTGGAGGCCTTAGTATTAGTAGTGTAAAAATTAATACTCTTTCATCATCCAAAAGGTTTGATTGGACCTAATCGTGCATGCAAAATTTTTAAATATTATTATTTTTTTTCAAGTAATGAAATAAATGGCCACCAAATATTCTATTTTTCACTAAAAATGTTCGTCTAGCTTGGCAATGCGATTTATCAGTTTTTCAGATTGCAGAGTTATGAATCAAAATTTAAAGGTTTAAATTTTTCCCTTGTGATTCCCGAAGTGATTTTTTCTTTTTTATTTCAATTTGCGCGGTTCGCGATTGTCTTCAGTTTTAGAGTGCTCTCTGGTCGACTAATCAAAGAGTCAAATAGCGCTACAAACTCCGCGTCGCTTTTCAACTCCAAGAAGTTCAACTCCTGATCTAACGGCTCAGGTTTTACGAAGTTCCGTCTATAATAGTAGTACTTGCGTTGGCTGACTTTTCAGATTTTAACCGGACTCTTCTCCCCCCAGTATGAGTGGTCGTTCTTTTTTAAGGAACCTTGGAAATCTCGTGTATTTGAGACATGTGTACCCGATTCTATTTGTCACTTTTGAAAAAACTAGTAAGTACACAAATTAATCGTGTTCGGTAATTCCCGATAATTGGATATTTCAGACAGATTTTCTCACAAATCGATTAGGCCGGTGAAGGCCATAATTATCAGTGTATACATTTTTACTGTATTTGGAAATTGCCTTTTTTTTATTCCCCTCAATACATTCTACTAGGCCAGTAAAGGCCTTTAGCGTTTATAGTACGAATTTTATTACTGAATATAATTTTCACTATCAGATCAGTAGCCAAGGTCAGATAATAAAGAAAATTAAAATCAAAAGAAAACCTAACTCCAACTGACATTCAATGTGCAGTTTGAAATTTGAAATTTAAAAATGTAAAATGCTAACCCAGGTAAAACTCATGCTTCTAGCACAAAGTTTTAGTTCGGTGCATTTAAATACATCTTTACTTTTCATAGGTAACGTCTTCAATTTATAAATTGTTCACTCAAACTAGGATTTACCCCTTCTAAAATAACATTGTGCGATTAGGAAAACATTACTCCTAGATAAATCTTTCACGAAAGCTAATTCAAATTCAGTCCATTGCCCGAGATGAAACTCATGCAACTAGCACCAAATTTCACAACTATGAAAAAACTGAATTAAAGTTAGACCTTCTAAGTACTTGAAATTAAAAATATAAGCTATCAATCGACATAAAACTCA
Source organism: Andricus quercusramuli (assembly GCA_932178445.1). Taxonomy (NCBI): domain Eukaryota; kingdom Metazoa; phylum Arthropoda; class Insecta; order Hymenoptera; family Cynipidae; genus Andricus; species Andricus quercusramuli. The sequence goes on along the minus strand of CAKNXH010060564.1, from coordinate 34,655 downwards.
TGCTATAGCACAAAGCTTCAATTTCGATGCGTGCAAGTTATATTTATAATTATCCAATGGTTTAAAACAATTTTAGCTTAATTTTGATCAGAAATAAAACTCATGCTTTCTGCACAAAATTTGTTGAATTAAGTTTCAATTGCGTTATTTGATACGAAAAAAAGATCTACACATTTGTTTTATTAAGAAAAAAGACGAAAGTTTAATTTTGTAAACCAAAACTCATAATTGGTAGCGATGCCCAAGTGATAACGCGCGAAGCTATTCCACCGCTGCCACCAACACTTTGTTACGACCGAATTAAGAAAAAATAAGCGTTAACTTAAGTTGTTCTCATTTTCTTCCAAGTAGCCCGAAGATCCAAAATGACAATTCTCATTATGTTCAAAGAATTGTTTTTTTTTTATTTTACGAGAGACAACAATTTTATGATACCAAATAGAAACTATACCCTTTCGAGATTTATTTTTAACATAAGGATACACGTTTTTGTAAACACTTTTTAATGCTTGCCTATCACTGCCACCTCCATTCCTTCAAATTAGAAACAGGGCCGGCTTATAAATTCTGGGGAGAGAGAGATTTTGAAGGAAAGGAAAAAATCCTTGTCTTTGATCAAGCGCCACTTTAAATTTTACTCCTTAGCCGTTTCCGTGTCTCAAAAATTCCTTTGAAATGGCAATTCGATCCTTATACTCCCGATACCGTTTCTGTTTACTGTCGTCGATCAAGCGTCACTTTAAATTTTATTCCTCAGCCGTTTCCGTGTCTCAAAAATTGCTTTTAAATGGCAACTTGATCCTTAACACTCCTGATACCGTTTCCGTCTACTGGATTTTTAGTTTTATTACAGAAATAAATTCTCTGTTACTTGTCGGAAAAGATTCTCTTTTAATGCATACGTCCGTCTCATATTTAGTTATGGTCTGCCATCGTTACGTTAAAATAAAAAAATTCGGATGCGAAGAGAAGAAGCACTTGAAACACGAGGCCGAACCACGGACGGGCAAGGGAAAAGAAGCGAAGTGCTTTTCCTTTCAAACTTCTTGTAGAGGCAAGGAAGAATAAAGGACTGCGATTAATTGATGGCACTAATCGTGGCTCGTCAGTACGTATTGCATATAAAAGTGGGGTATTTTGGTTGACTAAGGGATTCTCATACGAGATACACGGCATGATCGCGGGAACAGAAAACGGATGACTTCGAAATTTGATGACTACGAATGTTCAGCATCGCGACTTGTTACCAAGCGCAGTGGCAGGAAATTACCAACGGATTGAGACTTGTTTTTTTGTTAATGTGAAGATTTGGAATAAAAGTGAAATATGCAATTGATAAGTGAAAATCCTGTATCTAATTAAATTTTTTACCAGTTTATGGTCAAGTACAGGCTGATAATTACTCCAAAATTATAAAAGTTGTATTTTTAATTTATTTGGATTGTTCCTCAATTTATTGGACCTTCTACATTAGGGTGGGCCGAACTACACATAAGTTTCCGAATGGAATTGTAATATCACAGAAAAGTTGCTATTCGTCGCCCTGATCACAATACAATTTTTTTTTTTTAATCGGACCATATCTTCCGGTCGCACATCGCGTTCGAAGTTTCGAAAAATCGTCAAAAATTGAACACGTTTTGGGATTTTTTCTTAGTAAGTTATAGTAATCGAATTTCGTTCAAAATCGGTATGTGACCTCTTCTAAATATCCTTTGACTACAAAAAAAACTTCCCCTTCTCATCCCCCTCTCTTGTGAGGGTGGGGGAAGGGCAAATATCGTAAAAAGGAGCCATTTTAAAGTCGTTATTTTCCTCGTGTGAAGTGTGCTGGTGCGATCGGCTAAGGCGTTAAAAGCGTAAAAATATAGCATATTTAGAACAGTATAACGTAAATATGCATCAGCCGCAATATGATGGAATGGGAGGGGGAGGTGAGCCTCAGCGAAGATTGACCAAAGGCCAAGCTGGGTGGGCGGCAGTCGGTTCTAGGAATTCGCCTTCTTGCTGCGCGCAACGTGCCAACCAGACAAGTCGAGACGTGTCGAATTTTGGTGTTTTACTGTGCATTTTAGTGTTGATTAGGGAAGGAGATTGATTAACAATGACGCCGAGGACGCTCGGTCAAAAATTTCATTGTCCTTTATTTGGAACGCCTAAAAGTCTGAACAAACAGATTCTTCCTGCAGTAGCTAATGTCGTTGCTGATGATAATAGAGTCTATTTACACTGAGGCATCTTTACCAGAGGTCTCTCGCACGAGAATTATACAACTTATCAAAACTCTTCACGATAAGTATTACTACATCCTTAACAAGTTAAACAGGGTCAAAAAATACCTGAAAACACAAAAAGAGTATACCGCATTCATTACTGACTGTCAAAAAACTTTATTTGACAGGCAGAAATGTGTTGTGTATACTCTTTTTGTGTTTTTAGGTATTTTTTGTCCCTGTTTAACTTGTTAACCCTCGCTGAGGCTCACCTCCCCCCTCCCATCCCATCATATTGCGGCTGATGTATATTTACGTAATACTGTTCTAAATATATTTTAACGCTTTTAACGCCTTAGCCGATCGCACCAGCACACTTCACACGAGGAAAATAACGACCATAAAATGGCTCCTTTTTATGATATTTGCCCCTCCCCTACCCTTACAGGAGAGAGGGATGAGAAGGGGAATGTTTTTTTTATTCAAAGGACTTTTAGGATTTTTAGGATTTTTAGAAGAGGTCACATACCGATTTTGAACGAAATTCGATTACTATAACTTACTAAGAAAAAATCTCAAAACGTGTTCAATTTTTGATGATTTTTCGAAACTTTGAACGCGATGTGCGACCAGAAGATATGGTCCGATTTAGAAGAAAAAAATTTATTGTGATCAGGGCGACGAGTAGCAACTTTTCCGCGCTATTACGATTCGATTCAGAAACTTTCGTGTAAGTCGGCCCAACCTATTCTACATGCTTGTTCACTTATAAGTGAATATTGCATTTATCGCATTTTTATATCTCACAATCAGAAATATTATGCAGAAGTTTCAGGCGTATCAAAAATGGTATAAAATGGCAATATTTGGAGGCTCTTTGTGAGCCCCAGATATGCTTGTGTAACTTGATATTTTGAAGACAAATTTTTGAGATTATTGAGAACAGATTTAAAAAAATGATTAATTAACGTTTAATTTACATTGAGAAAAGAGTAAGAAAAGCCTATAAAAAATGACAAATTTAAGTTGAACACCAACTGAAGGGACTGCAGGTGAACAACTTGTTACTGCTGCAAAAAAAGTTGACCTTCGGTTGGGCCGCTCATTGAGCACCGTATTCGCTACCGTCCCAAGCTACGGTCACTGACAATGAGTTGAATGGCAGAGTAATAATAAGTTAATAAATCTATAGCTGCTCACTGGGTTCTGCCTATAGCTGGTGTTAGGACTCCTCTAGTTTAAATCAAGAAAATGTAAAGTCTCAGAGCGAGTACTAAAAATATTTTTGTTTTAAATGAGAAAGCACGTGTACATTTATTTGCCTGCGAGAACGGTTCGGTCAACATGCCCGTTGAAATTTCTTAAATGTGATTTTTTGGGCCACCCTAATATGTATATATATTATATATATATACCAATTATATAACAACATTAACTCCTTATTATTAATTAACCACTTCAATCTCTTCAATAGCACTATTTATTAACGTATTATTTTATGATTCAATAAATTAACATTTTATTGCGAAACTCCAATTAAAAACAGTTCTGGTCTATAAATTTATATGCGATTCAGTGCAATTAGATGCATCGCATGACCAAACTCCATTTTTACATTAACCTCTCTTGAATAATATTAAACCATTTACAAAATTCTTTTTGAGTTGAAAGTAGTAAATTAAATCCAAAAGACGGTTCATTGGCTTGCGAAACAATTCAGTGCAATAGGCCGCTCACTGGTTCTATTGTATATCTACAATTCACTGCAGTTGCAGACATTCAATTCAATTCACTGACAAATTTTGCAATTGCGATTTAGCAATTGGATATTAAATGCAATTCCCTATTTTTGACTTAAATTGCGTCTCACCAAAATTGTCGATTGACGATTTTATTTTTGAATTGTAGTCAATCGATTTTAAATGAATCTTTTTTGCAGGGTAATGATCGATAGTTACCATCTCTGAAGATAAAACAGATTCCTAGTAAAAAAGACTTAATTTAATGAAAAAGAAAGTTTTTATCATTTCGTAATTTGGATTGTTTTCCTGGATTTTTATTACATAGATAGAGCATATATTTTCTTATAAAAATATAACTGTTAAAAATGTTCTAGTGCACGAAAAAAAAGTGCTGGAAATTTTCATTGACCGAGTCTGTCACTTTAGGATAGGTCTAAAACCATTTGCAAATTGGAAAATATCGTATTGAAAATTCATGCGAATAGTGCTTGAAGATATATAAGACTTTTTAGATTGCGTCCAGCGTAGTCAGTGAAGCACTCCTAGACTCCACCAACAAAATATCACAGACAAATTTGTAAGTCGTTCAACACTTCAATATTACATTCTCGAAGACAGTCAAGGAAGGGTTCATACCCTTACTAAAAGATATGACAGGAAAAAAATGACAAGTGTGTAATTTTTTCCCTGTCATTTTTTTCTGACATTTTTTCGCGACCACAAGAAAATGACAGGGAAACGACACCTTTCTGTAGCCTGTTGCTAATTCCGAATTATCTTCAAACACATGAATCGTGGAATGTGTTCGATTTGCCATTTTAATGCCTTCTTACCCTTACAAAGTGCTAAACTTAAGTACCACGGGCAACAATTTCAGATTATTTTCAACTTTCTTCATCCCTCAAGAAGTTCAATGCGTGCTCCTAATTCCATGATCCAACAAAGAATGGCCTCGCCACGCGCATCTAAAAAAAAGTGAACCAATCAAAGGGTCCGTAGGTTGCGCGTGGCGGAACCATTCTTTGTTGGATCATGGAATTGGAGCACGCAGTCAACTTGTTAAGGGAATGAAGAAAGTTGCAAATAGTCTGAAAAATTTGCCCGTGGTACTTAAGTTTAGCACTTTGTATGGATAAGAAGTCTTCAAAATGGCAAATCGAACACATTCCACAATTGATGTGTTGGGAGATAATTCGGAATTAGATACAGGCTACAAAGAGGTGTCTCATCATGAAAATTTCCATAATAGTTTTCTTTTGCTAATGATTTTTTCAGCTGCAAGTCGTCGATAATTTATAATGTTACACGATATTATTATAAATTATGGCCAATTAGGGCCAGTCATTTTCGGCTGTCGTTTTGCCTGTCGTTTCCCTGTCATTTTCTTGTGGTCGCGAAAAAATGACAGAAAAAAAATGATAGGGAAAAAATGACACACCTGTCATTATTTCCTGTCATATCTTTTCGTAAGGGTAGACTGTCAAGCTAGCCATTTATGCTAATAAGAAATAAAAAATTCTTTTTCAAATTTATAATATTATTATTTTTAACTTATATATTTATTTAAACATAATTTAACACACACAATCACTACTTATATTAAGAGCACGCTTTTTACGCTCTAAAAATCGGACGCACACTGCGGGGATTAGAACTACCTATGCTCTAGATAAGAGACTAACGCAACTCATTCCTAAACGCTCAAGCGTGGCCGCGTAAAAAGAATTTTAGTGAGGACTGCAAATCAAACAGCTAGCTGCAAGACTGACTTTGCTCAATAAATTGAACACATTGCTTAAACAATTTTTGTTCGAATAATTGAAAAATATAATTTTTCACGAAAATTATTTTTTGACCAAGGGATGATTTTACGTAAGAAAATGTTTTTTCTTCATTTACCATGATACAATTTCTGTTTAAGAATTGAATTGAGTTATTTCTCTTTTTTAAATTAAATAATTTTATTCTAGATTGAAGAAATTAATAATAAGTCAACAAGAAATCAAACTTTGTGTCCCTTGTGCTCTTTTTGTGAGACGCATTGTTTGTAAGTTTATTATTGATTAAAATTATAAATGTGAAGATGGCTTTTATGTAAATGTTTTTGTAGTGAAAAACAAACACACTTTATTCTTTGATGAAACACATTCTTATATTTTATTTTAATATTTTTATGAATATTTTAGATACAGAAATACAAACTTGAAAATAAAATCTGCCTACATCCAGTTTTTTTGCAATGTAATAATGGCCATCTTCTAAATTATTTTAAATAAAAAATAGTGTATTATAAGTAATATCGCGAAGATTGAGAAAAACGTAGAAATACCTAATACCACTAAAAATGTTTAAGCCTGTAATTGTTCGTTTAAAAAACAATCGTACAACTTTGTTAAAGGAATTTGATATCTAGCAGAATAAGGTATCAAGTGAATAAAATTTTTCACCTCATCTAAATCTTGAAGATTAAAATCCTTTATCCGAGCAGTTGTAAAAGTAAACGATCGGTTTCAGATTCGGAGAAAGACATACCTTTTTATCATAAATAATGATTTTAAATCATTCTTGATATCTTTATGCATTTTTCCAATTACTTTTTGTTGAAAAAAATTTAATTGCACATTTATTCATTTTAAATAAGCAAGCCAATGGTAATCAATCTAGTTGCCGACTTGACTTGATCCAGTGTCTACTACACTCATAACAATGTGAATTTGTCACTGAACGCCACGAATGAGCACGCCGCTGAAAATTCTCGCAGATAGTCATGAAGTGTTTCCCTGAGTCGTATTTAAGTTCTTTGTTTCTGAATCGCGGACTTATTCAATTCAAGTCTTTGAAAATATGAGTTTTTTTATAGCTTCTTCATGACTGTATAAATTTTCTTTGTAAACTGTCTGATAAGAATTCTAAGTCTGCTGTTCCTAGACTGTGCTTAAAAACTTCCATGACTTCTTTATTTTTCTATGAAAATTTATCACCACTTCATAGAAAGTATAAGAGACTTTATAAAAATTGTGGCCTGTCCAGGAGTTCAGCACTAATCTAGGAAATGTTCCAAGACTTATGTTTTCCGTGTGGTTTTGATTTTAATAATATAATTGAGATACAAAAGTTGTACTTATTATCAAAAAGGTTACAACTGCATTTATGTTTATTATATATGTATATATATATATATATAATATTTATGTTTATGTATTATGTTTATAAGAGTTTATATAATATTTATATATTGTGTTATAAATATTAAAATATAAATGCAACGAACCTCCTTGCTAGCATGTTTAAGATAAGTTTTCCCATCTGTTTAATAATATATATGAACCATAATTATTTAAACATTTGAAGAAATTTCATTTTTATAAAAACAATAGGTTTTTAACAATATAATATGTAGGTAAAGGAAACTATCATCGACTACGCTCCTATTGTCACATTTCGAAGATTAAATTCTTCCCATGTTCACTATTTTGGTACATATTTAGTTTTAATTTTTGCTTGTTTCAAAGTCTTAATTAAGATATACTCAATGCTTTTTACTAAGAAAAATTAATATTAATGGATAAGGTTTGAATAAGTCAATTTTTTTCTCAACAAATGGTTCACGAACAGTAATTCCTTCCTTTACCTTATTATCACCTGGAAAACTCATCATTCCAATAGATTCAGTCTTTTTTCTATTCATTAATTGATTTCGGTACATTAAAAAGCTTTCTAATTCAACAACGTTAATGCTTTTTCACGTTTTGTAGATTGATTCTTCACTTCTGGAAGTAAAAAGATAGAAATTCTCTCCCTAATAATCATTTTCTATCTCTAAGATAGTAACGGATAAGGGAAACTGTGGAGCAAGCAAACAAAAAATGATAAATCCATTTAGAAAAACGAGTTACGCATGGTTTAAGCATTTTCAGGACATAGAGGGATGTGATTATTGAGCGTTGGTTCACGCAAAAATTCTATCCCGTTAAATTTGCGCTTCAAAAATGGTGTAACCGTTAAAATACGTGAAAAAAATCCTTTTATTTTGTACAGAAGTATCCAATGTATTATAAAACTGGATCAAACCCAGCTGATAGATTCAATAATTCAATAATATTGGATTACCAGCTAGATTGTTTCATCTTCATTATCCTATTTGAATTGTTATTTTATCTCTGGTGTTTTCGGAACACAGCATTTGTCTAATTATTTAGGGATGTGAAACCTCATTTATTTTTCCCAAAGTTGGATACAAAAAATGTTTAATATTTTATAATCCCAAGTCTTGACTTGGAGACACGTGAGCGAATTGAATCTCATGCATTAAAGCCCTGTCAGCAAGTTTCGGTCCTTCAGAGATAGGATTACACGTGCGGCGCACAGTGGTCGGATTAGCAGGAAAAGCTGGTCAAAGTTCAAAGAATCGATATTTTTTGCGTAAAACCAAGAATACGCTATTCTATAAACAATTAATCTTTGCATAAAATTCTGGAAGGAATGGGCTCTGTCTGGCGCACGTGGACTTTGAGAGGGGCCGGAAGATGGCCTGCCCCTATACTTTTTCGAGACGTTTCGAAACGTCAAATTATACGCACGGTTGCAAGTGCTCTGAATTTTGTTCTAAGTGCGCGATTGCATTGATAGCGTATGGAGAGAATTGCTGGAGGTTAATATGATAAAATTGCGATAAAGTTGTATTTTATTGATAAATGAAGTATTTTAATAGAGACCTCAAAGTTTTCTTATCAGACATTTTTAGCAAACCAAAAGTTTATTGAAAAACTTGATCACAAAAAAAGCTCCGCGCTGCACTGCCTCTCTTGCCCTTGTTGACGTTTTTTTTACAAATTTTATTCATTTCGATTTTCGATTCTTAATTTGTGGTTTCAAACTCAAACATTCAAAATTTTTAATTTTTCAATTTTTAAATATTTAATTTTCAACTCTTTCAATTACAAATAGTACAGTTTCTAACAAAAACATCAATTGTAAATGATTCTCTAATAATAAGGGCAATAATTGTGTTAACTTTTTGACCAACTCTTGCTTTGAAAAAAAAAATGACAAAAGAATTCCATTCATAACCCCTGGGCCATATTAGTTGAGGTTATATGTATTCATCTATTAGTAATGATTAAGAATTCTCCGCACCATCAGTTTAGTAGATTTAAATTTCCAAATAATTTTATTTGATATAATTTATTTCTGAATGCTTCTAAACATTATCAATGAAAGAGATTACCTCAATTATAATTTTGTTTTGTTTTATATCGAGAAATAAATCTGTTCTTAAGATTTTGTGTCCTCACTCTATTTGTTAACTGTTTCAAAATTTCAAAGCTAAGACTTTTTTTTATCATTCTCATTTGAATTCTAAACTGAATTGACATCAAATTTTCAACTAATAATTTTTAATTGTTTAATTCTAAAAATATTAAATTGGTGTTCAATTGTAAAATGTCATAGAACTCCGTTGTAAATCATCTCTTGTATCTATTTTCGTCTAATCCAACAGTTCGTGGAGATGATTTTTAACTATATTCAATATTTATGTTTTTAGTGTCGTCGATGTATCATTTGCATTCATAATTCATATCTTTGGAAATTTTGTTCACATCACGATTACCATTTAAAATCATCAAATTTGAATGTATCATTTTGAACATTCTTTAGCTTTCTTTCTACCATCGAATATTGTTAAATTTTAAATAGTTATGTCTTGAAACCTTCAATATCCAATAATTTATATTTGAGGACTTGAATTTACAGTTGATATATTAGAGATTGTTCAATTTTAAATTGTCCAATTATGAAAATTTTGATTATATATAACAAATATAACAGAGGGGGGCAGTAGGCTAGTTAGGGAGTGTTGGTGTGAGAAGGAGAACAGGGGAGGGGGTGGGAAGATGCAGGCTGCGAGGGAAAGGTACTTCCCTGGCGGACCGAACGAACGGAGCGGATACGCTACAGCGTATCCTTATAGTATCCACATCGTATCCTCTCCGTATCATGCGAGAAAAACTCATTGAAAAAGGAAGATAAACATTTCACTTGTTGAAATTCGGATTCTACATGAAATTTTGCGTTAAAAGGTCACGGAGTAATCGCAATAGTTTTTCTTGCAACATTAAAAACTTTAAAAAAATATAATACTTATCGATAACGTGGGCTGAAGGCGACTTCAAACGCATCGTCGACGGATAAAGCCTATGAACTGCTACTGAATGACGATGCGTTTGAAGTCGCCTTCAGGGCACGTCATCGATAAGTATTATATTTATTAAAAGTTTTTAATGTTTCAAGAAAAACTATTGCAATTACTCTGTGACCTTTCAACTCAAAATTTCACGTAGAATCCGAATTTCAACAAGTGAAATGTTAATCTTTCTTTTTTAATGAGTTTTTCTTGCATGATACGGAGAGGATACGATGTGGATACTATGAGGATACGCTGTAGCGTATCCGCTCCGTTCGTTCGGTCCGCCAGGGTTTAGAATGAATGGACTGAAGATGGATGAAGTGAGAAGGATGCACGAGGAAGGAAGGAAGGTTTATGACTTGGTTAAGCAAAACGGCATGGAGAGAGAGAAGACAGAAGGGAAAGAGAGAATAAGAGAGTCAAGATTGAACGGGAACTTTGTGTGGATTATGTCAAGGGCAAGAGCCCAATATTTATGTGAGAAAGGAGAGAAAGGAAGTCAGGAGCTTAGAGCGAGGATGAGGTGTGGGTGTATGGAGGGTTTCAATAGGTTCTGGCTCTCGCGGGAGAAGAGGATGTGTGAACTGTGTGGAAAGGGGGATGCAAGACTGGAGCACTGGTTGGAGGAGTGCGTGGAGGTGGAAAGAAGTGAGATAAGCATGGAGGCATTGTTGCATGAAAAGGGGGAAAAAAGGGCAGTAGCATGGGTGAAGGGAGTGTTGGGTAAGATGGAGATGAAGGAAAGGAAGGAGGAAGAGGAGTGGAGAAGAAAAGATTGTAAATAGGAGAGAAAGCAGATATAAGTAAGATTTAAATATTGTGAATAGTATATAAGTAATAGGTATTAGCTGCGAAAACAGAGGTTGGCAAGCGCGGCAATGCGAAAAAGTAGGGACATGCGAGCGAGGCGAAGCGAGGAAGGCAAGGCGATAAGAGCGTGCGGCTTAGAGATAAGGAATGGATGGATGTTAGTTTTTAAGGGTTAGTTTTAAGAAAATTCTGTAAAAATGGATGTGTAAGCAAGTCAATTTTTCAAGGCCAGCAGGCTGAAAAATAAACGTTTATCTATCTATAACAAATATAACCATTTCAAAAATGTGTTTGAAATATTATGATTAAGGACCGTCCATATATTACGTGAGCCATTTTCTTTTTTTTATACTGTGTTCTTCTCAAGTTCACAGCAATTTTGTTATCGTCTTTATTGAAACAAAAGAAAAAAGGCTTGAGTAATATATGGACGATCCCTTACTATATATATATATATATATATATATATATATATATATATATATATA
>CAKNXH010060564.1:0-23115 GCA_932178445.1 Andricus quercusramuli | reverse complement strand
CACACACACACACACATACATACATACATACATATATATATATCATCTCTCAGAGAGGTGTGTTTCAGGGCGACATCATGAGCCCTCTCCTCTTTTTCCTCACATTATCGCCACTATCTCTCGCACTTCGCCATACCGAAGGGTACGTCTGAAACGATAGAAACTACATCTAGCTCTAAAAATTGTCAAAGAGTACACTCAGGAGATTGGAATGGGGTTCGGTTTAGAGAAATGCGCCAAGGTTAATTTGAAGAAAGGAAAACTTAACGGCATCCCGAAGATACTGAGCTCGTTGACAGAAGCGCTATACCGCTATATATATATATATATATATATATATATAGCTATAGCCGCTATATATGGCTATAGCCGCATTAAGGACGTAACATCTATAAAGGATACTCTCCGATGCAGATAAAAACGTCTCTTCCGACAGATATGGTCTTCCGAACTGACGGCGAGCAACAAAGTATCTGCGACGAACATGCTTGCCGTCCCGGTAGTGCTCTATTCATTTAGAGTGGTTCCATGGACGAAGGACGAGTTCAGACCCCTTGATATCGGGACGCGAAATGTTTCGCACATGAACAAAAGCATGCGATCCGAAGTTTACTCCTGAAATTTCGGTACAAATATCCAAAGTATAGCATCTGAGAGCTATTCGTACCGAAATTTCGGTACAAATAGCCAAAGTCGTAGTTCGGAGATATTTGTACCGAAATTCCGGTGCACGTAGAAACTTCCTTCTGAAAAAGGGAAATATGACTTTAAAAAAACTTGCTGAAAATGGCTCTGACTTATGAGTTTATGGTGTCAAGACCCACTGTGATCGACCTTTATGGCTGAGCTGATAAGCGCTCCGCCTAGAATATTAAACAGCTCAAGTCGCAGACCTGTCAAATTTCAAAAATTCACTCAGATTTGCGGTTAGTACTTGGATGGGTGACCGTTCGGGGAATACTGCGTGTTGTTGACCCGTCGTGCGTGTGGTGGACCCACACTGGTAGTATTTATCCACCTAGAAACACTACCTGAATCGGGTAGTGAGGCAATGAACTTTCGAGTTCGAAATGCTAATCAATTTTTTTTTTTCTGAGAATCTCAAGAACAACGTACTAAAAAATCAAAATAAAAACTGGATAACTTCGTGGTTGAAATGTTGGATGAAAAAAACGTTGAGTTTACTCATGTTAATTACATAAGAACTTCAAAGACGATGGGCCACCTCTGAATGTTGTTTAAAATATAAAAAAATAAAAATCTGGCTTCTACAATAGCATAAACTACCGTTATTTGCCCTTCACTCCTAAGAAAACCAAAAGTGCCTTTTCTGGTCACCCTAATATATATATACATATATATAATTAGAAAAAAACGTTCAACAACCACCGCAGGGTACCACTAAGAGGAGCTGCCATCTAAAAAATGTCAATAGCCCCCAATAGAACCGCGGTAAAATACACCTATGGCCACGTCTCACATCCGCGAGATGGGTGGTCACAGGGCACGACGAAATCAAAACGACAGGCCGGCGAAACCCTCGTGTGTCTTGAGAACACGAAACGACCCAAGGATGACAGCTTTCTGCATCCATCTCGCAAGTGCCTTGGCATATTTTTGGCACGCGGGTATGGCTTGAGAGTTACGAACCAGTAATAGTTTCGGAACTCCGAGAGCACCTACCTCAAGGACAATTACTTGCACCGAATATTTTGGGTACAGTCGTTGCAGCTCTCTTTTAAGGTCTTGATAGTTCTCCTCTTTTTCTTTCTCCTTTGCAGTGATGTTGTATTCGGACAGAGTCGAGAATTCGAACACGAATATAGTTCGTTTTTTGAAGTCTTAGAGTACAATGTCAGGCCTCGAGTGCGCAACGGGGACTGCTGTCCGGAAATCGTAGTTCCACAAAATTTGGTACTCCTCGTTTCGGACAATTGACTCTATATCCCTTGGAGCGTTCGGCAGGGCAGGGTCGCGACCAACACCTTAAGAGCAACAATGATGGTAATAAAGTACTCTTAGGGCCGCATTAAGTCTATATATCTATATACGTCGTTCCTGCATGGGTCGGACATCCTGACAGTATGTGTTCTAGGTACTGAACGTGTGCATGACACGCTCTGCACCTATCACTGGGAACTTCTTGACATAACATGCGGTCACGGTATGCTAAGGTGGAAATGACACCGTCCTGGCATGCGAAAAAACCCTTTGTACCTGAAATCAGCCCTGATGATTTGAGGAAAACAAAAGATAGCTCCTTCGACAAGGACTGTTTTTCTACATTTCTGTGAAAGTTTCGGTGCATATGCTTGTCGAGTAGCTCTTGGTGAAATTTTCCAACCCTTGCTTTCTTTACTTCAGCTTTTAGACGTGAAGCATCTAGATGGAGTAATGCACTTTCCTCACTTCTGATGTTAAAATTCAGGCCAAGGGTCTCGGCCGCTTGCTCCGCGATTTTGTAAAGGAACACTCCTTCGCCAATCATCTCGTCGTTCTTGACCATTTTTAGGATAGGATCTCCGCCATTCGCAACGATGTAAGCTGTACTTATAACAATTCGGCTATGAAGACACTGGAGATTCAAAAGTCTGTGTCCGCCTTGACGGCGTGAAATGTATAATCGCGGAACTGACGATTTGATATGCAAGCTTTCGTGCATATGGATGATCTCACGTGTGGTGACATCAAGGGCCTTGAGCTCGTCCTTCGTCCATTGAACCAATTCAAACGAGTAGAGTAGAACCGAGACGCATCGAAGAAGCATCGAAGAAGCATCGCAGAAGATGCTTGTATCTGCTTCGGAGAGACTGCTTCACTGATGTTACGTCCTGAATGCGGCTTAGAGGCACGCCCGGGTATGCATAGGTCTCTCCAGTATTAGGATCTCTAATAACACTTATATCCACAAGCTCAGGGTCCTTGGGAACGCCAGTAATCTTTCCTTTCTTCAGATGAATTTTGGCACACTTGTCCAAATCAATGTCCATCCCAATCTCTCCTGTATAGTTCTAGATGATGTTTATGGCAGTTTGAAGTTTGCTTTTACCAAAGGCATAGATCTTCAGATCATCCATATAAAATACATGAGTGACCTTATGCTCGCACTGATTAGTGTCGCCACAGAGGTATCCAGGAGAATTTCGTAGTGCGAGAGATAGAGGCAGAAGTGTGATGCAAAAAAGCAAAGGGCTCATGGTATTACCTTGAAAGACGCCCCTCTGCAAGGTGACGTTGTTCGTTGACAGATGATAATTCCTAGATGAGATGGAAAATCTAGTTTTCCAAAGAGGCATCAATCTCTCTATGCATCTCACTATGTGTGGATATACCTTCAAGCTTTCCAACAGACAGATGATAAGTGTATGAGAGGTTGAATTGAAAGTTTTCCGGTAGTCAATCCAGGCCATTGACAGGACGCGCTGATGGGCTGCAGCGTCTTTACAGACACACCTGTCAATTAGCAGGTTCTCTTGACAGCCTGCTACACCTTTTTTCGAGCCACGTTGTTCATACATCTCTCGCCATACAGGCTCAATTCGTCGAACAATCCCGTTGTTTAGGACAGCTGTAAATATCTTATACAGTGTGTTACAACAAGTTATTGACCTGTAATTCTCTGGTCTGGACAAGTTGCCTTTTTTCGGTAGGAGTATAGTGCGTCCTAACACCAGCCACTGCGGAATGGGCGTCTCCGACTTTGAATATGAGGTTAATATGCTGGCCAAATCTTGTTATATAAAAGTAAACTTCTTCCACCAGAAGTTCTTGATACAATCTGGTCCAGCAGCGGAAAAGTTCTTCGTGCCTCTAAGTACTTTTTTCACCTCTTCGGCAGTGACTGATGGACATTCTTCCTCAGATTTTATGAGGTGGTCGAAAACTTCTTGCAGCGGATAATATTGTCAGTATCTTCTTTCAACTCAAGTGTTTTCGGGATCTTGTACACCTCTCTCCAAAAAGTCTCTGCCTCCTGGGGCTTCGGTGGATTTTTTTCCAAAACAGGGAGATCGCTGAAGAGGCGTTATGGGTTAGTAAGAAACTGTTGATTCTCCCTGGTCCATCCCTCCCTCTTCTGTATTCTCCTTCTTGCGCCAGATAACAGCCGTATTTTGTCAACAATATGCTGCTTGATTGTCAGCAGCTTTGACTTTAGATCCTTAGTTCCTGGGCGGACTTTCGAACCCTTTCCGTGAACGGTCCACCAGATGTTATGTAATCAATCACGGATTGAACACAGGATGCATTCTGTCTTGCCCATCCAATTTTTTTGTTCAGTTGATGCAAGCGTCTTCAGGTCTTTTGATCCATCGTCGGTTTTCGCCTTCGATTTGAATCAACCAAAGCTCTCGCAGAACCTTAAACTGAGCAATTGATGGTCCAGAGGTCGGACTCTCGCGAGATATCCCCACAAAGGGAGGCATCCATTTCAGCTAGATCTTGGTGCTTAAGAGGAACTTGCATGTTGATGTTCCTCCTTGTACTGGAATTGCGATCATCTTTCAGAAGGTGCCTGCTTTCTGCGGTTGTCTTAATGTCGCTTCATCTTCGTCTGCAGCTTAATCAAGCAGCGGCTGGGGAAGTGCTCTGCGTACATATCCATTTTTCAGGAGGTAGTCGGCTTGATTTCGCAAAGACTGATGCGAAACGTGCTGAAGCTCTGGGTGTTTCTGGCACCACAGAGTATGCATACGCGCCATAAAGCCTCCGCGAACAGGGATAATGCTGGCATCGTAGCAGTCTAGCACGTCATTCTTATGTTGATCCGTCCCCTCAATATATATAATTTAAAAAAAGAGTCAAGTAACCACCACAGTGTCCCACTAAGAGCAACGGCCATCTCAAAAATGTCAATAGCCCCCAGTAGAAACGCGGTAAAACACACCTATGACCACGTCTCACAACCGTAAGATGGGTGGCCACAGGGCACGACGAAATCACAAAGATAGCCCGGCGAAACCCTAGTGTGTCTTGAGGACACGAAGCGACCCAAGGATGACAGCTTTCTGCATCCGTCTCGCAAGTGCCTCAGCATATTTTTGACACGTGGGTAGGGCTTCAAGGTTACGAACCAGTGATAGTTTCACAACTCCTGGAGCACCTATCGCAAGGACAATTACTCGCACCGAATATTTTTGGTACAGTCGTTGCAGGACAGGGTCGCAACCAACACAGTGAGAGCGACAAAGATGGTAATAAAGTACTCTTAGGGCCACATTACTCGATTTAAAATTGTTTCATTTAGAACGTTCTTAATTCAGAATCTTCTAGCATATTTGAATTTCTCTATATCATCCCTTTCTAGAATGACACTGAAAATACATTTTTTTTCTTTCAATTGATTCTAAAGGGACTGCAATGTTTGCATATGCAGCGTATCCTGCGCATTTGAAATGAGTAAAATGGGTTGGAGTTGTTGAAGTTGTCTAGGCTTGGTGGAAGGAGCAAAGTTACTTATGCTTCCTGGTGGCTACTGTTCTTCCTCTAGATGCTCGATTTCTTCGGTTGGATTCTCTTCTTTCTGGGTCCTTTGACGTGAATACTTGCGTGAGAATGTACCATCCGCCAGTTTCACCACGCTGATCATTGCATAGGGAACGAGGTATAAGGTGAAGCCACTCATGAGAAGGCAGAGAACAGGATAATTTCCGTAAATCAGCCCAGTTCGATTAGTCCTCGATTGGCGCAAAAGGCTTAGCGAGTATAGCTGCTGCTCTAGTTCATCTAGAGTTTTGGCGTTTGTTTCGAACAGCTCCTTCTAAGCAGCGTCTTCCTTCGAGAATCCTGGGGCATGCTCAAACGACTGAATGAGATAATGATTTCAGCTATGAACGGTGAGATCATTTCTGGGTCCAATAGTGAATCTGGCATCCAGGGGCCAGTATAATTATTCCTATTCCTACAGGATTTGAATGTACATAAAATTTGAATGGGCATTCAATTTTTATAGGTATTTCTTCCATCATGGAGTAGAGCCATCCACCACAATATCTAATTTGATCCAATATGGTTGAGGCTGGTACCTAATCTGGAAGCTACAGGTTCGTTGGATTTCAAATCGTGGTTTGTGGATGCTGAGATGTTTCAAGCAATGGTGAGCTAAGTTTTCAAATCCATTTTTCTGATATCTTTTTACATGCTTTCAAATCTTCTTCCCTCGCTAACATATATTTTTTTTGTAATTTTTCTATAATAATATGGAAGAACCTTGGCAGAATATATCCTGTCCCTGTGCCATTTTTCAATCTTGGTTGGATTAACGGTACGAGGAGTATTATATATTTAGTATATTCTATTTTCTCTGTTTATGTTTATGGTATGTCCAGAATAACTTTATATTTCCTTTTTTCGCAGGAAATTATGATGGTCGCCACCTGCGTTAATTCTACCAAGCTGGGTGTCGATCCTTGAATCGGAAAACTTAGTCTTTAAGCATGGTCTTGAATGTTCCGTTAGACCGGGTTTACCTGTCTTTTGCTCACTAATGCTGCGTGGAGTTGCACCTTCCGAGCTTCGTAGATTACATTGAGAAGTTTGTCAGCAGAACGGATCTAGTTTTCCAGTCCAGATAAGGATTATTATTATATTATATAATATTAATATAATAATTCCAGATAAGGTAAGGATTCGATACAAAGAATGAGTGATGTTTTGTACCCAGAAACGAGATTCCAGTTGTTTGACTCTCTTCCCCACCTAAGTAAGGTCATAGCTATATTTTGCCATTTGGTTTTCATGTCCACGCGCCTGATCATGTATTTCTTCTACCTGTGCTCAAATGACATATGTTTGCTGTTCCACTATGTGTGAAATATCCGGCTAAGCTTGGTTGAGTTCGTTGATTTTGGAGTTGATCATCTCGCCATCTTCATATGTCAGCAGACCTGCTACGGGTCCAATCATCCCACGGAGAAAACCTAACAGTAGAGTATTCCTAAGGAATCTTATGCATTGAGGAGCTTTTGAGAGTAAGGATTGGTTGTATCTACGTGCAAGCTTTTTTTCGGTCTCCAACTTAGTCTTCAACTTCTGGGAGATAGATTGTTTACCTTCGAGGTTGTATTTAGAAAGAGTCTTGGCACATATTTTCTCGTATTTTGAAGGACAATTTATTTGAATACCGAAAAGTGGTCAGCCTCCAGGTACTGGGGACTATTTTCAGCATTTCTTGATACTCATACTAGAGTCCGTTATTGGTTCTCAGGGGGGGGAGGGGGGTGTGATGCGGTAGGTCGATTCATCTGTTTGTCCTCCAGCTTCCTGCTGATAGAATAGAAAAGTGAGCAGCAAGCAAGTCCAAAGACATTCCCTCATGTTTTCCTGAAAAGAAACAGTGGTTAGTTTTGCTACTAGATCGTTCAGTCGAACATGTGTCAACAGGGAAAAATAACCTTATCTTTTTTTATTACTTCAAAAGGACCTCATCCTCTACTATCAGATTTTCCACTTCTAACATCCTTTATTACGAATACTTGGTCGCCGATTCTGCCATTAAGTGGCCTCGACTTCTTGATTGAATTGTCATCGGAAATCTTTTGAATTTCCTTTAGTCCGACAATTAGATCACGGAGATACGAACCGTAGGTTTCTAATTGTTCACCTTGGTGGAAAGAGGATGAAGTCTGAGCCAGCCGACCAAATACGAGCTCGTAAGGGATGAAATTTGTCTTCTAATGAACCGACGTGTTGTACGCAAACATGGCGAAAGGAAGCAATCTGTCCCAGTCGTCATAATCTTTTGCCTAGTGTTTAATATAGTAAGTTAACACAATGAGGCTGCTTCCCAGTGATCTATTGTTTTGAGGTCTATAACCTGATGTAGTTAATTGGTTAACATGAAATAGCTTTTACAGTCTCTCCATTATATTTCCAATGAAGCTCCCTCCTCCGTCTGTCGAAAAAGCTCTTAGTGCGCCATATTGAGAGGACAGAGTTGTGGCCACTGTATGTGCCATTTTGTTTGAGTGTAGGTGTGGTATGACGACCGCAATGCCATATTTACTACAATTATCTTGCATTGTTAGAATGTGGCGTTTTCCGTTAAGGGTTGTTGGTAATTTTTCCACTGTATCCAATACCACTTCATCGAAAGGTTCTGCTGGTATGTCGGTAAACATCATTGGTTCGTGAGTGCGGGGTCTGATAAGTTTTTGTTCGAAGCAGATTTTACAGCCTCGAATAAACTGAGTAACTTCGTCTCGCCATCCTGGCCATGTGTACCGTTCTGTAATGCGTCGATAGATTTTTGTGATGCCTTCGTGGCCTCAGATCAAACGACAATGGTATTCTGCAATTATTTTAGGTCTGAGTTACATGACAAAGGGTGATAATAATGTCACCACTCCGTTCTAAACTGAGACGGAGATTCCTTAGCCCTTGAACAACCATCTTCCAATCAGTTTCGTCAAAATGACGCATCTTGGAAGCTGTAGCTTCCAGAGATCTTGATGATCATGACGTTCTGTAGCTACTAGAAGTCTTACGATGGGATTTCCTAGTTCGAAATCTTCAGAGATAAAATGCGCGTTGTTATCTCATCTAGAGGTCAGCGGTTCATTCCATTCATGGAAAAAATTAGATTTTCCAGTACATGTCAAAATTTGTTCTTGTTCTTCAGGTTCTGGATAATTTATCAGGCGAGATAACGCGTCAATTTGAGGTATCGTAACCTCACAACTGGTGTTGGAAATAAAGACCTCTTTGAGGGTTTTGTGTGCCAACAATTGGTGATTCTGTTTCTTTAGTAAGGCCCGTAAGACCACCCGTACTTCGTCGTACGACCCCGGAATTTTTATCCGCGGGTAAGTTTGCGCACGTTTCCTTCGTGTATTCACTTTCATTCTCACGTATAGATGGATTCAATGTACCGTTCCCTTGGGATTCCAGTTCCTGAGTCGTTTCCTCTTCATCAATTTTTGTGGAAAGGGGTTTTTCAAAGTTCTTTAAAAGGTCTCAAATCTCTTAGACAATTCATATTTAACGAATACTCCGCAGGAATCGATTGATTCTAATGTCTGAATGAGTTCTTTATCTCCTTCTCCTTCTGTCACATACGGCATGAAATAATTGAAGCTTCATCCATTTCTCCATGATGCCAGTAGAGGGAACTTGTAGTAATATTGCGTAAATCAATCCCTCTTTCCGCGACAGTCCTACTGAATTGAGAAACGGATTTTTGAAAGTCCCTTTTCAAATTACCTGCGTCTCCATCGTTTCGTTCTTCTTCCGAATGTGATTCGTCGTCACATTCGTTGGAGTCCTGATGCCGTAGTCTATAAAGACACGTGCTGGGTCAGAAACGCTCTCTGTTTCATTTAAGGCCCTTGTGGTGATGGTTTCTTCTTCTCCCATTTCGGCATCCTTTCAATGACACTACTTATCAGGTACTTTGAATCTGTCTTTAGACTATGTTCTTGACTCCTGCTTCTTGCAGCTTTTTAGAAGCTTCCATAGCTGCTTTAACTTCAGCCACATTACTAGATTGTCATCCTTCGACTAATTTGGATACATTCAACGGGTGATTGGGTCCGAAACACACTCCTATTTCTCCTCTAGCTCTTTTTTTGTCAGAGAATCTGCAGGCTTCATCGATGTAAACATCTACTCGGGGTTCTGCTAATGGAGAAAACTACTGGCTAGGTAGATGAGCGACGGGAGGTGCGCTTTTATGCAGAGAATCATCTTTCCTGGAGGAATTCGGTTCTAAATTTGGAAGCACACTATGAGTTTTCCTAAATACAGGAGGGTCAGAATCTTCATGACTCTCTGTTTCAATGGGAGACTCACTTTCCGAGGAGGATACGGTGATGCGCCTGGTGATTTGGAAAGCCTCTGCTGCTCTGTATCTAGGACGTCGTTTAGCAGCACACTTCATTGGAGGAGTGTCGGGGTTGAAAGAGCCATTTTAGCATGGTCCTCCGGCTGCGTTTCTATCTGATAATAACCGCTAAAAAAATCGCGATCACGGAAATATTGGGCGTTGCATAATTGATCGAGGATTTTTGTTATGCACAGACATTTGAATAGGGAGAGCCACTCGTACTCTCTATTGGGCGGGAAGCGCTCCTTGAGATGAGCTATCAGGTAGTCGACTTTTCCAAACTGTTTTCCGCGAACACTTTCCCTAGCGACTCCCTTAAGCTTGAATAGGACTGCCTCAATGAATCCCAGTTCTGTAGCACTGGTGATATAGACAGCACTATTTGCAATGCCCTGAATTAATAACTTTAAATGTGGTTAATTACCATGAAACACTGGTATTTGATAAGTGCACTGTTGAACAGTCATATATATCAAGGCCAATGCCATTGCAGTGCTTGCATCTAGATTGAACAGGGAACCCCTGTTCTGAATGTTACGTGGATTTCCTGTTACGTTCACCACTGATGCATTTGTCCTTGAATCAGGGCTAGTATTGTCAAGGCAAGGCATTGTTGAAGCTTCATAAAGACTTCTAATAAGCATACCTACTACGAAAACTTCGCTTTCTCTCTTGTACTACTCCCAGGAACTGTCAGAGTGATTCACTAAGATATTAAATAACTAATTAATTAGTGAGGGCTTAGCAAGCTGTACTGGAATTGTCTATTCTTCATCTGTTTTATTTGACAATGAATTAGTGTCCAGAATCGTATTCGGCAATTTCGGTTTCTGCATCAGAATTGTCACTATTCAAAATTTCTATTATTTGTGGGTTTTATCCCGTAATTGGGTTGTTTCTATTCCGCGTGCGATTTCTTTCTCTAAACGCCCGTTGTCGTTATTCAAGAACGATTTGAACTTCCAAGTCTATTATTTTAACTTGTGCTTGGGCTAATATCGGCAAAATTTCTTGTTTTTTTAATTTACTGCGTTTTATATTTACGAAGAACTAGGTACAGTAGAAACTATTACAGTCGAATTTTCTTGTGCGAACATGGGACAAAAAGTAATTCAAACACTACGACGAACCGAAAAACTCAATTCTCTAAGGTTAAGAGTGGATGAATTGTGAACAAATTCAAATTGAAAGAATTCTATTTTGAATTATTCTCTATTTTTGTCCTATGTGGAAAAAGATACTCAATGTGTTCCTACAGAGTGAAAGAGTGACCAAAAGCTCCATTTGAAATTTCTACTCAAATGCAAATTTCGCACATTATTCACTTTTATTGCGATAATTCAAAGCAAGAATTCACATAACATTTTGGAGCTCTACTTTCCCTTGCAGTAGCAAATTACTTAGTATTCAATACTGTTGAAATTTCTTCTTCACCATCTGTTAATTTTAAGTTTGACAAATTTTCAGAAACATATTTTCATTTATTCGAATTAAAAAGTTAATAGTTGCATTTCTTTCATAATTCGAAAATCACAAATGTTTAATGATAATCAAACTAATTTTATTCGAGCCAAAGGAATTCACTCGGCAAACCAGGAATCCTTGAAACTTACAAAAATGTTGATACCTTAAGAATTTGTGATTCATGGATTTTTAAGAACACTAATATCAAATTTTCTGATAATAGGTGTGTTACTTTTTAGTAGTAACTAGTAACATGGCGTTAGCAACAGCGTGAAAACTATCTCACCGCTGCCACCATCAGTTTGTTACCAACCGGGTATTCTGTTTAACCTTTAGAATTTTTAAATTTAGTAATAACAATTAGATCTTGAATGTCACGGTTAACAAATCCTTGTTGCAAGTAGAATATTTGGATGGGAGGCTACCAAACTGCAGAGTACCGTTTGAGTACTCCTTTTTATTTATGAGATCGTTTTTTACTTTTTTTTCGTACTTAAAAATGTGGTACCTTACTGGGAATGAATTAAGGATAAATGGTCAAGATTACACCTTTTTTTAAATATTTCAAATCCAGGACTTTTAATTTAGGTAAAATGTTTACTCCAAGACAAGAAAATCGCTATAAACAATTCCTCACACCTCGATGTTATCAGTTGTACTTGCTGAACACTCGCAATTCTACACGCAGAACATATCAAAATAAAAATTGAATCGATACATCTTAACCTTACCTTGTATTTGTAATCCTAGTCCTATTTCTACCAACTAAGAAGAGCAGAAGTTCGTCGAGACAACTCTCGTTTAATGTTTTTCTCCTCTTAATAGGGCTCAATCAGATGTTTATATATAGCCGTTGCTTGGTAGAGTAACTCTAGTCCTTTAGTTCCGCGACACTTGTGTATTGCCCGAGCACTTACAATTCTGTATTTTTCCGAAGTTACGACACTGAGTTATAACAACGAACTGCATCTCACCAAGAGGAGAATACTGCGTTTAAATTTAACCCTTTATTCGTTGTTACATCCCAGTGAATGTCCGCCCAATTGGCCTTTTCATGAACCCACGACAAGATCGCTTTACACTTCCACGGGACAAACTATTAGATTTTGGGCTGCGTTTAAAACTCTGAATTCTCAATTTTTGTTTGAATCCGGGACTTCGAATCGAAGGATTGCGCGCAGGTTTCAAAATTTCCGAACCACTGACGGACGAGTAGAGCTCTCCCGGTGAGCAGAGGTAAAAATTCCCGGAGTCAGCTTAATCGAATGAAGATCCCCATTTAAGCAGGGTGAAAATGGTGGGAAGGATTTTGAGATGGAAAACTTTGATTGGTCAGAGAAACGGCATAATTTCGGTGGCTACTGTTACCATGCCGATTTGCTTGCAATGACAGCAAGATTCAAATGACCTGAGTCGGGTCAGTCACTGCCATTTTCGCAACTGTTACAACAACGATAGTGGAAAAAATGTATTTGTTTGCTTTTTCAGAATTAAGCACGTTGTTGCCAATAGTCTGGAATTGTGCTGAATTGTTTCAACTTAGCTAAATGACATATGTTTCAAAAGTGTATATCTGCCACATGATCAAATTAATACATTGACCCAAGAATTTAATCTTTCATCATGCCAGGAGAATTTTGTAATTCAGTGAGTAACATCTTGAAACGAGTTGTACATTCCATAATAGACACTAATCTGGACAATTAAATTGAATTAGCATTTTTTGACATGAGGAAGATTTGATCAACCATCCTCAATTTTTCAATATTCATTGCTGAGGATTGAGAAACTTCTGAAACACACGATCTCCTTACAATCTCTTGCTTACCTTATGATCAAAAAGTACCCGGAATTTCTCATTCAGACAAGCCGCGTTTGAGATATTGTCAAAAAAAAATGTCTAGGTTGGTACATCTGTTATCTGGTGCACAAACATCTGTTTAAGCGCTATTGGCCGAGAGTTTGTGCGTGATAGCTTTGTCAACAAGTCATTGTTTGTTGTGTTTTGCGAATTTCGAAATGTCGAATTTTTTTGAGCAAAGAAATTGCCTGAAATTTTGTGTTTCTAACAAAATATCATGTGCAGAAGCGTTGAAAATGTTAATGGTAGCCTACGGCGACTCGACAATGGCGGAAACACAAGCGTGCGAGTGATATAAAGAGTTTAACGTGGGCCGTAATCTGGTTGATGATTTGCCTCGTTCCGGTCGTCCATCTACCTCTGTGACCGACGAAAATATCGAAAAAGTTAAGAAAATTGTCCTCAAAGATTGTCGTATGAGCATCAGGGAGATATTAGCAAATCTTGGCGTCTTGTTTGGATCGGTGCAGAGCGTTATGCACGATGTCTTGGGCATCAGACAAGTTGAAGCGCGGCTTGTGCCGAGAGTGTGAGCCACGCCGGCTCACGCATCTCATCTTGTACGCGATTATTTGACCAAAAACAACGTTCATACCGTCCCAAACTTCTGCCACTATATCTTGTATTACACAATTCTTATAGGTAACACTGCGGAAACAAAAATCATCGCGAGCATAAGGTATGTATGTATGTATGCATGTATTTTATATGGATGACCTGAAGATCTATGCTTCTGGTGCAAAGTAACTCCAGAGTGCTTTAAGCGTCATCGAGGATTACACAGGCGAGATTGGGACAGACTTTGGATTGGGTCAGTGTTCCAAGATCCATCTGAAGCGAGGACGAATTACTTTCTAATGTACAATATGTCGGCTTTCAACATGGCATTTACGACTAACCTTCTTGCTGAGCCAGTTCTACTCTGCTCGTTTGGTGTATTTATGGGGGCGAAGAACGAGCTTAAGACCCTCGATATCGCCACGCGTAAGATCATACATATGGAGAAGAACTTGCATATCAGTTCGTCCGTTCTTCTACAAAATATTTCATGCCATCAAGGCGCACTATAGGTCAAATTGCATTTTTCTAGTTTAAAATTTAATATAACGAGAAAGAATAGAGATAACTCAACACATTTTTAAAAAGAAAAATTTCATGTTACGTAGACTAAAGGAAAATATATAAGAATGCCTACATTGCTTATTGTAGGGGTTGAAGTAAGGGGTGGAGTTGAGCATGTTTGAAAAATGGATAACCTTTTGCATTTCTTTTGACTGAATCCCAAAGGGAAATCATGATATCGATACAAATTCTTTCTTAAATTTTAGTAAATGTAATGCAGATTAAGGAAGAAATTATCAGGATACCATCAACTTCTAAATTAGGGGTTGAAATAAGGGGTTAGTGGCTAAAAATCAGAAAATTCGCTGAAAAACATTGTAAAGGGTTTTCGTGGGTGGTAAAAACGATTCAAATAACCATTTATTCAAAATCCTCAACCGTATGGATATTCTCTCGCTATCATTATCCTTTCCAGGGGTGGAAATGGACAGCGAGAATCTGAAAACGCGAAATATCACAGAATAGAATTGCAAATGGTTTCCGTGGGGGTTGAATATCAATTCGACAACCATTTCTGCAGTATTTTCTACTGTGTGGATGGTTCCTCGTTTCCCCCACTCTAGGGTATATTCGAAGAAGGCGTATTGAAGACCTTATTATTATAAAAGTGTTATTTGGAAAATAATTGTTTATAACTAGTAATTTTCTATTGCAAATCAAGTAATGTTCATTAAAATTTTGTAATGATAATTTTGTTTTGACACAACACGCTTTCTTATTTTAACAATGATTCTTTCATCAATCTTCATTAGGGCTATCTTCAGGTTCAGTCCTCTGTCTGAAAATGCAATTTTTTGGTTAAATAATTATGTTTATTATGATAATTATTAGTAGAATCGTTTATAACACCCACGAAAACCCTTTACAATGTTTTTCAGCGAATATTCTGATTTTTAGCCACTTACCCTTTATTTGAACCCCTAATTTAGAAGTTGATGGTATCTCAATAATTTTTGCCCTAATCTGCATTACATTTACTATAATTGAAGAAAAAATTGTATCGATATCATGATTTCGCTTTGAGATTCATCAAAGAGAAAAGCAAAAGGTCATCGATTTTTCAAACATGCTCGACTTCACCCCTTACTTCAACCCCTACAATGAGCAATGTAGGCATTCTTACATATTTTACTTCAATCCACGTAACATGAACTTTATTTTTAAAAAAATGTGTTGAGTTATCTTACTCTTTCTCGTTATATTAGATTTTAAACCAGAAAAATGCAATTTGACCTATAGTGCTGCGTCTTGGCCTGAATCTCAACATCAAAAGTGAGAAAAATGCATTACTCCACGCAGACGGAAAGTTTTACAAAAATGTATAAGATCAGCCCTTGTCGAAGGAGCTAACTTTTGCTTTTTTTCAGATCATCAGGACTTCATTCAGGCACAGAGGTTTACATTTTTGCCTATCAGGACGGTGTTATTTCCATCTTCGTACACTGTAACCGCATTTTACAGTAAAAAGTTCTAAGCGATGCCTATCTCCTGGGGAAACAGAGTCAATTGTCTAAAACGAGAAGTATCAAATTTCTGGAACTACGATTTTTGAAAAGCAATCTCCATTGCACACTCGAGACTCGACATTGTTCTTCAGAACTTTCAGAAACGAACTGACTACAACATCACCACTAAGGAGAAGAAAAATGATGAGTATCAAGACCTTAAAAGGGAGCTACAGCGACTTGACCGAAAATATTCGGTTAAGAACATTTTTCCTGTGCTGGATGCAGAGGGCTGTTATCATTGGGTCGCTCTGTTTCCTTAAGATACACGATGGTTCCACCGGCCTGCCATTGTGATTTTGTTATGCCCTGTGAGCGCCCATCTGACGGTCGTGAGACGTGACCATAGGTGTGATTTGCCGCGGTTCTACTGAGAGCCAGTGTCAGCTTCATAAATTTTTATAGGTTTTTGGCAGTTGCTCCCAGTGGGACCCAGCGGTAGTTGTTCAACCATGTTTTTTCCTCATATAAGCTCCATCTTGCTACATTACAACTTGGTTCCAACGTTACTTTAACCCTTTTCTCGAAGCATTGAATTTTCATAAAAATAAGAAAAATTAGAATCAGTCGTGCATTAAAAATCAAGAAAGTATAAAATTATTCATATGGATTTTGAATTTAAGTAATGTCATGTATCAACTTTAAAGAAAAAATATTGAACTTAAAATAACCAATAAAATGATACTAAAATATAAATATAAATTGATGATTGACGAAAATAAATGTAACGAAAATAATGTCTTATGGTGGCGGCGGGAAACGTGACAATGACAAGACGAACGTGCAACTATAAGTAGATTTTTTTGCTGGCAAATTATTTAAACATAAACTCAATCTCTTTTTTCGAGTTTAAAAAGTAGCCTAGTCTACACTTGATTTAAGGGAAGTGAGTGAAACAAAACGAAAAACGGAAGGGAAGGTAGTATCTGTGGTTCGACGCGTTATTATAATAAATAAAGACTGACGTACTGAGATCAGAAGGCCTCACACGGACGGGCAAAGATAAAGTTGAAGGAAACAGTGATGGAAAACCGTGTGCTCACGAGAAGAAAGGAGTAATATGGGTCACGGCTGGCAGAAAGGAAAAGCCAGTTGAAATAATTTTCCACGATGTTGTAGGTAAAAAATTAGAAGCACGGTGCAGTTTGCAGTTTGTATTTACCACTGTTATCCTTACACAGCGGCCGTGAGAGTTGGAGGTGACAACAGTCGCCTCTGGATGCTTTTTTAGAGCTACCATGTATCACTCCATAGGTTGTTAGTCGCTTGCTTCCTGATGGTCTAGGAAGTATCGTACCATGCGACAGATGTTTAATAAAACCGCCTTCCGAGCTGCTACCAGTACCCTACTGACTCCTAAATGCTCAAGATGTTCAGTGCCAAAAAATAAAACGCATTTCATCTCTATTCATATGGTATGTCCATTTTTATCGCCTTCTTGGTTGTTGAACCTTTGCTTCTGGCTCTGCTTATATTAGTCCATCTACCTCTGGAGGATGTGGTGGTCCTGGATCATCAGCAGGTTGAGGAAGAACAACTATTGCCGCTGCTTATTCGTGTGACGCGGCTTCCTCTAACTGGTGTTCATTGCCGGCGTTTTTCCCCGCTAAACAACCTTTTGTTTAATCTCCATTGCTCGATCTTCTAAGATATGTAGATTAGTCCTGATGTCTTTTACCTTAGCGATAAGATCTCTTCGTGCGGCTTTCTCTATTTGAGGAATCTTTGCAGAAAATTTCTTTCTAAAAATTTTATCCTTTATCGGGTGGGTTTTTAAACTTCACACTTTCATAATAGAGACGCACCAGTTCCTCATTCATTGTGGTATCCCACTTGATGCTCTCCCACGCTATTTCTCTTGAGGTGGTTGGCTGGAAAAAGATAACACTAGCTAAAGCATCCTCAGCAGACACAGTTAACATTAAAACTCAAAATCAAGGTTCTGAAATTCTGCAAAGAAATAAAATCAATATTGACCTCGGTCGCATAAAATGAGAAAAATTTCCGAAAATGTATAATTTCATGGAAAACGGAAATCCAAGGAATGTTTGTGAAGAAAAATTAGGTTCTGAAAAATCTGACAAACCTACATTTGTGGCCCCAAAAAATCCTGAGTTTGTTCAAAAACACTCAGTGATTTTTGTAGCTCCCAGCCTTTGGATCCCGATATGAATTTGTGGAACTAAATAACGACGTTCAGTTTTCAACCCTTTCAGACTCCCGGATTAGTCTAGTAGAAAGTGCTATTATAGTAAAGAAATCTCGAGTCGCACAAATCAACACTAGTTCAAATTCAAATTGAATTGAAAATCAAGAGGAGCAGGTGCCAGTTTTTGAATTGTCAAGCTTAATTCGGAATGTACAAAAAAAACTAAAAGCGTTACGTGATAAGAAGGTATATTTTCATCTCTGTGCCTCATCTGACATTAGAATAAATGTTGAACTAAAAGCCATGTATGTGTCACTCCAAACAATTAATCCGCTTCCTTAGTAGTGGACAAGGGCGGTGATTAGCCTGACGAAAGTTAGGTGAAATCAAATCAGCGTCCAGAGAAACTGGAAAAGTTGTATGTGGACAGAGTGGGGAAGCGATAGGTAGCGGGCTTCATGCTCATTAACAGCGCAAGGAATATCATCTGTGTCTATGGCATTGACCATTTTTATTCGACCATCTGTATCGACAATTGTGAGTGGTTTGCAGATATTGCCCTGAAACTTTATGAGAAATTGTGACATGCATTCCATGTATATTTTACCTTTAATTTCACTGCCGTCAGTGCTCACGTTTATAGGTCATTATTTTATTTAAAATACAATTCTACTTGTGATTTTTTGTGGTTTATTATCGTCTTATATAATGAATCATGTTCCTTTTACCTACAACTTTCTTAACTATCACGAATAGGATTATTTTATTCTAGTGATACACCTTTCTTTTCATATTATACATACATCGCATAAAGCACATTATTACTAAAATAAGCCCAATACAATACAATCGAATAGCGATGTTATAACAACATCCCATACACAATAAACCATATAGCCCATCCTTCTTCTGTTTGTCAAAAAATTGATATGTATATAAACAAGAAGTCTGTAGAAAGTCTCCGGTCATTCCATATTTCATCTCTTATTATATTTCTTCAAACTACAATGATTATATCTAATATTGATGTCATTTGGGTTGTCTACGTCAACCAACTCGTTAGAGTTGTTTCTGAAAACTCTCGAGGTCCTATAGCGTTCATAAAATAAATGAAAATTTTTTTGAGTTACTTTTTTGATTGCATCCCATTGTTTGCTTCGTTAACCATGGCGAGGCCCCCACTTCGAATAAAATCGTCGAATATCCCCCTTGAGCTCGTTTACGTTTTTCACTATTTGCACGAATTCTTTCTCTCGCTAAAAATATATTCGCATCATGAGATATATCTTTCAACGCGGGGAAAGTAAAAAGCCTTCCCTGTTCACACATGACCCTTTCCGTGGGGTTACTTTTTTGATGCTTAACTGTTGCATATAAGGCTTAAATACCAGTGGCACGTAGCTCGCTTTCCCACGCCGGTGACGTGAACTGGGTGCCATTATCAGCCAGCAATTTCTTGGATTCTTTTTTCCCCATCTCAGGTATATATACTGATTCACTATTTTTGAAATCTCAAGTAATTGAAACTATGATTTTATCCTGGGCTAATTATTTTTTAAGACAAAATTATCATGTTAATTCATATTTTCGCTCATTTCTCAATATTTATTTTCAAAATTATATAGCCCGTTTTGTTTTTGAATACAAGTATTTATTATACCCTCTGTCTGTTACGGGTTTGAGAGTCTTCAAAAACATTTACAATGCTCTACAATATCCTTAACGTTAAGCCTATCTCAAATTATATTACTACCTCTATCCTTCTTTACATCAACATTAAGGGGAAACGGAAGCCCTAGCCTAAAGTAACTTTCTCCTTTTCATGCTTACAATAACCGGAAGCGAGTGCCCACACTCCAACATCATTATCTCTCCTCGATATTGTCACTTTATATTATAGCTTGTTCTGACACTGAAAACAAGTCAACTCCTCCTCACTTCAATTCTTTTACATAGGCAAAATACAGCTCATAGCTCCTTGTTTCTTTCATAAATCGCCCATCTTTCTTCTCATATTTTTACACCAGCAATCACAAAAAACTCTTACTTTCTTACTCACTCTTTCTCTTATTTATTTTATGCTACACTAATAGTCCGGGGAAATTAGACTTTTTTCCAGAAAAAAAAGTTATAGTTTTTTTTTCTTCACAATCATGTCCCTGAAGGCATTAGAAATAAATACCAGAAAAGTTCCCCATCAGATCGGCACCGCATACACCCCTAGCCTCGAAAAACATCCCTTAGACGGGTAGTAGCGCTCGTTTTTGGCTATTATATACGAAAGGGTGCATCCGAGGATACAAATGAATGGAGGTGAAAATATTTATAATAGAATTTGCAATAAAAAAGGTTCTGTACACTTTTGATGTACAGGCCATAGGTGATGCGTAATCAGCTCCAGGAGTGGGGGGGATGTTTTAGCGTATCGTGCGAAACGTACTCGCGCGCTTAGTTTTCGGCCCATAACTCATAAAAGGGTAGTTTTTGGACAAAAATGCATGCAAGAAAATTTGTAGAGCAGAAAATTTCCTTTTAGCACCAATACATTCTTTTTGGATTACATCGATTTGGAAAGTCATTATTATTATTTTTTCACAGTGCACGTACAAGCACTGGGATCTCATTTTCACACCACCCCTGCAGTAAAGTTTTTGGTTCGTTTCTTTTATTGTGGTCTCCCCTATAGGCCTATTCCACTGATCATTGGTTGATAATATTACTCGGAATGAAAATTATTTTCTTTTGTTGATAAAATTTTTGGCATTGTTTGTATTGGGATTTCACCGATACTTGCGATCTCTTTAGATAAAGGAACACTTTGCAAATTTCTTGATCTAGAACCTTGTTTGCCGGATTTATGCATTTTATTCCACCCATGGAATGAAATGTACCTTTCCCAGTTAAGTTTTTTATGTTGTAATCCGCGTTGTCAAAAATATACTGGAAAAAGGAATTTATGTCTAAATCAGGTTTCCAAGATTCATCAGCGGATGCTTCAAATAGCGCGATATCCTTGTAGCTTGAGCAGAAACCCAAAGCTGCAACTGCATTTACAATATTTTTTGACGCAACTTTTCGTAATAAAAATACCGCCAGAGAAAGTAATGAGCAAGAAATAAATGAGCGAAGTCTTATTGCTGCAGTTATAGCATGACCGATGGCTATACACTTTTTTTGCAATTTTTCAGCATTAGTTTTTTTACCTTCTATGATAACAATATCTAAAAATTTACGAAATGAGGGTACAACTGAAGCATTTGCTTCACACATAAAGTCCTGACATCTGAGTAATCTGTTATATGGAGTGCTTCGAATATCTTCTTGTACTATATGTCCCGCTGTAGTCATAATTCTCATACGTTCTTCCTCTTCATTGCCTAATCGACTTGTATACCAACTATTTATGACTTTAAATCCCGATCCGCGGAAGCAAACAATTGTTGGCTTGGCTCGAGTTTTAGCAAACATTACCTGATCCCCATAAGTAGTAAGTAATTTTGCTTCTAATGTTTTTTCTGCCACCGATGATCCATCGGGCATATGCTCTTCAATTTTTCTGATCAATGCCTTAAGTGTGAATTGACATTCATCACTCTAATCAATAAAGGAGCTTAGTTCACCCAATGTAGACACCAAATTTTGATCTTCAGGTCTTCCTCTTCTCTTAGTTAAGGATGGAATCTTTGCAAATTTAACATAACATTTTTTATGGTAACGAGCATCTTCTTCTATAAGGCATGATACGCTGTTTATCCGTCTTGAAACTTCCTCACCCCATTCGTCCTTCTGGCTTGTAGCATCCATTGAAATCTTATCTTTGAGACTTATAGTACGTACCATGTAAATGGGGTTGCGTAGGTTTTTCATTGTCTTTTTTTCTGCTTCTGGGTACCAATTTTCGCCACAAAACAGGCATTTTCTCTTGATTTTTAAATATTTCGGCAGACCGCAAAACTGGATTATTCTAACCTGGATCTTTTTGTGATTTTTTTAAATCTCGATTAATATTACGCTGCTTAATATACTCCCGTCTACATATTGTATGTACTTCTATCGAGTCGACCCTTCGTAATAAGTTCATGTATCCATCTTTGCGAATTTCACTCACTCGCCCAAGATTGTCAATTCCACTTTTTACTTCGACTGTCTCACCTACACTCATACTTTTTTCGCATATAAAACATTTACTTGTTGAAGCCATGATGAATTTCGAAACACAACTGCCTCATAGTACTTCAGCATCATTACTGCTTATTCTGTAGAACAAGTGCATAGAGAGGGTCCCTTTCTTGAATCTACAGGGTGTAGTATTTATGGGGTTCCGTATGCGAAGAAGAGTTTATCCCGTCAGTTGAGGATGCTTGGGACCCTTAAAAACGAGTTCACCACGTACAAGCCATTCCCACCCGCAGATGGGTCTGGACCCTCATAAAAAATCTCAAGTGGTCTAGCCTAGCGCGAGTCTAGCCTCTTATCGGCACTGCAACTTTCACTTTTCATGAGATATATTTTAAAATATAAGAGTTCAAGGGCTGAGTAAAGCAATCTCTAACAGAAATAATGAGTTTCATAAGAAAACTTAAAAAAACGATTTTTGAATTGTTATATATTTAACTATGGACTGTTAAATTATATTTTCGAAAGAATTTGAATTTTCGTTTGTAAACCACAATAAAAAAACGCAACAAAAACTCTACCTCAGGGGTGGTGTGGAAATGAGATCCCAGTGCTTGTACGTGACCTGTAAAAAAATAATAATAATGACTTTCCAAATCGATGTAATCCAAAAAGAATGTATTGGTCCTAAAAGGAAATTTTCTGCTCTACAAATTTTCTTCTATGCATTTTTGTCCAAAAACTACCCTTTTATGAGTTATGGGCCGAAAACTAAGCGCGCAAGTACGTTTCGCACCATACGCTAAAACATCCCCCCCCCACTCCCGGAGCTGATTACGCATCACCTATGGCCTGTACATCAAAAGTGTATAGAACCTTTTTTATTGCTAATTCTATTATAAATATTTTCACCTCTATTCATTTTTATCCTCCGACGCACCCTTTCGTATATAATAGCCAAAAACCAGCGCTACTACCCGTCTAAGGGATGTTTTTCGAGGCTAGGGGTGTATGCGGTGCCGATCTGATGGGGAACTTTTTTGGTATTCATTTCTAATGCCTTCAGGGACATGATTGT
>CAKNXH010060563.1:48758-68504 GCA_932178445.1 Andricus quercusramuli | reverse complement strand
GTCTCTCACACAAATTAAAAACTTTGTTGATAATGCCAGCACAAGAGATTTAAACTTCAGGAATGCGGATATCAGTAAATTATGCGTAGATTTAAACAATATTGATTGGACATTTCTAGAAAATGAAACTTCTGTTGACCATGCTACTGAATTATTTTATAGTGCATTGAATATGCTTTTTGAGAGGCATGTTCCGAAATTTATTAATTGTAAAACGGATACAAAATACCCGAAGTGGTTTACGAAAGAAATCATAAAAGACATAGCACTAAAAAATAAATATCGGAAAAAATATGATTATACATTAGATCCTTATTATGCTAACATGTTAACACAGCTTAAAAATAAAATTAAGATGCGTCTTAAAATCTCTCGCAAGTTGTACAATGAAAACACGAAGGAAAAAATCAGGACCAGACCTTCCTTATTTTGGTCTTACATAAATAACTTGAAAGGTACATCTAGAATTCCGGGCATAATGAGATATGAGGGGGATGAAATTACGGATCCCATTGACATTGTCAATGCTTTCGCTAGATTTTTCTGTAAAGTTTATAATCCTACTACCCTGTTGCCGCCAGATTGGGAAGATGGGTCTGTGGATTTAAATGGTTCCGTTCTACAAATAACAACCAAAAATATCTTACATGCAATCAACAAGATCCCAAATAAGGAAACCTCTGGTCCGGATAAAATCCCCTGTACACTTATCAAGACTTGCTCAAATTTTATTGCCTCTCCATTGAAAAGTTTATTCAACCTATCTCTACGAAATGGCTATTTTCCAAAAATGTGGAAAACTACTCGAATTTGCCCAGTCTTAAAAAAAGGTGACAAGTCGGAAGTAGAAAACTACAGGCCCATATCTTTATCTTGCGGTTTATCGAAGGTCTTCGAGATTTGTATTTATAATGTAATATTAACCGCAGTATATAAAGAATTATGTCCGCAGCAGCACGGTTTTATTCCGCGTAGATCCACAATTAAAAATTTACTTTGTTTTACTCAACTTGTTAGATCTCAACTAATTGAATACAACCAGGTTGATGTTATATATACGGATCTCACGAAGGCATTTGATAAAGTTGATCATGAGATATTACTACAAAAATTAAGTAGGCTAGATCTAGACTACAATGTTATACGCTTAGTACATACGTACTTGTCTGATAGGAAAACTTTCGTAGGATATGGTGGATATACCTCTCAGTCTTTCACACCAACATCCGGAGTACCGCAAGGTTCAAATCTGGGCCCACTGCTCTTTATCGTGTCTATTAATGATTTGTCTCTGATCTTAAACTGTTTTCATTATTTCTATGCTGATGATGTTGAGCTATCATTACCTATACTTGATCTAAATTCATGTGAAAACCTACAACAAAATCTGGATAAATTTTCAGATTGGTGTGATGTCAACAAATTAGTACTTAACACGTCTAAATGCAAAATTATGACTTTTCTTAGAAACCGCAATACTCCAATATCTTTTGACTTTAGCTATGTTATAAATGGAGTGAAACTTGAGAGAGTATTCTCCATGATCGATCTGGGTTTACACTTTGATCCGCTTCTTACATTTAAAATACATATAGATAAAATGGTATTGAATGCTAATAAATCTCTAGGCTTTTTACTCTGAATATGTAGAAACTTCAAAAATCCGGAAACTATGATGACATTATTTAATACAATTGTAAGATCAAAGCTCGAGTATGGCTCCATATTACGGTCACCTCACTTTCTCAAGTACATTGACGTTATGCCCACGAATGGCAAAGAAATATTGCACTATTTTCAAAACTTCCGAATACGATTCAATGTTTTTTTTCGCGGTAAAGAAATCACAAATCTTGACATCGGAAGTTTTTTCAATACAGAAAAAACTAAAGCTAAATTTCGTTGCATGTAAACTTACCCGCTGTTAAAGTTTACATGCTATTTAGCGAAATTTTATCCTACGATGGAATAAACGCTGTCGCCTGCTACGTCCTTAGCAGCAATGGCAAAATGGCATAGTATGAGTGAATTCGAGCTATAAATAAGTTTGTTTTCGAAAAAAACGAAAAATAGAAATCGAATTAATTTTGAGGTTGAAGCATTAACAAGATTTCTAATGTAATAAATAAGTTACATCTTTAATTTGTTTCAGAATAAAATTGAGTTTGAATATTAATAATTGAAAAGCAATCCTAATGTAAAAGTACATTTCAAATCTTAATTTGAAAAATGGTTTTATGAATGAAATGTCAGGACGGAACTTCCTACCTCACTTGTGAACTACCATTAAGATCATAGTAAATATGGGTTTCACGTCATGTTCCACGAACGTATCTGACCAGCCGGATTCCTGGCTCCCCCCACCATCGCTCCATTACTTTGAACGGCGCGTCAATTTGAATAGAACTCACAAGGAGAAAATACATATTTAATTGAAGATGAAAGCAACGCAGAATCATTCATCAATAATAATAAATTCAGTTCAATATCAAAAAGTATTTTAATTTCAATTAAAATAATATTTATATTGAGAGATGGATAAAATTACATAATTGGAAAATTTAATAACATTTTCTACACATAATCTAATATTGAAATAAATGTCTGAATTTCGTCAGAAATTGACTCTTAGCAACAGCCGACAAAGTGAACTCTTTCTGTTCTGCACGTACACTAGGGAGGTCAACAAAATTCTACCAATTTTTCGCGGATTTTAATCAATTATTTTATAAGAGTTAATTATACTATTTATTCATCCCTGTTATCGGCTAAAATTCTTAAGGCCTGTATACCACACATGCGCAGTCGATTTTTTTTCTGGTGTATTGCTGAGAAAGTCTTCACAAGATAGGAAATATTTGAAACCACTCACGATAACAAAGCACCCCGATTCTTTTACTTATATATTATTTTCCTTTAATACATATTGTGTATCTAAAACAATTAGTTTTTATTATTATGTTTAATTATAAATTATGGCAGGACAATAAAATATCAGACTAAGGGTTAGTATGGTTATTATTTATGTTTCACTGTTAAGTACAATATTCTGCTACTAGTTCAAGGTTAGTGAACCTGCTTTCTTTAGTAAAAATGTAAGTAAATAATAATAATTACTAATTAACATCTTCATAGATATAGTTACACTACTTTTTAGCAGAATGAACATTTTGAAGTCCTAAGTTCAGCTTTTTGCTGAATCTATAAAAGTGTTCCTAAAAATTTGAAAAAATGATAAAATCAAGAAAAACTCCTAATCTTTGAACCTAATTCAAGAGCTCGATTAAATATTATGTAATTGCTGAGTATCCATACAAAATATTCACATGTGCAATATTAATTATTGGGAGCCAAATGTCCGAGATTTGTCGTTAACCTTCATTTTTTTATAAAGGTATAACTTCAGATTTAATTAGATATACAATGGAATATATAAAGGAATCTGAAGTTGTACCGTATAAAAGAATGGAACTAAAGGCTCTTTTACACCTTCCGTCAATCGGTCGTCGACCAACCAATATATCGGAATATTCATTCACGCCTTCGGTAAATTTAGTTAAATGTAGTAATATTTTAGTTACCTTCTGAAACTCACTGAAAGATTACTAAAATGTTACTAACTTTCATTGAATTTTCCGAAGGTGTGAATGGATATTTCGTTATGTTGGTCGGTCGACGACCGATTGACGGAAGGTGTAAAAGAGCCTTAACAACGAATCTTGGACTCATGGCTCCCAAAAATCACATTGCACGAGTGAATATTTTGTATGGATACTCAGCAATTACATAATATTTAATCGTGCTCTTGATTTAGATTTAAAGAGTAGGACTTTTTCTTGATTTTTTATAATTTTTAAGAACAATTCTATAGATTTGGCAAAGAGTTGAACTCGAGATTTCAAAATGTTCATTTAACTAAAAAAAAAACTTTCAACTTTAAAAATAAATATTTTTGACACGTTCATTGAAATAATTTCAACGTAAGTTGATTCAACGCGTAATTTTCTGATATTTCAAATTATTCTACTTAGAAAGTCGTAGATTTAGTTTTTGGACAGATATTCGTCTCTGAAGTGATGTATGAATTTTCAACCGGTTAGAGAAAATGTAACAAAAATTTCTGCTGGTAGTTTACATTAGGGTGGCCGTTACTTTTTCACCTTTCAAATTTCTCTGCTTTCAAATGCCCCAAAAAAATCTCTTCGAAAATGGAGCAAAATCGGCTAATAATTAGGGGTGGCGCAAAGACCATGAAGTTTCCCATTGATTTAACATGGGAAAAAGTCAGCTTTTTGTAAGTCTAACATTTCAACGCGATAATAAGTTACAAATAATTCTGTGTTCCAGTATATTGTTCAGAGTTCGTCGGAGAATAAGAATCTATTATAAATTTTGAGATTGGATAATTTTAAGCCACACTTACGGGTCCCCAAAGAAAACCCCATAATTGACAAATTTGAATTTTACGTAATATTGCGGTTTATTAACACTTTTCAAAAGTTAAAAAATGATAAATAATAATAAATCGGTAAATTAAGAATACCCAGTCATTTGTTAACTAATATTTAATTGTTTAAAGAATTTTAATTTGTTTAAATATTGGTTTCTTTTCAGTTAAGTCGCGAAATGAACGTATTTTCTGTACTATGTGAGTTATTTAATTAATTACAACAATAGAATAATTTGTTTAAACAATTTTACAATGACTTAAATAATACGTATTTGTTAAAATATATATTTTACCTGAAAAAAAAGCAGGAGAAACATTTTATCTCACTAAATTTTCGACAAATTTTCATATTTTCAAGTACGAATTTGTTTATTATAAATAATCGTATATGTTTAAACAAATTTAAATTGTTTAAACAATTTTCTTGTTCACATATTTTATTTTTGCTGTTTTTCGAAGGATAGAAATATTTTCATGTTCTACTTTGCTCTTTAAGAATAATCTTAAATGTTTAAACAAATTGAAATTGTTTAAGCAATTGAATATTAGTTATGAAATCACTGGGTATTTTTAAATTATCGATTAATGATTATTTGTTTTTTTTTCAACTTTTAAAAAGCGTCAATAAACCGCAATATTACGTAAAATTCAAATTATGTAACATATTATGTGCAACATATCATCGCCTTCAAATATTAGATTTAAAAAAAGCTGACTTTTTCCCACGTTAAATCAGAGGGAAACTTCAAGGTCTTTGCGCCACCCCTGATTATTAACCGATTTTGCTAAAATTTTGAAATTTTTTTTGGGGCATTCGAACAAAACTGGCCCTAGTAGCAAGATAACTGCAGACTGGCACAAGCTGGGCGCCAGAAAAAGAAGAATCTGTTTGCAGCCTGGCGCCCGGTTGGTTCCGCTTTGGCGTGCTGTTCTGTCACCAGAGTCTGGTGTAGCAGATCCTGGCCCAGACTGGTCATGATATACACCAGACAAAATTAAAATAACGCAAAATGGTACTAAATATGTTTCTGTAATAGTTTTACACTATATTTGAGCCCTTTCTGGGAGAATATACTGTGGAGACGTCACAACATTCCAGGAGACACACTGAAATATTAAAAACATAACCTGTTGTCGTAGAAGCTTGCATGCTTGCATGTTTGGTCATACTTGTGAATGGTTCAAATTTCCGATTGATAGATTCTCAATTTCATTATTTGCATCCTACATTAATTACTAGTGTTTAAACTAAATACCAGAAGCTGGTTCCTTTATTCACCAGATTCTGTTTCTCGTCTGGTCTGATCATTTCTCCCGCCAGTCTGGTGTGAGAGTAGAGAAATTCGAAGAAAAAAAATCCACCAAGTATAAATAAAAACCACCCTAGTGCAGCCCTATCCGACTCCATGAAATGATATCCGTAAATATATACTTCCAAGTGGTAGTACCAAAAAAACCCGACAGAGAGCGCCACTACTGCCTCTACACAGTTTAACAGTTTCTGTCATGGGATCTTATTGAATAGTAATATTTAGTATTAAAATTATTTTTTATTGACAATAGTTAAGTGATGTGACATGTACAATATAGTTTCTAAGTACTTAGTGGAAGTTTTTGCAAACTGAAAATGGTTGGACACAGGTGTATCGTACCGAATTGTGATTCGGGGTACGATGTCCCTAATAAAGAAAAGTGCCATCATTTTTATGAACGCTATGACAAAAATTCAAATGTACCAAATTTTTAAATTTTGAAACTACCGAATTTCCCAAATTTGAAATTCCAAAAATGTCAAAACTGGATTCCCTACAAATTTATTTATACATTTTATGTTTATCTGATTGCGAAAAATAGAAAATTTCTAAATTTACCGACCTTTTTTAATTTAGGAATTACTAAATTTACCAAATTCGAAATTCAAAAATTTCAAAACTAAATTTCCTAAAAAATTATTTATAAACGCTATGTTTATTTGGTTGCAAAAATTCAAGTGTACCAAATTTTTAAATTCCGAAATTACCAAATTTCCCAAATTTGAAATTTCAAAACTGGATTCCCTACAAATTTATTCATACATTTTATGTTTATCTGAACGCAAAAAAATATGACATTTCTAAATGTACTAAATTTGGCATTTTTTAATTCAGAAATTACACAATTTACTAAATTTGAAATTCTAAAATTTCAAAACTGGATTCCGTACAAATTTATTCATAGATTTTATGTTTGTCGGGTCTCAAACAAAAAGTAGAAAATTTCTAAATGTACCAAATTTGACATTTTTGAATTTAGAAATGACCAAATTTAGCAAATTCGAAATTCTAAAATATTTAAACTCGATTCCCTACGAAATTTATTTATAAACACTATGTGTATCTGGTTGCAAAAATTCAAACATACCAAATTTTTGAATTTCGAATTTACCAAATTTGAAATTCTTAAATTTCAAAACAGGATTGCCTACAAAGTTATTTATAGATTTTATGTTTGTCTGGTCTAAAAAAAATACAAAATTTCTAAATGTACCAAATTTGACATTTTTGTATTTAAAAATCACCAAATTTACCAAATTCGAAATTATAAAATTTCAAAACTGAATTCCCAGCAAATTTATTTATAAAAGCTATGTTTATCTAGTTGCAAAAATTCAAGTGTACCAAATTTTTGAATGTTGAAATTACCAAATTTCCCAAATTTGAAATCCTAAAATTTCAAAAGCGCGATCTTGGCAAATTTTCTTCAAATATACCATATTTAGCAGATTTAAAATTCTAAATTTTAAAAATTAAAATAAAAAAATTTTTAAAACTAAAATGAAAAAATAAAAAATTTCTGATTGTACAAAATTTTACATTTTTGAACTTAGAAATTACCAAATCTATCAAATTCGAAATTCTAAAATTTAAAAACTGGATTTACTACAAATTTATTTATAAACGCTATGTTTATCTGGTTGCAAAAATTCAAATGTACTGAATTTTAAAATTTCGAAATTACCAAATTTCCCAAATTTCAAATTCTAAAATTTCAAAAGCCTGATCTTTGCAAATTTTCTTTAAAACTACCAAGTTTAACAAATTCTAAATTTTAAAAACTGTATTTTTTGCCAAATTACCAAATTTGACAAATTTGAAATTCTAAAATTTCAAAACTGGGTTCTATGCCAAATAATGTACATATCTATTCTTAATTTATCAATTCGCCGAATTAAAAAAATAATAAAATTACTAAATTTTCAAAAATGAAATTCGATGTTTATCTAGTGCAAAAAAAAAAAATTTCAAAAATTTAGCAAGTTTTAAAAACTTCCTGGTACGACCAAAACTTTTTTTTCAACTTTTAAAATTTTCCAGTGAGTTTCCTTTCATTAAGAGAAAATTGCATAGGTACCAATTGTGAAAATTGAACTTTCAATTTCCAAACACCACCAAATTTCTCAAATTTGGAATTCCAAAATTTCAAAAACCCGATTGTTGCAAATTTTCTTTAGAACTACCAAATTTAACAAATTCTAGATTTGAATCACTTTTTTGTCCATTTTTTTTTAATTTCTAAATTTATCAACCAAACTGTAAATTTCGAAATTACCGAATTTACCACACATGCAATCTAAAATTTCGAAAATGGGTTGTTTGTAAATTTATTTTGAAATTACCAGATTTGAAAAATTGAAAATTATAAAATTTCAAAACTGGGTTCTTTGCTAAATTGTTTATGTATTCTAAATTTATCAAATCGTCAAACTAAATAAAAAATTAAATTACAAAATTTACTGAAATAAAATTCGATGCTTATCTGGTGGCAGAAAAATAAATTTCAAAAATTTCGTAAGTGTTAAAAACTTTCAGGTACCACCAAAACTTTTTAAAATTTTCAGTGAGTTTCCATACATTAAGTGAACAAAATTGCAGGGGTACCAATTTGGGATATTGAACTTCTAATTTTTAAACCCCACCAAATTTCCCAAATTTGGAATTCTAAAATTTCAACAACAAAAAATACTTTTAATTGCATGCTGGAATTTGCTAAGCAAGAGATGGCTAGCTTAAAGAATGTAACCGTTCCAAAGAAAAAAGTGGCAAAGCTTTGCACAACTTAAGCAAACTGAACACTTTGCTGAATAAATGACTTAAGCAATTTTATTTGTCCAATGAAAGTAATTTAATATTGATTGTACTATTTTTTGAATGATTGAATTAAAAAAATTTACTTTTTGAATTTTAAGAGCTTTAATTAAGTGCTGATCCAGTTTTTAGAGAGAATTTTCCCAATGAATATGAAGACTAAAACTAGTCATAATTTAATATTTAGTACGACGAGTGACTATTAGAATGTGATTTATTAGCTATATAACTCAAAATAGTATAGCATTTTACTGTTATTATTTATTTAAAATATGTGTTATGTAAAAGGTAAATGTAAAATATTATATTTATGACGACGAATACGACTTTCAAAATGTGATTGATTCGATCAATGTGATTCTCGAATGTGATTTTACTATCTAAAACAATGCTTTTAATTTTAAAATGAATTGATAATTCACTACATATTTGCTACGGTAAAGAATGAAACATAAAAAATTATAATTTTTTATCAATGTGATTGATTAGTTATAATATTGTTGCAAATAATATAGTAATTTTATCGATGTTATTTATCAACAAAAATAAGATTATCACCAATAAATTATTTTTCCTACCTACAAATTGAAAACATCTTTTTACAAACAATTACATCTATTTGTCTAAGTACAACATATATCACTTAATATTACTAACCATATGTATTTTTAACTATTTTCTCTATCGCTATCACTATTTCCTCAGATTTTTTTCGTAAAAATTATTATTGAAAGTCTATGAATCTATTGTAAGAGATTCAACATTTATTTTGTAGTGAAAAAAAAAACATTATTTTAGTTATTCACATTATTATCCCATAACAGATACTGTTAAACTGTGTAGAGGCAGTAGTGGCGCTCTCTGTCGGATCTTTTCGGTAC
Organism: Andricus quercusramuli; assembly: GCA_932178445.1. Lineage (NCBI taxonomy): Eukaryota > Metazoa > Arthropoda > Insecta > Hymenoptera > Cynipidae > Andricus > Andricus quercusramuli. The sequence goes on along the minus strand of CAKNXH010060563.1, from coordinate 59,049 downwards.
TACCACTTGGAAGTATATAATTACGGATGCCATCCATGCAAAAGCTTGGAAGTCGGATAGGGCTGCCCTAGTGTACATGTACAAATTTTCATATCCAACCATAGAAAATCTATCGCGGCGCTGATGACGTACTATTCTAAATATGATCGAAATCAGTATTGGGATCTGAATTCTTGGGTGCGCCACCATCGACATAATTTCAATATGGCCGCTATTCCAGGTAGATTTTAAATAGAAGCCTATGTAACGTGCGAAAATCATTACAAATTATTACAAATATTTCAAAAATGAAAAATCCTGAAGAATCCTTATCAGACTGATTCCATTCCAAATCATGCAGAGCGATCCAGATTAGGATGTCAGAATGAACGAAAGCTTTTTTTTAGGTAAACCATTTTTTCAGCAAGAAAAATTTTTGTTATCAGAAAAACCAAATTTTTAATTTTTTCGTCAACTACTAGGAAAAAGGGTAAATGTGAAGATCACAAAGTTGTTTAGAATTACAATTTTAAAAGCAATCGAATTAAATTTTTATATAGTTCAACAAAACTTAAAATTTATTAAATGTTACTATATAATTTACTGAAAAATAAGTGATCTATCTAGAGATCGTGTACTTTTTGCACATAGAAAACATGTTTAAGAGATATTTTTTTAAAACATGAAAAAAATCGACAGTGCAATCGAAGACATCGAGTGCAGAGGCAGCAATAATTAACGAAGTAAATATTTAGTCGATGGAATGTAACCTTTAAAAAATGTAAAGGAGTTTTTGTAGAAATTTTAAACAACTTAAAATGGAAGGTTAACTTCATTAGCTCCTAATTCGTAAGATAATTTTTTTGCCGGGTAAAGTACGAAATACGTATCTCTTTATTTTCATTGAAGACTTATATTTTTGAAGGTAAATTTATTATGAACCCCTAACTTGGACCTCTCTGCATGATTTGAAGTGGAATCGGTCATCATCAATTAAAAACATGATGTTGCTCTTTTGAGGGTAAGGTTCTTGACGAATAATTATAAAAAATGGCATACAATTATTATGTTTTTTATTAATAAATTACAATATTATCATTCATAAATACTTCAGTTTATTTCATCTGGCATATTAACGAATATTTGCTTGAGCCAGAGCCGTAAAAATCTTCGCTTTTAAAGTGCAAGGAACAAACTAACATGGTGTCACTTGTAGGTTTTTCCATTTTCAATGCATTTTCCAAGCTATGCGCTGATCAATCTTTTCGGGCTCTTCAAACGTATTTTTAATTTTCACAAGTCATACACCTACTTTAGGAAAAGGGAAAAATTGCAGCGTTTCATATTTACGCGCTGTAGACGAACAGCCAAACACGAAGAAAAACTCTTTGCTTTTTGTTTTTCGCGGGGAGAATTCCATAATAGAAATTTTTAAATAACAAAATAAACATCTGCCTTGATTTCAAATCAATTTTGAAGCGTTATCTATTGTTTCTTTTTGAATGACCAGTATTTTTCTGCGATTGCCCGTGCGATCTGTCAAAATCTACCTGGAGTTGAAGGTTTCAAATTCTGCCACCAGATGGTGTGTCGCAGCGCATCGGATCCCAATATGAATAACTTGGCTGATTTTCCTTCTCCTTCAATTTCTTCCAATAAATGTACTTCCCTCAAATGTATTTTCAGGTTGAAAATCTTTGCGAAGGTAGCAGAACATAAATTGCATTTCACTTTTTCGTTCATCACTATACTATTATTTTCTAGATTTACCGATCCGCTGTATTCAGCCATGTTTTAGAATTTAGAAGACAGAGCAGCAATCGAGCAGACGAAAAATGACGCAAAGGCTATGGTAGCGATGATGGGGGGAGCCAGGAATCCGGCTGGTCAGATCCATTCGTCATGTTCCTCTTACAAGCGTCTAGGGATACGCCTGCAACTTTCTTTCCTGATTGCGCGCTTGCGCGTGACTGTGGCGCCAATTTCAAAAGCTTGGCTCACCTCCTCTATCGGTGCCCTCGGTTTACGTCCGGCAGGTTTATAAATATATGTCACATAATTTATAGAATACATTAATTAAACTTTTCAATCAAGAAATGTAGGATTATAGTAACAGATTGCATGAAAAAAAAATGAAATTAATAAAACCTTTCAAAATTCAAATATGATTAACAATTTTCAAAAAAATACAAAAATAAGATTTTACTTTGATTCAAAATGCAACTCCTTGGTTGAAAAGTAAACAGTTTTTTCTTTAATTTACTTTTTTGGAGATAAAAATTAATTTTTTTAACTGACCATTTATCTGTTAGGCTGAAAAGTAACATTTCTTGAAATTTCATTTTCTTGGGTAGAAAATTCAAACAATTTAGTAGAAATTCAACTGTTTTGTAGGAGATTCGTTGTTTTTTTAACGAAAATTATACTATTCTTTTCTTTACGTTTATTAACTACTTTGGTTCAAAATTAATGTAGTTTGTTGAGAATTTGTGGTTCATAGTACAAAATTAATCTTCGTTGTTGCAAATTCGTCTTTATTAACTGAAAAATCTTTCATTGTACCAAAATATCAGTTTTTACATTTTTTTCTATGAATACAAATTGCATCATATCACAGAGACAAATTTCGCACAATTTTGCACAATATCACACACAAACAAATGTTAATGCAGTTTTAAAAACATCTTTTTTGCCATACCATTAAATAAATCATGGAAGTTATAACAAAATTTTATTAAACAACTATATTTAGTATTGTATTCTTCATATTTTTACTGTGTTTGCTATATTACAATATTATACAACAAATACATTCAATTATGAAAATTATAGTTTAAGTGGCATATCATCATAAATAATTATTGAATTTGTAATTAATAATTATGATGATAATAATAATAAGTATAAATTATCCATTAATTACCTCGTTTATTATTATCAAGCATTAATTAATTGTTCTGTTTGTACTTATTAATTAATAAATAATTATTTGACTCGTGATTATCAATTATTTATTGAAATTTCTGATATTCTTAATAATAAAACCATAACTTTCGCCGACTGTGCACACCCTGTGCCGAACGCAAGCATTACGCTACAGCCTAATGCTAAAGTAATGCTGAAGTAATATGGCATTATAATTATTAAAAGAAGCAAAATAAATATGTCAACTGTCGCGATCATAATAATACGTTAAATTTTACGTGAAACGGTCATGTCGTGATTGCAACAACTTGCTTTTTCAGCAATAAAAAATAAAAAAAATAAAGTGCCTTTCATTTAATTCGGGACCCTGCATGTTGGCAACCCGCTTGAAACCTCCGTTAGCAGACTGCAATGATAAGCACATATTATTTTTGCATTTTTTGACGCTGAAAAACAAACTTCTTGCAATTAAGGCATGACCATTTAACGTAAATTTGAACGTATCATTATAATTGCAACAGCTTACATATTTATTTTGTTTCTTTTATTAATTATAATGCCATATTACTTTAGCATTACGCTGTAGCGTATTGCTTACGTTCGGCCGGTCCGCCAGGGCAACTAGTACAAATTATTTATAATGATTTCAGTAGTAAAAAGCACAATACAAAAAAAATTTTCAACTGTCATCGTCCTTTTCAAAATCGATAGTGTGAATAGTATGGGATTATAATTCTCCAAATATGCTGCAAAGAAGCACTTTAAATTTCAAATAGCACGCTTTTTCACATTTCATACTCGTTATAAATATAAGACATATTTTTCTGATTTTTAATTGAGCTTTATACGATCAGTTATAAGACTGTTTTCGAGTTTTTTCTGCAATTAACACTTGCAGCGTTGAACCTGCTTTAAACTTCCCGCTTGACGTCCCTTTAAAAATGTCTTCCGCTGTACGAATTCCTACGGGCTATTTGATTGGTTCACTTTTTTTCAGATGCGCGTGGCGGGACCATGCTTCTTGGATCATGGTGCTTACTTCATATGACCATGGTTTGACAAGAGATAAATGTAGACAAATATTAGAACTGGAAATTAAAAACTGGAAGAAAAAAGAACATTGGAAAGTGTAAATCACGTGTAATATATCATGAAACATTCGCTTGTAGTAGATGAAATGTTTCCTGAAGGCCCTGGACCATTTATGGATCTTGAAATGGTAATTAAATATTAGATTTACGCTTATCGACACGAACTGGGATTATGAAATCATATATCACCTGCCGGTATTTATTTGCACGCGTAAAGTAAACGAGAAATTACAGCAGTGGGACTCCGATGCTGTTTCGAAGTCGAAATTCGAACGAATCTCTCTTTCTATCTCCACACGTAAGAAAAAGAGGTCCGTTCGATTTTCGACTTTCGACATGGTATCGGAGTCCCACTGCTGTTGTAGTTCCACATAAATAATAAATAAAAATGTGCTGATCTTTACCCGGAGCGAATTGGCCTTTGTCCAGTTTTGCATTCAATAAAATTTAAAACTGCATGTTTCCTGAGAACATTCATTCATCCAGTTTTTCAATTTTTTAAATAAATAAACAAATATGGCGAAAACAATGACAATTTTTAGGGTTTCGTAGCCCCGGGCTGAAACCCCTATGATTTCGATCGGGCGTCCACCCGTCCGACGTACAAAAGGGCATACGCGCCAACATTTGGCACAGCAAAAGGGCATACGTGCTAACATTTTTTTCCAACAAGTTTGTTGCCAGAAAATTTGGTTACATAATTTTTTTTTCGTACTTTTAGAAAAAAATGTCCAAAAATTTGTTTTCAAACTTTTTTTGTTCATAAAATTGGTTTAAACATTTTTGTTTCAAGATTCAGTTAAGACTTAAATTAACGTCCTAACAGGCTCCGAAACCCTTCCTTGTAGGCGCTCGGCGCCTACTTTGTCTATTTTTTCTATTTGACGTTCCTGCTGATCGTGATTAATAGAAAAATTGTCGCAATCACCTATGTTTCATAAAGTATGATATTGAAAAAACCGAATTTTGTCGTCGACAAATATCCAAATAATGCATTTTTTATTAAAGGACCCCGCACCAAATGTACAGTAAATGGCTTTTTGTGAAAAATTCTAAATCTAATTTTTTTTGTATTTTCGAACCTGCCAAGCAATAATACGTAAGAAAAATGGACAGTTTTTTAACAAAAAATTGTCAAAGTTTCGATTTTTCCATGTATTTTAATAGAAAATGCTTACTTTAATGAACAGTTTTTTTTTCTCCTAAACTCTTTGTTAGATTTTGCTAGAATTTTCACATTTTGACTATCAGTCTTACCGAAACAAAAGGTTCATATCTAAGGTCTAGAAAAATTAACGGTTTTTTGTTGGGTATACAGCATGTTATGGAGGTGTTTTCATACTTTAAACATTCAAGTACGGAAATCATCATTTCTTAGTAACTAGTCACAGGATATTTTTTATTTAACTGTTAGGGTATGAAATCGCTTTTAAATAAGTGAAGGAACCGTGCATAGCACGGTTATTATATATGTAAGATCACTGAAGTTGTGCAGCGTTGGGCGCGGTTAGTACTTGGATGGGTGACCGTTCCGGGAATACTGCGTGGTGTTGGCCCGTCGTGGGTGTGGTGGACCTACACTGGTAGTATTTATCCACCTAGAAACACTACCCGAATCGGGTAGTGAGGCAATGAACTTTCGAGTTCGAAATGCTAATCAATTTTTTTTTTTTTTTTTGAATATTTAATCCGGAATATCGACATTTCATAATCACTAAAAACACAAAAAGTTTTCTGATTAATCTATGAGGATAGGAATCATATTAAAAGTAAAAAGGGAAGGTGTAGATGACAAGGATGTCTTTGAAATTTTCTAAAGGGTTGCTAAATCATCCCTTGTCTAGAGAAGCAGAGAAATTAAATTTTCGTAAGGAATAAATCACCAAGGATCAGGCCTACAACATCGCTTTAAAACATACATATACGTAGTGTCCTGTAGGAGGACTTGCATTATAATTTATTTTCAGGGTAGTTTAATCATCCCTTAATTATTGGGAGAAAGAAATCGATATTTTATATGGGATAACGCATCACAGATGTTTTTATTAACATACTATTGATCAACAAAATCACTTCAAAACGTACATAGGAAGCGTATTTTAACAGGATTTGCATTAATATTTATTTTCAGGGTCATCTGATCATCCCTTACTTATTGAACAAGGAAATTTATATTTTATATGGGATAAAGCACCAGAGATTTTCTTATTAATACATTGATCAATAAAATCACTTCAAAACATATACACGTATGTTTTAAAAAAAAATCTTTGGTGCTTTTTTCCGTTTAAAATGACGATTTCTTCGTTTCAATAATTAGGGGATGATTAGGCGACCCTGTCGATAAATTATAATGCAAATCCTGCTAAAAGACGCTTCCTATGTATGTTTTAAAGTGATATTGTTAATCAATGCATTAATAAAAAAATCTATGGTGCTTTAATCCATACAAAATATTGATGTCCTTGTTTCTATATTTAAGGGATGTTTGAACTACCCTCACAATAAATCCAAACGATGATCTTGCAAAGAAGCGCTTCCCGTGTATATTTTTAAGTGATTTTGTTGTTAATAATGTATTATTAAAAAAATGTCTAGTGCTTAATCCCGTTTAAAATATTGATTTCCTTGGTTCAATAGTGAGGGCGTGATTAGATGAACCTACAATAAATTCTAATACAAATCCTGCTAAAAGGCGCTTCCTATGTATTTTTAAAGTAATTTTGTTGATCAATGTATAATTTCAAAAATCTCTGGTGCTCTATCCCGTATAAAATATGGATTTCCTTGTTTCTATAATTGAGGGCTGATTAAACAAACCTAGCAATACATGCTAATGCAAAACCTGTTAAAAGACGCTTCCTATACAGGGTGTCCCAGACTCAAGTAACCGGACTTTTATAGCCGTATAAAAATAAAAAAATAAAATAAATAGAAAATTCCTTTTCCAAAAATCAGTTGAAGTTTTAGTTTTTTAGTTATAAAATATTTAAGCTCGTCCAATCAGGAGCGCCGTATAAACAGCCGTGTGTGCGTGAACGTGAGTCCAACGTAGTGTTCTCCCGTCGCTAACCCCACCTCTGCGCTCACTTCCATAACACTGCGTTGAAATCTGGTTCACGGACACACGGCTGTTTATACGGCGCTCCTGATTGGTACAGTTTACATATTTTATAACTAAAAAAACTAAACCTTCAACTGATTTTTGGAAAAGGAATTTTCTATTTATTTTTTTTATTTTTATACGGCTATATAAGTCCGGACACTTGAGTCTGGAACACCCTGTATATGCTTTAAAGTGATTCTGTTAATCAATGTATTAATAAAAAAATCTCTGTTGCTTTAATCCGTATGAAATATCGATTTCCTTGTTTCAATAATTAGGGGATGATTAGATGACTCTGAAAATAAATTCTAATGCAAATCCTTCTAAGAAACCGCTACCTGTATGTGTTTTAAAGTGATTTTGTTGATCAATAGTATGTTAATAAAAACATCTGTGGTGCGTTATCCCGTATAAAATATCGACTTCTTTCTTCCAGTAATTAAGGGATGATTAAACTACCCCGAAAAGAAATTATAATGCAAGTCCTCCTAAAGGACACTTCGTATATGTATGTTTTAAAGCGATATTGTAGGCCTGATCCTTGGTGATTTATTTCTTACGAAAAGTTAATTTCTCTGCTTCTCTAAATAAGGGATGATTTAATAACCCTTTAGAAAAATTCAAAGACATCCTTATCGTCTACACCAGGCATGCCCAACTCGGGGAAATTTCCTCCGGGAACACATGTTCCGAGTTCCCTCCTCTTTCTCCTAGAGAGCGGGAGTGGTGGCAAACGCTTGCGAGAATCTCTCCTCATTGACGTGCGCCTCTACCATGCGCATGCGTCTACCACCACTCCCGCTCTTTAGTAGAAAGAGTAGGGAACTCTGAGCATGTGTTCCCGGAGGAAATTTCCCCGAGTTGGGCATGTCTGGTCTACACCTTCCCTATTTACTTTTAATATGATTCCTATCCTCATAGATTGATCAGAAAACTTTTTGTGATTTTAGTCATTAAGAAATGTAGATATTCCGGATTAAATGTTCAAGGGATGATAAAACAACCCTTGAAGTAAATGCACATATATAATATCCGTGCTATGCACGCTTCCTTCCCTCATTTGAAAGTGATTTCATACCCTAGCAGTTAAATAAAAAATATCCAGTGACTTTAGGTACTAAGAAATGATGATTTCCATACTTGGATGTTCAAAGTATGAAAACACCCCCATAACATGCTGTATACCCAAAAAACCCGTTAATTTTTCTGGACCTTAGATATGAACCTTTTGTTTCGGTAAGAAACCTTCAGCAAAATCTAACAAAGAGTTTAGGAGAAAAAAAACTTTTCACTAAAATAAGAATTTTTCTATTAAAATACATGTAAAAGTCGAAACTTTGATAATGTTTGGTTAAAAAACTGTCGATTTTTCTTACTTTCTTCTTTCGGATTATGGATTGTCAGGTTCGAAAATACAAAAAAAAAAAAAAATTAGATTCAGAATTTTTCACAAAAAGCTATTTACTGTACATTCGGCGCGGGGTCCTTTGTTTTAAAAGACCATACAATTTATCAACTATTTATGAATGTTACTGAAATTATCATGGAATTTCCAATTGAAAGAACTGATAATTTAAAAAATATATTTTTTCTGCCGCTAAATACCTAAATAATGCATTTTTTATTCAATTTGTTCAAACAAATCATAAAATTTATCAACTAATTATGAATGTTGTTGAAATTATCATGAAGTTCCCAATTGAAAGAACTGACATTGAAAAGACTAATTTTTCCATCAACAAATGCTCGGATAATACATTCGTTTATTATATTTGTTCATAGCATTAACAATAATAATCTTACGCAAAATTTTCTATTTTAAAATATTGTTTTCGTCCAAGGTTCTTGCAATATTACTTCTTCTTCTTTATTCATAATGTGTCCCCTAAGGGTTTACATGACTTCCATTTCTTACAACACTTCCTTCTACATGTTTTATAAAAACTTATCCTTATTATTTACAATTATTTACACCTATTTACATAAAATCTTATATCTAACGCCTTAAATCTATTTCTGACGATAGCGCGATTCGGGACGTGTTAGCGAACGAGTGAGCGAGTGATCGAAAGCGAGAGTGCAAGCGAGAGAGAGAGAGAGAGAGAGAGCGAGCGTTAACGCAAACGCATCTTAATTTACTTATGCTATTACATAATCATTACTTACAATTCTTTACGCTACTAATTTAAGCGACTTCCGTTTCCTTTTTCTTTCACTTCTCTTGTACCTCCATTTTGCCATTTTTTGCATCCATTCTTTCATTCTTTTTCAATTGCTCCCCTAGCATCCTCTTAACTCCTTCATCCACTCTTCCCCCAAACCAACCTCCCCTAGAATCCTTACCACATTCTCTTGCCAGCTTCCTTTATCTTCCATTCCTCTCCTACATCCTTCCCATACATGCGCCCATGTTTCCTCTTCCCATTCACATATTCTGCACTTCCTGTTATCTTTCTTTTCTCAATACATACTTGCCCTTACCTCGTTTCCTAATCTAAATCTTGCTATTCTTGTCCATCTTTTCTCTCCCCATCCCTTTTCTAAATACTTTGGTACTCCTTTTTTTATCATCTTATACCATATATTATATTTTGATTCCTCAATCATCCCCCATCTTTCTATTAATTGTCTTTCTCTCTCCCTTTTTTCCACTTCTTCATATTTGACTCCAGTCCCGTCTTCTATATCTCTAGCCTTGAAGAACTCCCTCCTTTCTTCCTCCCATCTCGTTAATTCAATCGCCCTCCCTCTCCTTTCTTCTACCTCCATCAAACACTTTCTCGTCAACTCCCCTCCCTTTTCCTCCCTTAATTTATCCCTTTGCGCCTCTTCTCTCACCATGTATCCCGGCATCCTCCAGTCCTTATATAGTACCTTATATACTTTTTTTATTTATTTATTTTTTAGTTATTTATTTTTTATTTAAGCCTTTTGAAACTCATGAGGGCTTATTTCGGCTACACTTTGGTTTTATACATTTCAATTACATAAGATTTTAAGTGAATACAATGCGATATTTACAATAGCTTAAATATTTAGTTCGCGCGCATTAAGATACGAGAAAATACATTTACATTCCTTGATATCAGGTGTAGCCACAATCGATTACACATTTATAGAAAGAGAATACCCAAGCTTACGTGGATTTTTAAGAAGCAAGTTTCTCTGTTTTTCATATAGAACACATTGC
>CAKNXH010060563.1:2232-48748 GCA_932178445.1 Andricus quercusramuli | reverse complement strand
TATTTAATCTGGCTAACGATGCAGCCAAATTATAATGATTGGCTCTGATGCGTGAAATACAGGTAATAAATTTACGACCTAGGTTTAAACTAGCAAACCAAGGGGATTTTTTGTCTTTAAATAAGTTTCAAAGTAAATTTTAACGGTAATATTACCTTGATTAGTAAGAATAACATTAGTATGAATAACATTGCAGGAATCCAATATAGCTTAAGCGTAGTATTTTAAGGATTTTGGTTGTGAAAGTTTTGATATTTTTCCTTTATTTGAAGTATATACGGATTAACTCTAATATCAATTTTGACATTTTGTAAAGATAATAGAGCACTTAGGGAATCTGAAAAATACATATGTCACGATTTCGATTTTGTAAGGCTACTGAGAGTGCTTCATTTAAAGCGATGCATTCTGCAGTGTAAACGGAAGAACATGGAGAGATTTTGTGATTTATAGCAACGTGTGCTTGGGGAGAAAAGCAAGAAAATCCAAGAACTGAGTTAGTTTTACTACCATCTGTGTACACAGCTACCGCATCGCTTTTTACAATAAGTTCGTCAATAATTTCATCGGGGTTGTAAGCTATTTCTAGTAGTTTTCCGAGCGACGTGTCTACTGGAAGTATGGAGAACAGTGTTTCATAATCATAACAGTATAGATTGTATTTAGTTTCAGTAATTATCTTTTTTTCAGAGTCCAAGCACTCAGAGGGGGTGTTGGCAAGAATTTTTTTAGATTTTGTTATTTTTTTCTTTTTGTTTATATTGCAATAGCTTTTGACGGAGTGTAGAGTTTGAGTCTCAAGATTTGAGAAGATTTTGATTGAGAAATTTTGGCATAAATGAATAGCGCGCAGAGACAGAAGAGGTAACTTTGATTCAGCTAACAATATATTTTTAGGGGTACTGATTCTATAGCCAAGTGCTCCCTTGACGGCCGAGTATTGAATACTTTCCAATTTTTCTATTTGTTTAATACGGGTAGGAAAGTAAATGAAGTTTGCGTAGTCAATGATCGATCTGACATAACTTTTGTAAAGAGAGATGAGGGTCATAGGATCAGCGCCCCACCAGGTGCCACAAAGGAACTTTATAATATTCAAAGCTCTTGAGCATTTTTTGTGTACTTCATTGACTTGTCGAAAGAAAGTAAGCTTATAGTCGAAAATAACTCCTAAGAATCGAACTGATTCGCTGGACTTGATTTTATAATTACCAAATTGGATTTCTATGGTACCTGGAGTTATTTTTTTATTATTCAAATTAATGATTACGGGTTTTTCAGGCGCAAGTTCCAGGCCGAGGTGGCTGGGATTGGTTTGTATTTTTTTAAAGGCATTTTGCAGTATACTTTTAGCACGTTTGATAGATTTGAATTTGATATATAAAGCAATGTCATCAGCAAAATGAGAAACGAGAATATTTTTTTGAAGGTCTTTCACTATATTTGCGACATATAGGATGTAGAGTAGCGGAATAAGTACGCCACCTTGAAGAACTTCTTTATACATTATGATAGGTTGATCTCGTTTCGGTAAAGGCTTTCCTCTCGAAGGTAAGAAACTTGATAAGTAGAATGAGAGATTCAGGGAAGCCCATTGAGGCAAGAACATTAAGAAGTGTTTCAATTTGTACAGTATTAAAGGCACCACGGACGTTTAAAAAAGCCGCAATCACTTCCTATTTTTCTAAAAAAGCTTCTTCTACTTTTAGAGTTAGACTTGTTAGGTTGTCGGTACAAGAGTGGCCTTTGCGAAAACCGTGTTGGCTAGGGGGTATCAAATCATTTTTCTTAGCCCACCATTGCATTCTGTTTTTAATCATTGACTCGAAAAGCTTGCACGCGCACGAGATTAATGAGATAGGATGAAAGCTATTGCCGTCGCTTTTGGGAATGAAGTGTACGTATGTATTCTTCCAGTCGTCTGGGAAACAATGTTTTTCATACATTTGATTAAATATATCAAGAAGAAGAAGTTTGAATTTGATAGGGAGTTTAGATAAGATTTCAAAATCGATGCCATCCATACCGGGCGAGGAGTTTATATTTTTGGAGTTAAATACAGTATTGAATTCAACAAAAGAGAAGTGTTTTTCCACAAATTCATTGTTTTGGCATTTGGGGATAGATGGGGGGTTGATTTTTTCTGATGTTAATACTTTATTCCGGTCGTTTTGTAAGTTATGAGAAAAGTGGGGGGGATTTATTTTAACCCATTTGTTTCTTGAAAATTTTGCATTTGTTCCATACATAGCTTGCATTCGAGCGGAAACTTAGTGTTTCTGAAAATCGGATAAAGCATTCCTTTTTTTTCCTTTTGAAAGTTTTTTTTTGCTAGAGCTGCCAATCTATTGTATGAGATTAAGTCAACAACGTCATTGCTGATTCTCCATTTTTTCCAGGAAGCACGTTTCAATCTTTCGACTTTGTCACACTCTGCATCCCACCAAGGGACCGGATTATTATGTTTAAACAATTTACTAGAGGTAGTTTTTCTAGGCGTGGACTTGATTATAGAATCATTTACAGTACGCATGAAAAAATTACACTTCAAACTGGGTTTTAGAGATTTGTAATCATTAGGAAGAAATTTCTCATATTGGTTTTCAAGTTTTATGTTGAAGTTATCCCAGTTAGTTTTTACGCTTTTTATTTTGAAGGATTTTTACTGTATTTGGTTCTAGCAACGTCAAGGTCTATATAAAACGGATAATGATCAGAACCCCAAGTTTCATCTAAGACTTGATAATTTACTTTATCGGCAAGGTTAGTAGAAGAAAAAACAAGATCAATATTTGACCTCAGATTTCTATACGTATTTATGTGAGAAAAAGTATCGTAATTATGAATGAAAATGTCGTTGTGGGCAAGCAGTGACTTCTCTAGCCTTTTACCATTAGTGTCCGAAAAACGGCAGTTCCAATTCACATTATGGGCGTTAAAGTCGCCTACAAGTAAAGAATAGTTATCTTGTTTAACATTATTTATAATGCAATCCCATTATATCTCACTTAGAATGGAACCAGGAGTTCGATAACACGCAATAATATCGACGCAAGGTTGAATGTTATTTAAATGTATTCCTCATAATTCGACGGAATCGCAAGGAGATTTTAAATTATGAATTTCAACAAAAGCTAGAGATTTACGAATTAAAAAGATGATACCTCCTTCTCTTGAATGGCGTCGGTCTTTTCTTACAGTCAAGAAACTCGGGAACTGTACCTTAATGGCAGGATGTAGCCAAGTTTCAACACAAATGAGAATGTCCAGGTCGACGAGAATTTTTTCTAATTCAGTGCGCCGTTGTTGAAGGCTTGTTCAGTTCCAGTAAAGAATTTTTAGTATATTTTGTTGCTCCTGCACCATCTTGAATTAGTTTCTCGTCTTCGTCTGCCTCACTTTGAGTATCTGAGATCTCCATGCTTTCGGTAGCACTTAGATGTGAAAGAATTCTTTCGATGCGGTTTTTTAAGTTTTTGTCAGATAGATAGTCTCGTGTATCGTCAATCATCTTTTTTAGAGAGTCAATGTTCTTTGTAAATTCAGCAGCCAATGCGGCAATATCGGATTTGCCGAAAAAACTGCTAAAAAGTTTGTTAGTTGTTCGAAGTCGAGAGGAAAATTGTCTGAGCCTGCCATAATAAACTCTTTTGCTGGATTAAGTTGCAGCTCAACTTCACTGTTTGAGACGGTTCTTTTCGCCGCGAGTTTTGGTTTCTTGAAGGTAGGAGAAACTTTTTTATTGGCGGGATCTGCGATCTTTTCAATTTTTTTTTCTATTTCATCGTAGGATGAACCGTTGCCAGATGAAGTACTTGAAGGCTTAGGACGTTTGGAGGTTACCGACGTTGAGATGTCAAGAGATTTTCTATTTGTTTCCACGCCATGTACTGCCATGTTTTTGTTGAGAGCCTCTGACGCTATGCTAGTCGTAAGGGGCTCACTGTTTATGTTTAAGTGCGCGTTAATTACCACGCTATCAGATTTTTTCGGCAAACTTTAACGATCAAAGGATCTTCAGTGAGTCTGTTAGCTGTTTCTCCGCTATTCATATAAAGGCAGATTCTACCATGAGAAATCTGCGAAACGAAGCGAATATGAGCTGGATCGGTTAGTTTTCCGATAGCAAGAGTGTATTCTTGCACTGTTATGCCTTCCATGGCGTCGATGACGATAGCTTGCTCCTTGTTTGGAACCTGGACTTGTTGCGCAACGTGTGCGTAAGAAGACTTTGTAGAGGGAAATTGTGTGTTTAGAGAACGCTGCATGTTGTCGATCATTTTTGTGCAAGTGCTTTCGGAACCAGAAGCACCCACAGATCTAACAAGAATAGGCCTTTTAAGCCCAAAAAGGGCTTTACACTATATAATGTATTTAACTAATTGTTGATTAAATTCACAGAACGGGCAGGCAACATTAAACTCAACACAAGTAAACACACGCGAGCACAAGCAACTCGTAAACACGTCCGATCACGACAGTATCCTGACACCGAATCCCCTTATATACCTTTCTTGTAAACTTTCAATCTCTTTCCTTTCTTTCCATCCCCATATCTCTGCTCCATAACCTAATACCGGCCATACCAGCGTATCAAATAACCACATTCTCCTTCTCTAATTTTTTTAAAATCTTCTTTTTCCTATTCCCCATATCTGTTTCAATACCCCTGCTGCTTTTTTTATCCTTTCTCTTATATGAGCTCTATGATCTCCATTTGCTTGCAAGATATATCCCAAATACTTGAACTCTTTTACTTCTTCCAATTTTTTCCCCTTCCATCTCCCCGTCCATTCTTTCTCTCTTCTCCCGCCTTTTCTAAACCTCAATATCTTTGTCTTTTCGACATTTAAATTCAACTTTTTTCCATCTAAGTATTTCTCTAATCCGGTAATTAAGCCCGCCATCCCTTCTTCTTCCTCTGCCATCAACACTATATCGTCTGCGTACGCCAGTGTATATATCTTTTCATTCCCTATCCTAACTCCTCACCACACTTTTCTCTTAATTTCTTCTTCTAAGTCTGATATTAATATATTAAATAAAAGTGGGCTCAGAGGACATCCTTACCTTACCCCTCTCACCAACCAGAAACTATCTCCCACTTGCTCTCCTACCTTTACCTTGCTTTTTATCTCTCTAAAAATTTCCGATACTCTCTTTATTAATGTGCATCTCTTTCTTCAGTTTCGACCTTCGATTAGTGTATAAAACAGTCTCCGGATGGAAAGGTCATTAGTATAAAAAATACTTTATTTCATTGAGAAGTGGCAACGTTTCGGACTTGATATAGTCCCTTTTCAAGCCTATTGAAACCTGTTGAAACATTATTTATTATAGTCTAAATTTTACATAAAATTAAAAATAAAAAAAAAAAATAATAATAATAAACAAGAACGTAAATCTTTGCCGATAAAAAGTGATGAAAATGTATAAAACAATCTCCTGATTTTTTCCGAAAAGTGATGAAAGTTTGATAGGAAATTATAAATATTAAAAGTAGCATGAAGATTCACTAATGATAAATAATAAATAAAAACAATAGTTATTAACAACGACAAGCGTAGACAATAAAATTTGATAATAAATAGGAACATTGATATAAAAATATGAATAAATAGTGTATAATAAGTTATTACCTTAAAACATAAGTTTGGAAGACGAATTAAATAAGATCTAGATTTTCCATTTTTAAGGAAATCGGTTGAGACACGGATAAATGTGAGAATGTCCAAAAAAAAAAAAAAAACAGCAGCAATGTTTATCATTAGGTATTAGAAGATACAAAATGATTGATTGAATCCCAAAATTTTGGATTTTTATGTTGGCTATGTCAACAATAAAATACCTGTATAATAGAGAAAATAGAGAGAACTTTTAAAAAATTATTTTTATATATATATATATTGCAAAAATGCTGATGACAAAAAGTTTGTATTAAAATTATTTTGTAAAAATGAAAATGTATGAGTTAAAGAAAAAACATTTTTTTCAAATAACTTACCAAAAGTTTTTTCAGATTTTATAAAACATTTCCGTGAATTTGGACACACACACATTTATTTGTACATATAAAATAGCATTTTTGATGCGAAAACAAGAGAGCTTTACGGAGAGCTCCAAAAACAAAAGTAGCGGGAAACGTCATCTTTAGACGCCATGACACAACGTGTGTTTACAAAGTCATCAATAATGAGTATGATCGTGTTTGTTCTTGAAGACATCAGAATTAAGTTATATTTGAAAAATCCGGAAAATGAAATGGAAAAATTTTTTTAAATGTAGATAATAATAAAGAAGTAAAAGTTAATGTACACGAGGAAAGTTAAGAGTTACATAAAGAACTGTAAAAGTTTGGTAGTTTAGAGTTTTCGAATCTAAGATTAACAGAATTTTTCTCTTTTTTAATAAAATAAGATTCAATAGTTAAACGTTTATTACGGTTTTTCTCAACAGCTAAAATTTTTGGATGTTGGAAATCAAAATCATGTCCAGTTTCAATTCTGTGTTTTTCAAGAGCAGTGATATTATCGTCATTATAGTTTCGGCGAGTATGTTCTTTAATTCTATAACATAAAGGTCTGCTTGTGTGTCCAACATAACAACAATCACAATTTGAGCAGTTGAATTTGTAGACTACATTTCTTTTCTGAAAAATGTCTAACTTGTCTTTAGGAGACGGAAAAAGGTTTGAGTTTGACTTTATTGGTCTGAAAATTACTTTTATGTTATTATGTCGTAAAATAGTAGCTAGTTTGTCAGTTATTCCCGAGATGTATGGAATGACAGTGAAGTTTTTGGAATTATTGAGTTCTTTTCTATCTATTTGATTGTAAATATTATTAACCCGGATTTTGATAAGTTTGTTGATAAGATTAATAGGGTAACCATTTTGAATTAAAGTTTTTTGTATTAGTTTGATATTTTGTGGTCTAAATTTAAATGAAGATAATTTAATAGCTCTATCTATGAGTCCAAAAATCATTCCTTTCTTTTGTGACCAAGGATGTTGTGATAGGAAATGTAGATATCTGCCGGACCAAGTGGATTTGTGGTACCAATTGGTAAGAAGACATTCATTATTGGTTCTAGTGACCGATACGTCTAAAAAATTAATTGTATAGTTTTGTTCCTGTTCCGAAGTGAATTTAAGATTTGAGTCGAATGAGTTGAAAATTCCTAAAATTTCGTGTAATTTTGATTCTGGTATGACCATAAAAATGTCATCAACATATCTTTTATATAATGGTATTTCAAAATTTAAGGTTGAGAGACAGTCAATTTCAAGAGTATTCATAACAATATCCGCTATCACAGGTGAAAGCGGAGATCCCATGGCCACTCCTTCTATTTGTTTATAATTTTTGTTGTTGAATTTAAAATATGTAGATCTTAAACAAAATTCAATTGCATTCAGGAATTCATCTCTTGGAATTAAAGTGTATGGAGCTATTTCGTCCCATTTGTTTTTGATAATTTGTAGAGCTAGGTTTATTGGAATTGAAGGGAATAAGTTAATCACATCTAAAGATACAAGATGATGATTTTTTGGCATTTGGAAGCTTTTAATCTCATTGACAAACTGCCAGCTATCTTTAACTGAAAAACTCGATTTTTCCGTTAAAACTTTTAGAAAATTAGAAAGATATTTAGCTAATTTAGAAGTTGGACTGTTGATGGTAGAAATGATAATTCTGAGAGGGTAACCGGTTTTGTGAATTTTTGGAAATCCATAAGCTCTAGGGATAACCGTTGAATTTGCTTTTAGTTCTTTTGCATCTGTAGAGGAAATGAATGAATTTTGATCCCATCTGTTAATTATAATATTGTTCGATTTTTCACTTGTAGCTGTATATTCAAATTTAACTTCTTGGAATTTGGATCGATCTGATAATAAAGTTGACATTTTTTTAATATATTCTGATTTTTTCATAGCAACTGTTGTGTTGCCTTTATCTGATTTGAGAAAAATTATGTCAGGATTGTTTTTAATAAATTGAATAGCTTGGCTGAAGTTGAGGTTATCATGAAACTTTTGTTTGTTTAGGATAGGAGAATTTAAAAAATTGAGGATGGTTTGAGAACAATGTACTCTGATTTCGTTTTGTTTGTCTAAAGGTAAATTCCAGATACCAAATTCAATAGAAGCTATAAAGTCATGTGAAGGAAAATGTTTTTTGTTGAAAGAATTAAAGGCAAAACCTGGTCCAAGAGAAACAATTTGGATTACTTCTTTAGGTATTCTATAGTCAGTTAAATTTTTAAACCAGGATTCTGGGGTGTCAAAATTTATTTTTTGTCCGATTATTTTCTTTCGTTTGAGATGGTTAAATTTGTTGGTCAAAATTGTTTTATGTTTTAAAAAAAGTTTGTTGTAGTTCATGTTTTCAAAAATGAAAAAGTCATTAAAAATGTTAAAAGGTAAATTTTTAATTATTGCGTCATGTAGGAATCTCAATTGTTGGATTATGTCAGAAATTTCACTATGTACGTCCCTGATTTCCATGTTAAGGATTTTAATTTTAATTGTTTTTGAAAGTCTATGAATTCTGAATTTGTTGAAAGGATCATAAAATCTAAGATTTTCAAATCTATTATAATTCTCTAAATGTGGTGGAATAATACCACTTTTTCGGCATCTGATCAAAAAAAATTTTTGATTTCTTAAAATAGCTAATCTCGATGAGAGGCGGGAAAATTTTTGTAAACATATTAGTAATTGTAGCCCAAAGTGGAATCTGATCCACTGGTAGAAAAAAATAAAAAATAAAAATAAAATCATTCTGCATTTGAACTCTCGCCGCGACCTAGTTCTCGATTTTGAAATGGCTCGTACCAAGCAAACCGCTCGTAAATCTACCGGTGGAAAGGCACCGAGGAAGCAGCTGGCCACCAAAGCCGCTCGCAAGAGTGCGCCAGCAACAGGAGGAGTCAAGAAACCTCACCGTTACAGGCCAGGAACCGTCGCTCTTCGTGAGATTCGCCGTTACCAGAAGAGCACTGAGCTTTTGATCCGCAAATTGCCCTTCCAACGTCTCGTTCGTGAAATTGCTCAGGATTTCAAGACTGACTTGCGTTTCCAAAGCTCTGCTGTAATGGCTCTCCAGGAAGCCAGTGAAGCATACTTGGTTGGACTTTTCGAGGACACCAATTTGTGCGCTATTCATGCCAAGAGAGTCACCATCATGCCCAAAGATATCCAATTGGCTCGCCGAATCCGTGGAGAACGTGCTTAATTCCGACCTGCACAAAACATTGAAGCAATTAGCTCTTTATTAATCCCTCTCTAATCCCCTTTTTTACCATAACTTTTTCTATCTCGCCTCGGTCTAATGAGTCAAATGCCACCTCCAAGTCCACGAACACTGCTATCATTGCCCCTTTCTCCCTTTTAACCCTCTTATTTACTAAGTAGTTCGGAACATATATATTGTCCATTACTATCTTTTTCTCCACAACTTCTTTTTTTAACCTCTCCGATAAAACAGTAACATATACTTTATACTTCTTTCCATAACTCTGGACACCCCTCTCCTCTCCATACTCTATTGCACATTAGCCATGCCCATTCCTTTAATTCTGTCCCCCCATATTTCCATACTTCATTTGGAATCTCATCTATACCAGGTGCCTTTCCATCTTTCATCATCCCTAATACCTTGACTATTTCCTCTCTTGTAATGTCCTCCTCCTCATCTGTTTCCCTACCATCTCTTCCTCCTTTCCTAACTTTCTTCTCTACCCCTCCTAGTAATTCCATAAAATATTTTTTCCATTCTATCATCTCAATATCCTGTTTTACTCTTTTCCTTCTTCTTCTCTCTTTATTTACCACCTTTCAAACCTCTTCTTCCGTTCTAGCCTTCTCCGCTTCTTCTTCAAACCTTTTATTTTCCTTCTCTTTGTTTTGATCACACAACTCAGTATGCTCCTTCTTTTTTCTCCTATATTCTTCTCCACTACTTGTCATTTCTCTCCATTTTCTTAATACCCTTCTCACTTCCTTCTTCTTCTGTTTACAATCCTCATCCCATCCACTTCTATTCCCTCCTTCACTAACTTCTTTTTTGCTTGTGCACTCTAATGCTCCTTTTATTTCTCCTACTATTATTTCCATTTCCTCGTTTACATTTCCTTCCCCCATTTTGATATTCCTGACGTTTTCTTTAAACTGTTCTTTACCTTCCATTGACCAATCCCCTCTTCCTTCCCTTTTTACTTTTGCTTCCTTTTTAGCCTTTTTGTTATTACTCATTTCTCCCTCTACCGTCACTATTATGGGAAAGTGATTCGAATCTACATAGTTCTCCACCTCTAGTTTCTTAACCTTCTCTCTTACTTCATCGTCCACTACCACATAATCAATTACCGTTCCCCTCTTTCCTCCTGAACATGTATATTCCCCTTGCTCATCCCCCTCTATACTTCCGTGTAGGATAAACCATCCCATCTCCCCTAGGCTCTTTAACAACTTCTTTCCCTCCCCATTCAGTATCTTGTCTTTGGATTTTCTTCCTCGCTGTCCATCGCATTCCCTTCCTCCTCTATCTCATGTTCTCGCATTAAAATCACCTCCTATTATTAGCCTACTCCCTTGCTTATTTTCTTCCATCAGTTCTCTCATCTCCTCTGATTTCTCCTGCATATCACCATTCACATAAACCCCCACCATCTTCCACCTCTCTCCTCCCATATTTATCTCTTCTACTATTAATCCTTCTTTATGTTCTTCCAACTCTTTTTTATCATTCTCTGTTGTGCATTCGTTCCTTACTCCCATCACCATTCCTCTCATTGCTCTGCCCTTTTTATTCATCCTCTTTGCAGTTTGAACCTGCCATTTGTAAGCGCTTGGTAATCTTCCCCTTACTCTTTCCCATCCCTTTTCATCTAGCCACGTCTCCATCATTACTACTACATCCCATTGTCTCAAATTTCTCATAAACTCCCTATCCTTTCTTTCTAAGCCTGCTATATTCCAGTAGCATATCCTCCAATCTCCCCTACTTTTGTTTCTTGTCTCTTTTGGTTTCTCACTATTTCTTATTTCTTTACCTCCTGTTCCTTTATCTCCTAGTTTCCCTATACCTCATTTTTTACTAACTCTTCCCTGTCCTCATTCCAATTCCACCATACACCTTCTATCTGTATTTTCCCATACTTAACCCATGTTCTTCTTCCCTTTTTTCTTTCCTCTTCCGCTATTTTCCTCAACATGTACTGCATGTTCCTTTCCACCCATGTCAAATCATCCTCTATTCTCTCCGAGCTTCCATATAACATCCTCTTTGTCATCACTTCCCTCTTATGTTTTCATTTCTTCAGTTTCATTAGTACCATTCTCTCCCCTCTTCGCTCTTCCCTTCCTACACTTCGCACTTACTCTATCTCTACCTTAGCATCAATTCTTTTTAGTACTTCTTCCACTCCTTCCCTCAGCTCCTTCCCCTCCAATCTTAGACCCATTATCACTATGTTTATTTTTCTTTCTTCTCTCTCTTTTTTTCTATTCTTTGCTCTATTTTTCTCAGCCTTTCCTTCTCCTTATTCTCACTCTCCCCACCTCCAAACTCACGGTTTGAGCTTTCAATTTTTTGTATTCTACCTTCCTACTCGTTTACCTTTTTATTAGGCTCTTCCTTCTTTTCTAGTATTTGCTGCAACATCTGCATCCTTTTCTCTAGCTTTTCCGTGACTTCTTCCCATTGCCTCATTTTTTCCTAAGTTCGGCCATTTCCTGTCTAATTTCTTTCCTTATTTCCTCCACTCTTTTCTCCTGCTTTTCTTCATACATCCCCATTACTTCTATCATCATTTCGCGCGTTTCTTTCAATCTTTCCTTTTCCATCGGACCTTTATCCTCATCTCTGCCTCTTTCTGTCCCCTTATTTTTCTCATCCTTCTCAACAAAGCTATGTTCTTCCGGTTGCGATCTGTACATTTTTGGATTTTTCAAGCTTGCCCCTATATCTTCCTTGTCTTCAATGCTTCCCCGCTCCTCTCTCTTCCTTTTAATAAATGCCTCAATTGATCCCACGCTTTTCGCCCTCAATCTATCCTTTTCTATTGTTTTACGATACTTTCCCCTTTGTCCTTTCGGTGTACTGAAAACTTCGTGATCCAAATCCCTGCTTTCCTTACCAGTATTCGCTCCGCTAGCCATGAATCCAATTCAAACAATCCTGCCTTCTATCGTTCTCTGTCTCCATCTACCGTCGCGTCTACCTGCCGTGCTTTTCTCCTTCTCTACCCTGCCCTGCTACGAAACGATACGACCAACCTGGTCGTCCCACCCTGTCACAAAAATCAAAACCCACCTAACCTCAACTTCCACACAAATCTGTCTTGATTCCCAAAAATATCCTCACCCCCTTGTCAATCTTTCAATCTCTCAATCAATCCCTCACTCCCTTACTCTTGCTCGAAGTGATGCAAGAGTGGGGGTCCCTCTTTTCTTGAAATTATGTTCACCTAGACACCCGAACGTGGAATTAAATCGAAAGGTAGCTGTACTATTTTCATCCAGCGATTCTTAAATAAAATTATTCAACTCCCTGAAGTGCTGTCTTATATTTTATGTACAATTTACTGCACTCGCAATAAGTAATAGGGTGGGCCGAATTACACGAAAGTTTCCGAATCGAATCGTAATAGCGCGGAAAAGTTGCTACTCGTCGCCCTGATCGCAATAAATTTTTTTTTCTAAATCGGACCATATCTTCCGGTCGCACGTCGCTTTCGAAGTTTCGAAAAATCGTCAAAAATTGAACACGTTTTCGGATTTTTTCTTAGTAAGTTATAATAATCGAGTTTCGTTCAACATCGGTATTTGATCTCTTCTAAATATCCTTTGACTAAAAAAAACTTTCCTGTTCTCATCCCCCTCTCCTGTAAGGGTGGGGGAGGGGCAAATATTCTAAAAAGGAGCCATTTTATGGTCGTTATATCCCTCGTGTGAAGTGTGCTGGTGAAAAATGTCTTCCGGAATAAATTGTTTGAATTTTCTAGTACTATAAGCGGCCGCACATACAATTTCAAAATTTCGAAAAAAATGGTCTAAAAATTTTTTTTAATTCTCTAACTTTTTGAATTTCTATCCGAAATAGCTGGTTAACGAACTCGATCTCTCTTTTCAGCCACAGAAACTGTGTGTCAAAGCACAATCCAATCCGATTAGTCTTTCAAAAGTTATCCGGTATACAGACGACGACGACAACGACAACGACAGACAGACAGACACCGACGTAAAAACTATTTTTCCTGACTCAGGGGGCCTCAAAACGTCGACATTTGATGAAATCCACTTTATCCTCATTATTATGAGAATGTAAAAATAATGTACATGAATAGATATGTTTCTCTGAAAAGTGTCAAAATGGCAATATTTAATATTAAATTACAGCTTTAAATATGAAGTTTCTGAGGTGTACTTTTTTGCAAAATTGTTTTTAGTATGTCATAAAATAGCTTGGGAATGGACATGAGCGACCGATTTTATTTAGGTGGTACAAAAGAGAAATGAAAAAGAATGTCTTTTTCCCATGTTAATTTCGTGATTAGCCCATAGGAATTGAAAGCGGGTTGCGGCACTGCTAAATATTGATTTAAAATTCTATAAAAAAAACAAGCTAATTATTTTGGCCATAGGAATGCATTGATGCATAAACATTTCGGAAATTCGAAACCTGGCGTTTTTTGGACCACCGTAATTCGCACACTCGTACATCTGTATATCTTAGGGGCTTAAGTGTTACGAGTGTGTGATTTCGAGGGTAGGATTTCAAGTGTTGAATAAGTAACCAAAAATAAGTTTTCTGAGGTAGTATTGTGAAGGTGCATTTCTAAATGTTACAGGTAGTTTGTTCTAAATGCGAATACCACGAATTGGGAATGAAAACATCCACCGCGCCAAAAGGGGCGCTGCGGTGTAATATAAACATGGCCGCCGGAGGCGTATGAATATGTACATGGATGACATGGAGTAGTGGCAATAATTTTATTGAAAAGTGTGTTTAAGTTTAGAAAATGGTATGCTTGGACGTAGATAGTTTGTGTAGTTACGCAAGAGCTACACCTGCATCCCGAAATATGATCGAAGGCCAAAATATTCTTAATTCAGGCATGATTGTAATGTGCGGGTCTACCACAAAAAATCATGAAAAAGTTGAAATATATTCATTGAGCCTTCAAACCAGTGCTTTAACTTCAGAGCCACACGAAATAACAGGAAAGTTAATAATTAATAGTGTCGATAAGCATTGCAATAAAACTGTGCGTGTAGAATATATGAATTGTACGTGCAAGGCTGGAGCTATAGTCACACTTGTAAACATATAGCCGCCGTATTATTGTACTGTAATCGGTTACATCATAACAGTTACATATTCGTTAAATAATAATATTAAATATTATTGATTCAATTAATATTTAGTATACAAACGTGGAAACCAGCAATCATTTTCATTGAAATGCAAGGTGCAGACAATAAGTAAATTCTTGACGTTAGAATCTTTCACATTCAAATTTCTCAACCACTCACTGTGTTTATCTACAACTTCAATTTTTCCAAATAAGTTTCTTCTTTTTATTTCAATACTTCCAAGCTTTGGCACTTTATGGAAACTTAAATTGAAGTTTTTATTCGCTTTTGAGTCACAGCCACTGACGCAACAACCTCCGAAATTTGTTGATTTTCGATATTCACGTGCAAATTCCATTATTACAGCAAATAATTAGCAGGTCGGAAATATTTTGCTCATCAGAACGACTTACTACAGCACTTATTTATTCAGTTGGACGATTATTATTATAGTTAAGTGTTATGTTTTTACTGCTTTTTGTGATGTTTTACAAGTATTTCATACGCCATCGACGGCCATATTGGTTAGTTCGCGTAGGGGCCGACAGTGTCGCATGGAATGTTTAAATCCCCAATAATGAAAGAGTTTTTCATTTCACACGTGCGGAGTGATTGAATTTTTAGTACTGTTTTCCTTTCTTGGGGTTTGGAATGTGTCGGGTGATCAATGTAAATAAAATGGACGAGGTTAAAAAGGTAGTGCGGATCTTCTTTGCTGATATATGTATAGCAAGTTGCCCATCAAAAATTTTCCTTTTTTGGCGACATTTAGAAGTCCTGCTCTTTCTCTATACTGGCTAATATGTTCGATTTTGGGGGTGTTATAAATCAGACATGCTCAGCTAGGAGAAATTCCCTTCGGAAACACATGCTTTGCTTCCACCTCAATTTCTTCTGAAAGCGGGAGTAGTGGTAGAGTGGAGCGGTGATCTCTCGTCTAGTGGCATTGCCTAGCCCCGTAAATACGAAATATCTCAAGGGGTGCTTCGGGTCGACTAACATTTCAATATAAAATTTTAATAACAACCAGTGATTTAATTATTTCATTTCAGTATATTTACATTCATTTTCAATTAAGACAATTGAAAAGAATTTTTTCAAGTCAGCATATTTGTCGTAGCTGTAGTGTCGAAGTTCGCTACCGAGTACAGTGTATAAATATTGAATAGAGTGGGTGCAAGTGTGGATCCCTGAGGGACACCACTATACATCTCCACACAATCAGACCACTCACTATAGCTAATATCAAAGAGGTGAAGCGATTTGAACGTAGTCAATAGTAGGTTATGGTTAACTGTATTAAACGCATCAAAAAAGTCAAAGAGGATAACAACCGTTATTCCCCTTGTATCAATTGCCAGTTTCAGTCCGAAGTTACTTTAAGCGAACCCGTAAGTGTACTATGCTTGGTCCGAAACCCGGATTGCACCAAGTCCATGAAAGGAGGGGTTTCGATAAGGCCCATTATCGGCCACCCTGAATCATATTTTTTAAAGTTTATTATCGAGATCATTCTTATTTTTTTTTATAATGTGGACAATATAAGTCTTCCAAAAATACATATACTTTTTGTGTTAATCGATGGAACCCTTATGGAAAAAACGCTAAACTTAGCTTGTTTTGCAAAAATACGCAATTTTTGTAGTTTTTGCGATCTTTATGCAGTTATATCGTATAGAGTGCAACCGAGTAGCAAAAGGATTTTCACATATATGGTGCAAAAATACATGAGCCACTATATACATGAAAATCGTCGTGTCACTACATCGCGCTCATGGCAAGAAATAAATGAATTTCTTGGAAGCCTTATATTGTCCACATTATAACAAAAATGAATGATCCCGATAATAAACTTTAAAAAATATGATTCAGGAGAACCGATAAAGGGCCTTAACGGAACCCCTCCTTTTTAGTTTCAAGGTGTGCCGTGAGTTGCTGACGGGCAATACGCTCTAAAGGTTTAGACAAGGCACGCAGGATGGGTATAGTCTTTGGGAGAGGTAGGGTTAGATATTTTAGGAACAGGGCGACTAATCGCCTTTCAAGGTATCAGGGAATATTCCCACCAGGAGAGATGCGTTATAGGTTCTCAGGAGAATAGCGCCAATGACTGGTAAAGCAAGAAGAATCATTCTGATTGAAATACCATCAGAACCTTGGGTATCTGATTTGACCTCGAAAAGATTTTTAATTAGGGTTTCTTGCGATATGGCAGAAAAGACAAATTTGGTATCATCAAAATTAAAGGGGATATATGTCGAAGCCGTCGTAAGAGAAGCCAGATTTTTTCATTTTTATTCCTGTTTTTGATAGAATTTAAATTATATCGATTATATCAATCCCTGATTTTGGTTTGTACCAAGTTTCTCAATTGACGAAATTCGGCTTGAATGATACTATTTTTAGTTCTTTTGGCCAATCTACATTTTTTCTCTGTTTCATAAATTCTTTGATATAAGAAGTGATCCAAGGAGTGGGTTTCTTTTTTGCTTGCAGGGTATAGAGAGGCGCGAATTTATCAAAAGCTGAAAATAAAAATGTGGTTAAATAAATCACCTTCCTATTGATATCGTTTTCAGTGAAAATGCTTTTCCAGTCATAGGTTGAGAGCTGTTCAAGAGATTCAGTTTCATTTATATTTGAGAGATTACGAATGGGCAGAGGAGTTATACTGGAGGAGGGATAACAGGAGATCTGGTAGTGGATGCTGATAAGGTCATTGGTTCACCTTGTCTAGATCGTCAACAATCGTCAAGTCAATCCTTGTACTGGAGTGATCAGTGTGGTGGGTGGAATTATGGGAAACAATAGATAATCTAGCGGAAGATACTACTGATTTAAAATAGTGAGTTAAACTGTTGGTAGCATTAAGGTTTGTGCTTAGGTCGCCGGTAAGAACAGTGCTATGATAATTAGAAACAAGGTCAAAAATGTCAGTCCCAAGTTCACTGCCGTAGGAGGCATTAGGAAGTTTGTAAATCACATCCACAAACACACTGTCCTGAGGCGACATTACCTTGATAAAAAGATACTCTGCAGTAGGGTAATTGGCAAGAGGGCTCACTTCCACCTGTTCATCCCTTAAGCTGTCATGAATATAGAGACAGACCCCACCCCTTCTTCGCTCGTCTCTATCTCTACGGAAAAGTGTGTAATGCGCTACGAGGCTCGAGGAAATGTTAGGCATAACTCAGGTCTCAGACACGGCTATGATATGATAGGAACAGGACATAAAGTGATGTTTGAATTCATGTTAATGGGTAGGAAGACTGATAATTAACGTGATAAATATTTGAAGTTTACATTTTGAGGATGACAGGTAAAGTTCAAGTACACGTAAATATAAAAGCACCTGAAATAGGTTAAAAAATTAAATAAATATAAATAAATATATATAACAATAATAATAAATAAAATCATTCCGTTTAATACTTTAAAAACAAATCCTAGAGAAAGTAATAAATGCCTTTCTTGAATTGTAATTGTGTCAAACCTTTCATAGAGTTGCTTATAGTCACTCCCTCTGACGGGATAAACACCGTCGTTTTTTAACACTAAAAATTTTAGGAATCTCTTCTGTATCTTCTCCAATGCTTCCTTTGCTATTTGAGTGTGTGGACTCCATATCACGGATGCGTATTCTAAATTTGAGCGCACGTAAGCATAAATAGGACTGTAAGAGTCTTTTTGCTTCGTAGATTTTTACATGAGCGCAGAATAAACCCTAACATTTTATTAGCAGATCTCGCAATACAGTCAATATGCTCTTTAAACGATAGCTGAGGATCATATAAAAAACCGAGCTCATTCGCTGAATAGACTCTTTTCAATTCTGTTCCGTCGAGTTCATATGAAAAATAAATTTGTACAGATTTTTTTGTAAAAGTCAAAATCTGACACTTATTGATATTCATAGATAGACCCATTTCTCTACACCATTGGAGAAACTCCATCAGCCCTACCTGTAGCGTTATACAATCTCTCACACAGGTTATTTCCATGTACACTTTACTATCATCTGCAAATAAGATCTTATTAATTTTAGAAAAGTAGCCGGCATCATTAAAAAATATTGTAAAGATAACTGGCCCTAAATTAGACCCTTGTGGCACCCCAGATGAGGGTTTAAATGCATGCGAGCTACAGCTTTTAATTTGCACATAATGTTTGGGATTTAGCAGGAAATCCTGAATAAGAATAATCAAGTTTGCAGGAAGGTCCATAGAATGTAGTTTCTCCAATATAATGTGATGACCTAATTTATCAAAGCACTTCGCAATGTCTAGGTATATTACATCTACCTGGTTGCCATTTGCAATAGAGTTAGCTACGAACTGTGTCAATAAAAATAAGTTAGTGATTGTTGATCGCCCAGAAACAAATCCATGTTGACATTCTGTTATATGTGCGCTCTTATAGATGCTGTTATGAAGCCCGCTGAGCAAGATTCAAGGACTTTTGAAAAACTATTTATAATTGATATTGGTCTATAATCCTTTATCGCGTTTTTATTTCCTGCTTTAAAAAGAGGACAAACTCTGGCCTCTTTCCAAACTGTAGGATTGGTACCTTTTCAAGTATCAAGTTGTGTATAAAGCAAAGTGGTTTTGCCAGCGATCGGGCACAGTCTTTTACTAGAAAACTCGGAACTAAATCCGTACCTGAAGTAAGTTTGTTCGGTAATAATTTAATAGATGTTTCAATTTCTACTTTCCCAAATTTTAGCTTATAACCCATATAATTACTATTTAAGTTAGATGTCAAAAGCCTTGATTGCTTAGCAGGTTCATACACGCTGTTAAAATAAGTGGCAAATGACTCTACAATTTCTGCAGGGTCCTTTAACGCATTCCCGTTATACTGCATAATACCTGGAATCCTAGATTCATTTTTCAAGTCTCCTACGTAGGACCAGAATTTCTTGGGGTCTTTTTCTAGCGCCTTTTCGCACTCTGTTGTGTACAAATTATAGTCTCTGTCTGTCAATACCTTTATTTCGGATCTAAGCGATGTAAAATAATTATTCGATGATAATGAATCGTTGTCTTTATTTTTTTGTCGTAACTTCTCTTTGATTTTGAGTTTAGCAATTAGCTGTTTTGAATACCATTTCGGAAATCGACTCTGTTTTTCGTTCTTATTAAATTTAGGCACCACCTGGTCAATAACTAAGAACAGCTTAGAATATAGGAGTTCGCACGCCTCTTCAACATTATTTATTTTATATAAATCATCCCATTCTATCTCCCACATCTTTGTGATAATATTTGCTCTATCAGCTATTCTATAATTATACCGCACTTTTAATAAATTTTCATAACAAAAATTGACCGGTTGCTCATTTACTTTGTTCATATTAAGGATAATACCTAACGCAGGGTGATATAGATCCTCAGGTACCATCAGGGCAACGTTCTGAACATTGCACTCCGAAAGGTTCGTGAATACTTAATCTAAACATAGGCCATCTTTATTTGAAATTCTATTAAATTGAAATAGTTCAAGGTTAGTAATTAATGAGTTAAAAAGGGATGCTTTACGGGCACGTATGAGACCATCTAGCACCAAACAAAAGTTCCTTGCATTAAAGTCACCCAAAATCAAAATTGGATTGTTGCAAGGTATCAACACATCTTCCAACTGGATAACTTCTGCAAAATCATTGAGAATTAGATCCGGCGGAATGTATGTGTTTAGAAGGCTAAAAGAACCAGGTGGTGAGAAAACTTTTATAGCCACTACATTTACCGAGACAAAATTGTGTACTATATCATTTATATTTAATGCTAGCGACTTGAATTTATTGTTGATAGGTAGTAAGACTCCACCCCCCGTACCCCTAGTCCGATCACTTCTATAACATGTAAAATGGTGGTCATTAAAATATTCAGCTGAACTAATATGTGACCTGAGCCATGTTTCGCTTATTGCAATAATATCATACATAAATAAATCTGCGAACTTCCTAACCAGGCTAACTTTTGTATTTAAACCTCTCGCGTTCTGATAGAATATATTTAATAATTTTTTTTTATTTTTGAACTCAAACTTAAATTTAATTGATTTTTTACTTGATTTTGATGTTCCGAGCTGTCCTCTGTAGATTTTACTGCTTGCCTGTACCTTCCTTCTTCTTTGCTGTGTTGATTATTTTTGATTGGCCTTGAGACCATAATAATCGTAGATCTACCTCCCCTTTCTCCTTGCGTGCTTTTAGTGTATCCAGGGTTTGTTTCAACTCTTGTTGCTGATGCTCCGTCAGATCTGTTTTTAATTGTATTCCTATTACATTCACTGGGAGAGAGTTTGTTCTCTTTAATACTGCATATTGTTTTAGGACTGATTTCGCTTCTTCCTTCGAATGTAACAAAACCTTTACTGGTCTCGGTATGTCGATCTGCGAACGTGCACCCACACGGTAAGCGTTAATTACCAAAATTGAGTAATGAGTTATGGATGTGAGGATATCCATGACTCTGACTTTAAGAGGGTGTTGAACGGGTGTATTATCATTAGAGGGTGTAGAGTTTACTGACGTGCTTTGAGGGTTTTCAGTATTTACAGGAGGATCTGCGAGGCCAAATAAAGATTTTACCTGTGTCTTTTAAAATATCCTGCATATCCCCATATTCTCTTGAAGCCATCGATTCTTGCATAGTATTCACATTAGATTCCACCGTGTCCAATCTAGTTGAGAGGATGTTTACATCTTGTTTCACCTTCTCCGTCCTTACTTCCACTTTCTTAGTTTCCTTAGATAACTCAACCTTTATCCCCGCTAAGCACTCAGAAATATGTTGTTTAATATCGTTAGATATGTCTTTCTTCAGGTCGGCTCTTCAAATGGTGTTACTTCTATTTAAGAGACCCTCTATGTCTTCTTTGGAGAGCGGTGTTGGCGATTTCGCTCGTACGCCGCAGCATTTTGTAAAAATACCTTGTGGGAGATTTCTTCCCTGATTCGCACAACCTGGGTGATAAATGGTGCCACATTTCTTACATGATTCTGTCACAATTGTACCCCCACAACCCCGGCAAGATCGGTCGTCCGGTGTCATTATCATAACGATACTGCTTCTCGTTCGCTTTAATTATGTTATTCTGTGTATGTCATGTAACAGTATATTCTGGACAGCTGATCTCCTACTAGAGTTGTGACTTTACACACACATACGTTCAACCTCTGATTGTGTATCCGCAGATATCTATACTCTGAACACACTCGTAAGTTGAAACGGAGCACTCGCGCACAACATGTGCTAGAAACTAGATTTTGCTTCTAAAAATCCCAGATCATTCAAAATACAAGTAACATACACTAAATTTATAGCACATTATACACCTTATCAGGATAAAAAGGGCCAAGGGTCATTCAAATATATCGATTTATACCTCTGAACTCAAGTCCTGAGATTTAGGTTAGGTCGACAATTATATCAGTTTGGCCGCTTAGATCACCAAATTTGCACAAATTTATATTTCAAATTAGATATTGGCTATAGCCCGGCATCTGCCCATCGCAGATATCTCGAAAACAAAGAACTTTTGTAAATCAGACTGACACAACTGGATTCCGTTTATCCTGCGCTGCTCGCGCCACAAGTCCCATAAGGCTTCCCATAAAGCTGTAGCGAAATATACCAAAGATTAACAAAATCCAGTTGACATGATTGCATTTCAGAACAGGAAATAAGGCAAATAGGGTCAACATTCTAAAGTGACATAAATTACAATTTTTTAAATTAGTTTGTTATATTTCCACGAAAGCCAGTACGAGGAGGTTTTCTGAGTCACAGAATACGAATATAAGATCGAAATAACAAAATCCAAAAAAGCAGCTTAAAGTTCGATTTAATTTACTTGTATATAAGCTCATTTTCATATGTTGTATATGAAGTCGGCGACTTTTTTTATCTTTTCGTGAATGTAAGTAAGAACTACATAAGCTATTTTTCGTTTTACGTCTACAAAATTATTCTATTCGCAAATAGAATATGCTACCGCATGTAGTGAAATTTTAATTTTTTTTTTAACTTGCAAAGTTATCTATTTCAATCGTTTTAACTTAAAATTTAATTCTTCTATTTATAAACAATTTCATTTGTAATAGATTTAATTCATTTGTAAATAACTTTAAGATATATTGAGAAGTTTTAAAAAAATTGCGAAATATTTCATAATGCTGAAAAGTGTTTAATGTGATTCCTAAGAAAATTATTATGAATAATAATTATATGAATAATAATTATATGAATAATAATAATTGAAAATGTACAAGTTATGAAAAAATTGATAAAATAACAAAAAATTTATAAATATTCCAAAAAGTCTTAAACAAAAATTAGATTTTTAAAAAATTTTAAATTTAATTTAAAACATTTTTATGAATTTTACGTGATCTTAAAATAATTACAAAATGAAAATATCTACAATCTGAACATTTGAATTTTAATTCATTTATTTAAAAACAATTTCATTTTTAAATAACTTTAAGATATATTGAGAAGTTTTAACAAAAGCACGAAATATTTCATAATACTTAAAAGCGTTTATGGTGATTCCTAAGAAAATTGATAATTAACACAATTATCAAAACATACTCTAGAAGATTCTATATGCAATTTTTTTCTATTTCAAAATATTGTAAAAAAATTGTATGAAAAATTTGATTGATGCTATTAAATATATACAAGTTATGAAAAAGTATCTAAAATAATAAAAAATTTATAAATATTTCAAGAAGTCTAAAACAAAATGTAGGTTTTTGAATATTTTGAAATTCAATTTAATTGATTTTTATGAATTTTAATTGCTATTAAAATAATCACCAAATCAAAATATCTACAATTCGAAGGTTACAATTTTAATTCTTTCATTTAAAAACAATTTCATTTGTAAATAACTTTAAGATATACTGAGAAGTTTAAAAAGATTACCTTTTTAAGAAGCACGAAATATTTCATAATACTGAAAAGTGTTTAATGTGATTCCTAAGAAAATTGATAAGTGACACAATTATAAAAACATACTCTCAATGATTTTATAAGCAATTTTTTTATATTTCAAAATATTGTAAAAAAACTTATGAAACATTTGATTGATTTTATTAAATATGTACAAGTTACGAAAAAATTTATATAATAATAAAAAATTTATAAATATTCCAAAAAGTCTAAACCAAAAAGTAGATTTTTTCACATTTTGAAATTTAATTTAAAACATTTTTATGAATTTTACATGATTTAAAAATAATTACAAAATCAAAATATCTAGAATTTGAACGTTACAATTTTAATTCTCTTCTTTAAGAACAATTTCATTTGTAATTAACTTTGAGATATATTGAGAAGTTGTAACAAAAGTACGAAATATTTCCCAATACTGAAAAGTGTTTATTGAGATTCCTAAGAAAATTGATAATTAACACAATTATGAAAACATACTCTCAAAGATTCTATATGCAAATATTTTCTATTTCAAAATATTGTAAAAAAATTGTGTGAAAAATTTGATTGATGCTATTAAATATATACAAGTTATGAAAAAGTATCTAAAATAATAAAAAATGTATAAACATTTCAAGAAGTCTAAAACAAAATGTAGGTTTTTGAATATTTTGAAATTTAATTGATTTTTATGAATTTTAATTGCTATTAAAATAATTACAAATTCAAAATATCTACAATTTGAACGTTACAATTTTAATTCTGTTATTTAAAAACAATTTCATTTATAAATAACTTTAAGATATATTGAGAAGTTTTAAAAAATTACCTTTTTAAGAAGCACGAAATATTTCATAATACTGAAAAGTGTTTAATGTGATTCCTAAGAAAATTAATAATTAACACAATTATCAAAACATACTCTCGAAGATTTTATAAGCAATTTTTTTCTATTTCAAAATATTGTAAAAAAATTTTATGGAAAATTCGATTGATTTTATTAAATATGTACAAGTTATGGGAAAATTCCTAAAATAATAAAAAATGTATACATATTTCAAATAGTCTACAAAAAAATGAAGATTTTTGAACATTCTGAAATTTAATTCAAAACCATTTTTATGAATTTTACATGATCTTAAAATAATAACAAAATATCTACAATTTGAACTTTACAATTTTAATTCATTCATTTAAAAACAATTTCATTTGTAAATAACTTTAAGATATACTGAGAAGTTTTAACAAAAGCACTAAATATTTCATAATACTGAAAAGCGTTCATGGCGATTCCTAAGAAAATTGATAATTAACACAATTATCCAAACATACTCTCGAAGATTCTATATGCAATTTTTTTCTATTTCAAAATATTGTAAAAAAATTGTATGAAAAATTTGACTGATTCTATTAAATATATACAAGTTATGAAAAAATTTATAAAATAATAAAGAATTTATAAATATTCCAAAAAGTCTAAAACAAAAAGTAGATTATTTAACATTTTGAAATTTAATTTAAAACATTTTCATGAATTTTAATTAGTATTAAAATAATTGCAAAATCAAAATATCTACAATTTGAACTTAACAATTTTAATTCATTTATTTAAAAACAATTTCATTTGTAAATAACTTTAAGATATATTGAGAAGTTTTAAAAAATTACCTTTTTAAGAAGCACGAAATATTTCATAACACTGAAAAGTGTTTAATGTGATTCCTAAGAAAATTGATAATTAACAAAATTATCAAAACATACTCTCGAAGATTTTATAATCAATTTTTTTATATTTTAAAATATTGTAAAAAAAACTTATGAAACATTTGATTGATTTTATTAAATATGTACAAGTTATGAAAAAATTTTATAAAATAATAAAAAATTTATAAATATTCCAAAAAGTCTAAACAAAAAGTAGATTTTTTAACATTTTGAAATTTAATTTAAAACATTTTTATGAATTTTGCATGATCTTAAAATAATTACAAAATTATAATATCTAGAATTTGAACGTTACAATTTTAATTCTCTTCTTTAAGAACAATTTCATTTGTAATTAACTTTAAGATATATTGAGAAGTTTAAAAAAATGACCTTTTTAAGAAGGACGAAATATTTCATAATACTGAAAAGTGTTTATTGAGATTCCTAAAAAAATTGATAATTAACACAATTATCAAAACATACTCTCGAAGATTCTATATGCAATTTTTTTCTATTTCAAAATATTGTAAAAAAATTTTATGAAAAATTCGATTGATTTTATTAAATATGTACAAGTTACGGAAAAATTCCTAAAATAATAAAAAATTTATAAATATTCCAAAAAGTCTAAACCAAAAAGTATAAACCAAAAAGTAGATTTTTTAACATTTTGAAATTTAATTTAAAACATTTTTATGAATTTTACATGATCTTAAAATAATTAAAAAATTAAAATATATACAATTTGAACGTTACAATTTTCATTCTCTTCTTTAAGAACAATTTCATTTGTAATTAACTTTAAGATATATTGAGAAGTTGTAACAAAAGTACGAAATATTTCATAATACTGAAATGTGTTTATTGAGATTCCTAAGAAAATTGATAATTAACAAAATTATCAAAACATACTCTCGAAGATTCTATATGCAATTTTTTTCTATTTCAAAATATTGTAACAAAATTTTATGAAAAATTTCATTGATTCTATTAAATATAAGTTATGAAAAAGTTTCTAAAATAATAAAAAATTTATAAATATTTCAAGAAGTCTAAAACAAAATGTAGGTTTTTGAATATTTTGAAATTTAATTGATTTTTATGAATTTTAATTAGTATTAAAATAATTGCAAAATCAAAATATCTACAATTTGAACTCAACAATTTTAATTCATTTATTTAAAAAGAATTTCATTTGTAAATAACTTTAAGATATATTGAGAAGTTTTAAAAAATTACCTTTTCAAGAAGAACGAAATATTTCATAATACTGAAAAGTGTTTAATGTGATTCCTATGAGAATTGATAATTAACACAATTATCAAAACATACTCTCGAAGATTTTATAAGCAATTTTTTTATTTTTCAAAATATTGTAAATAATTTTATGAAAAATTTGATTGTTTTTATTAAATATGTACAAGTTATGGAAAAATTCCTAAAATAATAAGAAATGTATACATATTTCAAATAGTCTACAACATGTTGCGGTAGACATCGCTTATAATGGGTTTGACTTATTAACAGAACGAGATCAGCGGTGCCTATGCGCAATATGAAAAATCCATCTTGGATTGAGAAAAGTAGGAGACATAGTAAAGCGTACGGGAAGACCGACTATCATCGACACCGTCCACACGCGGAGAAAAGAAACACGTCGAGCGTGAACCTCCTTCTATTTCATATTCTCCGGATACTCGTAGCGATCCGTGCCACCACTATATGTTAAATAACAAAGTCAGTTGTTGTTAAAAACCAAAAAGTTATATAGATCATTTTCCTAACTTTCAACGAACTATCCCACTCACAAAATTAAAAGCTAAACAAGCTCAAAATTATTAATAAATTAAAATAACAATCTTTAGGCTTTAACGATAGACTAGAATCGATATAGAATATTTTGACCAATTGATCGAATCCAAATTGCATTCAGAATAGGAAGCCAGATGGTTCCGAGTTATGAATAAAGTAAATTGTAACCGAACAATAATGACAAAAACTTTATTCATTCGTTGATTAGAAATAATCAATAAATAAGTGTAACATTAATTAATCACGAAGCCAATAGATTGAGTGATAGTAGATTGCTTCAAAAGATCTAAATTAGCAAGGGTGAAATAAGAATCGAAATCATTGAGTTACTAATATGGGTTTCATTCTTCTGGAAAATCATTATAAACAGAATTAGCAACAATAAAAAGTTAAATCTGAAAAGACCTATACTTTTTATTAGGTATAGAATTTTGATTCCGAATATTAAATGAATAATTTAAAGTGAGCTGCATGCATACCAACAGTGCACGTGTGCCTTCCAAATGTCTTAGTTGCAACAATTTTCACAAATCAGCAATTAGTGGTCACGCGGAGTGCATCCGGCCGGGATGGAGGTCCCACGCTCGAGATGCGGACTCAGCTAAAAACCCTACCAAATCATAGATACTTTGATGGACGAGGCGAATCGCGTCCCGGCATCTTTAGCATTCAACGCCGACTTCTCACCTACGTCGGCAGTCAGGTACGCGATCGGAACCCCCTGGGTTCCATGCTCCGTCTCGTCTTTTAATCGCGCGTCACTTCGCGATTGCCGTCCGAAACTAAATTTCAAAGCACGGAATACACCGGGTTTTTACCGAGTCGACAATAGAGTGAAAATCAAAATTGCTTTGTGCACCCGGAGTTTAGTGAATTTTTAAATAAGAGAATGCAAGAAGGACTAGAAAGTCAGAAGACTTGGTGTGTGTTGGTTTCCCCTACTGAGACCACAATGGCAGGGGGAAACCAATAACGATACTCCCACACTAAAACATCTACATAGGAATTAATCAAAATTATTAAGTGAAAAGTGACAAAGTTCGGGCGGCACGCGAGTGTGACGCGTGTGTGGTGCGAAGACGCGAAGCAGTCCAGGAAATCCGGAAGGATTCATCCAACAAGGTTTGTGAGCACAATTGTGTTTGGGAAGGGATTATTTGCTCTCTCTCTCTCTCGCTCTCTCTTGCTCGGTACTTCGGCCCTTTTCCGACTAGGGGAAAATTATAATTATTCTCGACTTTAATAAACCTATGTAATCAAGTGGAAACCTACATTAATCATTGATACCCCGTCCCTATTCCACCACTAACGAGTTCTAAGTGAGGAACTTTTTGAAGGAAGTTCACGGATCCACTAAAAATATAAATTAAACAAGCTATTTCGATTAGCTTGGTCTTTCGTACCTCCGACTTAACAGCGAGGTCTTGTGGCACTCTACCAACTTTATCTCTTTGTCATATTTTACATTTATCCGAATTATCATTTGTCATAAATTTCATTTTCCCTAATTTGCATTCATCCTAATGTCTAGATATCCGAACTTGCAAGCGCAATAATTTCCATGTCACAGAAATTTCATTTGTCCTACCAGACTTCCGTTCAGTTTCGAAGTAGTTGTTTCCCATCTAGATGTATTTAGTCTGGCCGGTAAGATAGGTGAAGATGGCGCTGTGAAACACTTCCTACGGTACCAAATACATTGAGCGCGAAATTCAAATGAGGTCTTTGTTAAAAATGCATAATCAAAATGCAGTTCGGTCGGTAACATGTCCCTAAACACCAATTCGCAAACATTCGCGAAAATTCGAAAGATTGATGCATAACTGCCTAGATGAAGAATTCGAGAAGGTAAGTGCAAACTGAATTACAAAAACATAGTTTAATTTTTATTTAATCTTATCATGTGCAATATTACCTGATTTTATGTATCAGCAACAAGGGAGGAAATGGGTTGTAGGTGTTCTGTAGATAAGTAACATTATTTTTCAATTTCATTTGTGAACAATTTATTGAAAACCAATTAAAAAAGGTAAATCAGTGATTTACAAATACTTTAGGTAAAAGTTGCAATTCTTATTTAACCCTAATGTTATAGGCCGTCTTTTATTCCTTGGGAGATTCTCTAAAAATCTCACTGGTATACATTTTAATTGAACAAATTTCATTTAAGAAAAGCATTTACAAACTGAACTATTTTATCAGTCCTATATTAAAATTTTTCAAATAAAACGTACCGAGGATACTTGTAGAGAATCTTGCAAGAAATAAAAAAAGTCCTTCAACGTTAGAATTGAGTAAGAATTGCATCTTTTACCTACAAAGAAAA
The DNA here is from genome assembly GCA_932178445.1 of Andricus quercusramuli. Lineage (NCBI taxonomy): Eukaryota > Metazoa > Arthropoda > Insecta > Hymenoptera > Cynipidae > Andricus > Andricus quercusramuli. The sequence goes on along the minus strand of CAKNXH010060563.1, from coordinate 19,599 downwards.
AAAAACTATAAATAACTTATATTAAATAACTTCTCTTTCGAGATTAGTTACAATTAACAAATAACTGATTAACAATTCTCCTCGATTTTATAAATTATTTTTTACATTGCTCATTCTTGATCTTGTGATAAGTGTACTACTGACGGCGAACTTTAGAAAAAAATATTTCAGGTTGAAATTGTTCATTTTACAGTATTTATTTAGAGTTTTATGTTTTTGCTTTCACTTTAGGCACAAGTTGCAGTTCTTATTTAATCATAATGTTATAGGGCGTATTTTATTCCTTGAGAGATTCTCTATAAATCTCACTGGTACATTTCTATAAAAACGTACTGAGGATACTTGTAGAGAATCTTAAAAAAAATAAAATAAGTCCAGCTATCTTAACTTTTTCCGAAATGAGCATATTATTTAATTTATTGCCAATAACTTGTTTACAAATTGACTGCTCCGTACAATATGGAATTAGGGATGTACTAAACTTATCTTATGTTTCAATTGAGCATTTTAAAAAATAATTTATAAACACGAGGAGAATTGTTAATTGTAACTAATCTCGAAAGAGAATTTATTTAATATTAGTTATTTATAGTCTTGTGATTTTTTTCTTTGTAGGTAAAAGTTGCAAATCTTACTTAATTCTAATGTTGCAGGACTTATTTTATTTCTTGTAAGATTCTCTCTTGTAAGATTCTCTCTCTTAAAAGAAATTCGTTTAATAGAAATGTACCAGTGAGATTTCCAGAGAATCTCTTAAGGAATAAAATACGACCTATAACATTAGGATTAAATAAGAACTGCAACTTGTGCCTAAAGTGAAAGCAAAAACATAAAACCATAAATAAATACTGTGAAATGAACAATTTCAACCTAAAATATTTTTTTCTAAAGTTCGCCGTCAGTAGTAAACTTATCACAAGATCAAGATTGAGCAATGTAAAAAATAATTTATAAAATCGAGTAGAATTGTTAATCAGTTATTTGTTAATTGTAACTAATCTCGAAAGAGAATTTATGTAATATAAGTTATTTATAGTTTTTTTTCTTCGTAGGTAAAAGTTGCAATTCTTACTTAATTCTAATGTTGTGGGACTTTTTTTATTTTTTGCAAGATTCTCTACAAGTATCCTCGGTAAGTTTTTATTTGAAACATTTTCATTCAGGGCTGATAAAATAGTTCAATTTATAAATAATAATTTTCTTAAATGAAATTCGTTTAATAGAAATGTACCAGTGAGATTTCTAGAGAATCTCTCAAGGAATAAAATACGCCCTATAACATTAGGATTAAATAAGAACTGCAACTTGTGCCTAAAGTTAAAGCAAAAACATAAAATGAAATATTTTTTTCTCCAGTTCGCCTTCAGTTTTGTTCCGAAATTAGTTACAGAAAAAACATAAAATGAAATATTTTTTTCTCAAGAACGCCTTTAGTTTTGTTCCAAAATTTGTTACCAACAAAAGAATGGGAATATTTTCCTCGATTTTATAAATCATTTTCAACAGTTCTCTTTTCTGAACTTGTGATAACTTTAGTAAATCCTTAAGTTCGGTTGAGTCTGCATAAAGAATCAGAATAGAGTTGCCCGGGATATGGCATTCAAGTCCATTTTTATCGAGCTGCCTAAAAAAGACTTGCTTCTAAATACAGAGCAACTAAAACTTGATTCTTTATACGGAGTTACCCGAACGTGGAATGTAATTGTAAATCACTGATTTACCTTTCTTAATTGGTTTCCAATAAATTGTTCAAAAATGAAATTGAAACATAATTTTACTTATTTACAGAACACCTACAACCCATTTTCTCCCTTGTTGCTAATACATAAAATCAGGTAATATTGCACATGATAAGATTAAATAAAAATTAAACTATGTTTTTGTAATTCAGTTTGAACTTAATTTCTCGAATTCTTCATCTAGGCAGTTCTGCATCAATCTTTCGAATTTTCGCGAATGTTTGCGAATTGGTGTTTAGGGACATGTTACCGACCGAACTGCATTTTGATTATGCATTTTTAACAAAGACCTCATTTGAATTTCGCGCTCAATGTATTTGGTACCGTAGGAAGTGTTTCACAGCGCCATCTTCACCTATCTTACCGGCCAGACTAAATACATCTTGATGGGAAACAACTACTTCGAAACTGAACGGAAGTCTGGTAGGACAAATGAAATTTCTGTGACATGGAAATTATGGCGCTTGCAAGTTTGGATATCTAGACATTATTATGACAAAGAGAAATTGGTTCAAATGAATATTAGGTTATGTGAAAGTTCGGAAAAATTACATTTATGTCGAATAGAAATTCGGAAAATCAGAAATTAGATACAATTAAAATTAGGATAAATAAAGGTTATGTGAGTTGACAATTCGACAAAATGAAAATTATAATAAATGGTTGTTCGGCAAATTGATTTTCGGCGAAATGAAACTTAGGTCATACGGAATTTGGGGTATATTCATGCGCCTCCCTAATCCTATGCAAAAACACACACAAACAGAGAAGTAACGTCACCGAGTTTTAATTGAATTTTTGTTCAATTAAAGCTTGTGGGTTTCCCCCTCTGTAGGGGTACGTCGAGGCAGACGCCTCTGTTGCCTACATCGAGGGTGAAGCTAGTTACTTCTTCTGTCCATGTAAGAAAAATATGTAAGATAAGATTGATCGATGTTTAGGTGCTGAATTCAGCAAAGGTAGAGATCAATGTCTGACGTTCCGGATAACGTGGGGTCCAACAACCACCTTCAATCACGGAAAAACCCCACGCCCCGGGACAACAATAGATTTGTTTCGAGTTCTATTTATGTTAATAAATACAATTTGAATCAATTCTGTGATTTTGGAGACCTAAATTTGAACTCATTACTTGGAAAAGCAGAGAGATTAAGCAAGCCTGACTGGCCAGCTGAACCCTCTCCCGAGGATGACTCTGCAAGCCTAACTGGCCAGCGTGTGATCGGTTTCCCTCTAATTATTTCAGGAAATAGGAGGTTAGGAACATTATTCGAGAGAAAAATATCCAAGACTGATTGCCTAAGATGTTACTGCCCTAGACTTTTCTTCCATTCGGTGTTACTAGTGTAGCGGGATGGAGAGATAGAGAGAGTGGGGTTATAAGCATAATCGAGAATAGTATTCGGGAATTGCAGTAACTTGTTGGGTGTATTCGTGATGGAAGAATAAGTTGAATGCTCGACGAACGAATTAAACCAGAGCTTGAACCGAGCAGTAGTATATATTTATAGTATATATTTATATAGTATATTTTTATATACTATATTATTATTATTATTATCAAATTGTTATTATTGTTGTATATAATTATATTTGTTCAATGCCTGTGCTGAGCTACTTAATTATGTGTATGCTACAGGCGTAGTGTGAACAGTATGTTATCACAAGGATAACATTCGTAGAACTAGGTTTTTGCTTGCAAGGCTTATATGACATCATGTTATCAGTTTACCTTGAAAACAATTGCTCCCGTTAAATAATAATCGCTTACAATTCCGGGGTGGTGAATCCACTAATTCTTGAATTCAACTAGCTTTGGTAAATCCTATGTCATGGTCTGGAAGATAGGAATTAACTGCTAGAGGTTTCACAATGCCCCCGTTCTGCAACGAGCCTCCGGTTTTTAATGAGTATCCCATGTATCAAAACTTATATGCAACGCCATATACTTATCCACCTATGTATCCGCCGGGTTATGGGTACCCCTACCCTATGCAATACCCGCCTCCATTATCTGGTACAGCTAACCATACATCATGGACGACAACTGCATCTCCTGCTGCAGCAAGGCCGGCGTCGCCAAAAACCTATGCCTTTAAACTATCAACAGACCCGTCGTAAGGACGCGACAGCGAGTCCTGTTCTCAAGGAGCGTCCCAAAACAGTCCAGTTCTTGGAACACCCCAGCGAATCCTCCGAAGTGGATGTCAACAAAAAGACTCCCCTGTAGTACGATTAACTGCACCCGAGTTTCGTGGGGGAAAGGCTTCATTTTTAGTAGATCCGGGGGCCGATGTAAACTTGATCAAGCTTGAAGCGCAGCAAGGCGATATAATTGTAGGCGATGATCCGATCCAGGTATCTGGTATAACATTGGAGGTTGTAGAGACACAGGGATCGGTGTGGGTGCAACTACTCAATAGGCGAGTTGACTTCCATGTTGTTCCTAACAACTTCCCCATATCAGCCGAAGGCATAATTGGGCGTGCTTACTTACGTCAGGAGCAGGCTCAACTTTCTTTCCGGCACAATTCCCTTGTCATAATGTCGGATCCTATCTCCCCGATACCGTTCGTAGATTCTGAATCCAGACAAACGCGACGGAATCTGAAGCCGGAGATTAAACCATTCGCTCGTACTTTGAATTTGCAATCACGCATAAAACAGCCTGTCACCATCAAGGTTAAAAGCACGGAGCTGTCAGAAGGATATTTGCCGCGAATCAAAACCCTCGATGGCGTGTACGTTGGCGATGGGATGGTAAGGAACCACGATGTTGTATGCTATTCGTATGCTTACAACACTACAGACGAAGACGTGGAGTTGGAATTACCACCCCAGGAACTTATTCCATTTGAGTACTGTGAGTTTCCGGGTACAACTTCCGAAGAGTCCGATCCCGAGATGACACCCAGGAAGGACACAATCCGACTACTCGATTGGAGAAGGTAATCAAGAGCCTTCACTTGGGCCATCTTAACGACCCTGATAAGGAATTGGTGTTGGGATGGGTTAAGGACTTTTCAGATACATTCCAAATCAATGGAGAAAGGCTTACCGTAACGAATAATGTGCAGCATAGGATACCTACCGTTAGTGATGTTGTAATCACAAGGAAACAGTTCCGCCATGCGCCGGACGCTCAAAAGCAGATAAATACACAGATTGACAAACAACTCAAGAGTGGGGTGATTGGAACATCTAAATACCCCTACAGTTCACCTGTCATGATCATTCCAAAAAAATTGGATGCGTCAGGAGAACGAAAATACCGTGTGGTAACCCAATATTACTGACATTCTAGACCGATTGTGAAAAGCCCAATATTTTTCAGTTTTTGACCTCGCCAGCGGGTATCATCAAGTAGAAACCCACCCAGACGACAGGGCTAAAACTGCGTTCTCGACAGCGAGAGGGCATTTTGAATATAACCGGATGCCCATGGAGATAAAGAATGCTCCCGCAACATTTCAACGGTTAATGGACTCCGTCCTAAAAGGGATGTTGGGATCAGAAGCATTCGTTTATCTCGATGATATTGTCATCTATTCTGAAACATTAGAAGAACATGACAAGAAGGCTCGAAGACTGTTTAAGCGGCTGCGAGATGCCAACTTAAAGCTTCAACCGGATAAGTGCGAATTCTTGTATCCAGAGGGTGCCTATCTGGGACACATCATTGGACGCAATGGTGTGAAGCCTAACCCAGCAAAAATCTCGGCGATTAAGGAGTTCCCTAGGCCAAAAACGGTGCGGGCCGTGAGGCAGTTTCTTGGCTTGTCAGGGTACTATCGGCGATTCATAGAGAACTATGTTAAATTGGCCAAACTAGCAGATCTACTAAAAAAGGAATCCAAGTTTGTCTGGACACCGGAACAAGAGGAAAGTTTCGTTGGACTACGTGACTACCTTTGCCAAGAGCCGATACTAATATACCCGGATTACACGAAAAAGTTTAAGTTGACTACGGATGCTTCCGAGTATGCCGTGGGTGCCGTACTCACCCAAGAGATAGAGGAGGTAGATATGCCAGTTGCCTATTACTCTAAAATACTAACAAGTATTGAACAGCGATACGACATGACTGAGAAGGAGTGTCTCGCGGTTACTTACGCAGTACTAAACTATAGACCGTATCTCTATGAGCGCGAATTCATACTAGCGTGTGATCACGAACCCGTGCACTAGATCACATATGCTGACAATCCGGGTCCAAGGCTCATTCGATGGAGATATAGACTCAAGGACTATCAATACGTCTTTGAGTATAAGAAGGGAAAACCTAATAGGGGCGTGGAAGCCTTGTCGGGAAACCCCGCGGGGCTCGAGAGACATTCGCATACGAATGATACCGGGAACCTAAAGGCTGCTGAGTTTAACCCGGTCTCTGTCAATACCTCGACGGAAGCTATGGATGGTGTCGATCCCAAAAGTAATGCCGATTCCAGCAACCCTCACCAGGACGAGGAAGGTGCATTAAAGCGGACGCGGATACCTCCTGCAGATCGGCATCGCGCACAACAACCCAATTGTCACGGCAGCAAACTGTGCAGGCTGCTCAAGAAGAAGGGAATCCCATAGGCCCAGAATCAGGGGCTCACTCCTTACCATCGACAAGTACCCGAGGTCAAACGACACAAATACCGGTACCAGGCAAGAAAAGGGGAAGGCCTGCGGTGAGAAAGCCCATTCTAAAGAAAAGTACACAAGCCTCCGAAGCACAGCCAAACTTGCGCAAGGAAGTCATATCTCAGCGCCGACCACGGTTACTAGGGACCTCGGAACTCGAAGACTCCAGCGAAACCTACACAGCCACCGTCGCATTATACGGCTCCAATGCTATACTACCGGTCAAAATTGTGGGACCACCTACAAAATTTGTATTAAAATCACGCTCGTCTTTAAAAGCGTCTATCTCCGTGAAAAATTGAGATTCTCAAATTCAACTCGCTGCATGCTTTAGGGAAGTGACAGGAAAAATTTGGAAATTTGCTCAAATGAAGCCTGAGGTCTCAGCTTTAAATTAAGACCAAGAACACTCAAAACTTCTTATTAGTTTTCGAGTTAGGACTTTATTTCTTAAGCGACGCACGAAAGGTTTTTGATGCGGCGGATCGGCAGTTCGCTCGACTCGTTAGGCAGTAGCAAGGCAGAATAGGCGGTGGGCCCCAAACGGGGCACCATTATTCTGAGTACATTCATTCTTTTTTTAATGTACTGTAACTTATAATATATTTTTTTCGCAAATAAAATTTTTTTCACATAAATAATATCTTATTTCCCTCCTTAAGGGGAGGGTATAGTATTAAAAAATTAAAAATTTTTTTTTTTTTTTATTCGCTTATATGAATGTGCATCATTTCAAAATTATTGTGTCAAAATTTGATGCAAATCAGAACAAAACTAACGGAGGTATAGAGTTTTAAGGAGGGGGTATAGTTAATTCGATGAAAAAAAGGATCATTTTCAATTATTTTTCTACTCGCTCGAGTAAATGCAAACTTATTTTAGTAAAGGGTATACAATTAAGACACTTTTGAACAATTTTTTCATCGAATTAACTATACCCCCTCCTTAAAACTCTATACCTTCGTTAGTTTTGTTCTGATTTGCATCAAATTTGGACACAATACTTTTGAAATGATGCACATTCATATAAGCAAATAAAAAAAAAAAAATTTTTTTTTAATACTATACCCTCCCCTTAAGGAGGGAAATAAGATATTATTTATTTGAAAAAATTTTATTTGCGAAAAAAAAATATATTATAAGTTACAGTACATTGAAAAAAGAATGAATGTACTCAGAATAATGGTGCCCCGTTTGGCGCCCACCGCCTATTCTGCCTTGCTACTGCCTAACGAGTCGAGCGAACTGCCGATCCGCCGCATCAAAAACCTTTCGTGCGTCGCTTAAGAAATAAAGTCCTAACTCGAAAACTAATAAGAAGTTTTGAGTGTTCTTGGTCTTAATTTAAAGCTGAGACCTCAGGCTTCATTTGAGCAAAGTTCTAAATTTTTCCTGTCACTTCCCTAAAGTAGGTGGTCCCACAATTTTGACCGATAGTGTAGATCAAAGCAGCATCGCCAGCCGACTACGGTCGCGACCGAGTATGACGGGAGGATCTACAAAGACAGCATCCAGCCATGACAATTCATCCTCTGATGATGCATCCTCAGAGGACAGCGAGGATTCTAATCCACCAGTCTACAGAAAGGATTATAGCTTGCTCCCTAGCATAGAACCTGCGCTGGTACCCCCTGCTGAAAAAGTAACAACTAAAAGTGCCCCGCCTTGCCTACCCAACCCATATTTCCCTGCTCTGTGCAATAAGCCAACTGAGGTGTACATAGACGGCGCTTGTGCTCATGATGAAAAAGGAGAGCCGAAAGGGGGCGTGGGAGTCTGGTTTGGTCAAGACCACCCCTGGAACGTATCAAAACCAGCCCAGGGTCGTCAAACAAATAACTCCGCGGAAATCCAAGCTGCAACTGCCGCTGCCCAAAAAGCGCTCGAAAACGGAATAACCAAGCTGAGCATCTTCACCGATTCGAAGTTCCTCATAGATAGTTGTACCAAGTGGATGCCCACGTGGGAGACCAACGGGTGGAAAACGGCGGAGGGGAGACCTGTTATCAACAAAACCGAGTTCAAGGAACTGCGTTAAACTTTGGCACCTCTAGATGTGACTTGGCATCATGTACCAAGCCACCAGGGGGTAGTAGGTAACGAAGCAGCTGACGAGCTCGCACGCGTTGGAATTACGCGAACGGATAGAACCACCAGTGTGCCTGAAATTAGCACTTTCCAAAGAAACCAAGAGGAAGAATTTACCGAAAAACCCCTCGGAGGCATCGTTGATGTTAGCCCAAACCGCACCAGCAGTGAGGACAGCGACAGCAACGACGACGGGGACCAAGACGAGCAAACCAAGGACTTTTCTAGCAGAGCTACCTTCGGAGCAGAGTTACAGAAGTCCATAGCTGAGTTCGATCAGTCTATGGCTGGGCATCAGTCAGGTTAACTAAGTTTTTGGAATCATTCCGGAGTCAGCTTCAGCAACGCAACAGACTCTCCCATCATTGGGCAACCACCGCCCAGGCGGTACCTATTTCAGACTCCTCTAATGGCCCCGACTCCCTCCGCTCGCTCGACTCCAGCGGCGGAAGGGGAACAAATTGTCGAGCGACGACAAGAAAAAATCTGCCTAAAAGGAATCTTAGGGACATGCCTGCTATAGAAGAGGTAATATCAAAAGCTAATCCCTTGGACGTAGATCCAAGATGAACTCCAATTAGAGCATCCTTACAAATGGAAATGCCTTATATCGATCCACCCACCCCCTCGTCAGAGGAGGGACCCGAAGAACCCAAGACACCGGCCACTCACAGGCTGGAAGTGGTTGAATCGCCCCCTTCTTGTTTTCTTCATCATTGGACTGAGCCATTGACGTATATGCGAGATCACTACGCTCACTTCATTGCCGAAGATTGCGAACCAACGACTCCAATCTTTAAACTACTGATTGCCATTGATCGCGTGAACCCTCAAGACTTGTGGGAAAAGCGACCTCAGAAGGGGCAAGTATTGGTAACTCCATCCAGTAAGTACAACACTTACTCAATTGTTATACAAAAAAAGGCATTTTGATGATGTTGATTGAGGAGCCGTTAAACAAGGCCTTAAAAATCTGAAAGCAGCATTGACCCGAGACCAGCACGGAACATGTCGCATGGCCAGTTCAAGCGACTTGTTAGGTAACGTATCACAAAACAAGTTGGCTGAATTGCTAGCCGACGTATTTCAGGATGGTCCACCCACCATAACAATCTGTCATGGAAAAGTAGAAGTCCCACCAGAGGAATCTCGGCAGCAACTAATTTCTGAATACCATGACAATCTTCTGAGCGGGCACAAAGGGGCAACCAAAACATACCGGCGTCTCCGAGAGCGATATATGTGGCCGGGCATGCGAAAAGATGTGACTCATTATATTCGAGATTGTAATAGTTGTCTCGAAAACAAACTAATACGGGCCCGTACACGTGAGCCCATGGTTATTACGGACACCCCCTTGGGAGTCTTCGATAGGGTCTCTCTTGACACCGTTGGCAAACTAGCGACCACCTCTCATGGTAATAGACACATTCTCACCATGCGGGACAATTTTTCCAAGCTGTGCATCGCAGTACCGATCCCAGACTTGAAAACGAACACTGTGGCTCAGGCCGTGGCCAAGAATCTATTTGCACAATATGGAGCTCCCCGCTGCATCCTCACGGACCGCGGAGGAAGCTTTATCAGTAAACTTATGCGAAAGCTGGAGAAGATATTTGGGGTTAAGCAATTAACCACGTCGGGGTATCGTCCCCAGACTAACGGCTCACTAGAACGCAGTCACGTAGTTTTGACAGATTATGTAAAACATTACGCCAATGACTACGACGACTGGGACCGGCTGTTGCCTTTCGCAATGTTCGCATACAACACCTCTGTCCATGAATCGACGAATTTCACCCCGTTTGAATTACTCTATGGACATGTCGCGCGAATGCCCAGTTCGTTCCTTCCTGCAGGAAAATTGGAAACCTATAGATCCTATCTTCGAGACCTGATAGTCCGTTTAACGGAAATTCAAAAGATAGCAGCACGAAATATGATATCGGCAAAAGAGCGCTCAAAATTAAGCTACGATAAGAAATCCCGACCGCTGAATGCGAAGATCGGAGACCGAGTGATTGTTTTCAAGGACGTACGCCAGAATAAGTTCGACAAACGAGCCACTGGAACTTATACCATTGTGGGCTTCACTGAGAATCATAATGTAATTCTCGAAGCCAACCATGGTACAAGATTTACAAAGCACGCGGACAAGTTCTTGGTTGTTCACTGTTAAGTGCGTTATCCCGTTATAAAAATAATATATATATATATATATATATATATATATATGTATGCGTATGTATGTATATATATATGTATGTATGTGTATGTATGGGTGTATATGTATAGATATGTATGTATGTTTGTGTGGGTGTAGCCATTAATGTTTCGTCGTCGTTCAAGCATTGACTCTTAATTCACTTCAACAGATTTGTTCAATCAGTGTATATGTTGCCTAGCGCGAACAGTAATAATGTACATGCACGGTCGTCATCTGACTTCGCTGGTCCTCGCCATTTCATGGATCAGTTCTACAATAGCAGAGAGTACCTACGAGCATCTTCAGTTCCAGGCAAGCACAGGGATATACTACGAACATCAAGGGGAGGTGCGGATGAGGGCTACTAACTGGCGAATTAACACTTTCCTGCATGTTAGGAAGATCTACAGTTTCTTGAACCGCTATCAAACTAAGGTTAAGACATGACACAAATATTCTCAACCTACGCTGGAAAAGGAATGCAACAGTACCATTCACAATTACAATCTCTAGCCTAAATTAAACGCAGCCGTTCGGTTGAAGGACATCATTCGACAGGAGTTTGAAGAGCTAACTCGGCACACAACTAGGACATTACCCCTCAACCTACCCTCTGCTATGAGGTCAAGAAGAGATTATGAACTCTAAGATCAACGATCTCAACCAGGCCCAAGCTAACCTATCACATTTGGTGGGGCAACAAACCCACTTAGTGCGGTCTCAACTTGAGCACGAACATCAACTCACGACGGAACTAGAGGCTCAACAAAACTGGCTAAAATTAAAACTGTTATCAACGATAGCTCAGGTGAACCAAATAGCCACATCTGCTGATCGAATCACTTATGACCAAGCGTTAACTCAAAATCTCCATTCCATCGAACAAGGAATAGGCGGTTATCTGCATTCGGCCCACCAACTGTTGGACGCGATACACAAAGCACGGGAAGGAAAACTGCATCCGTCACTTCTCACTTCACAACAACTGGAGCCCATATTTTGGGACATCCAGGACCATACTCCCAAGGTATCCTTCCCAGTATCAGGCCCGCATATCAGTGTATACGAGTTGGCTCAACTGGCTACTATCACCATCTTCTCCGAAAATGGTACTCTTCAAATCATAATGGACATTCCATTGATAGATAAGATGGAGTACACTCACTACGAATTACATGGTTTACCCGTTCATCAGCCTATTTTGGGAAACGGCACCGGCACAGCGTATGTTCGATCACCATTCACGCATATAGCCCTAGAGGAAAACAAACACACCTATATGCTACTAACCAGAGAAGATCGTCGAAATTGCAAGAACATCGTGGACTATGTCCTTTGTAATGGCCTCCTGCCTATCTACGAGGCAACTCAACCGTCGTGTGAACTCCAACTGCTACTCAACCCAACTATTTCATCATTTAAGCTGTGCGACATCCAAGTTTCCTATAACCACCTGCCCTTTTGGCAGGTTATACCATCACTCAACGGTTGCATTTATTCTACCATGAGTCAATTGGACGCAGAGATACGTTACTTCAAAGTAACCAGCGTAAGAATCAGGTTACATGGAGTAGGATTGGTCCGACTTTCACCCGGATGTACTCTAAGGACAGCATTAGTAACATTGCCCGGATTGGAACCCCTTGCTGGGACAACCATCAACATCTACGAACCCGCTGTTCATTTGGACTTGACCAAAATATCAAATACATTACTCCAACTCGAAACTACAGGACCCAACACTCACTCTGCCATAGGAACATCGTTGGTGAAGCAAAATGACCCCATATACCACGAGGGCGAGAAGACATTAGATCAATTAGAGCAAACTTTATGTGATTTTAGCTCACAACGGCAAACGCAGGCAACCCAGTCAACCTTAATACATGGCTCCTATGCGGGTATAGAATTGCTGGCTTCACTGTTCCTGTTGTATCTTGGTCATTCTAAACTACTGACTATGGGAGTTATATGCTGGACTTGTATACAGCGGAAACGAACATCAAACAACACACCGGGATCAACAAGACATGTGGTGTCATCACCCCAAATGCATCCCTCGGGACTTTCATCAGTGGATGAACCAATGGAATCTCTCCCACCCTTGAGAGAGAGAGACTGGAGAATGCTCCTTCGGACAGTAACCCTGTTTCTGCGCCACGAGTTCGATTACCAGTGCAGACTCTTCAACCAGCATAAGTTAGTACCCAGGATCCCACCACACCAAGATTTCGTAATACCTCTGTATTGTAAAAAGCCTCTTGAAGGAACCAACAATCATCTACGCCAGTGGAGTGTTATGTGCTGTGAAAAAGGGAACGAACTCCCAGTCAAAATGTGTCATTGGTTAGTGGAATGAAAATGGGTTATGCTGAATGGTTATTTTCTCTATTGTAAACAAGGAAAGAACGATGAACTATATTATGGGACACTAAGGAGTAAATTTTCTTGTTTTATAAAATAATGAAAAATTTATAAATATTCCAAAAAGTCTAAACCAAAAAGTAGATTTTTTAACATTTTGAAATTTAATTTAAAACATTTTTATGAATTTTGAATGATCTTAAAATAATTACAAAATCTTAATATCTAGAATATTATTATATAAAATTATATTATATAAAATATCATTTGTAATTAACTTTAAGATATATTGAGAAGTTGTAACAAAAGTACGAAATATTTCATAATACTGAAATGTGTTTATTGAGATTCCTAAGAAAATTGATAATTAACACAATTATCAAAACATACTCTCGAAGATTCTATATGCAATTTTTTTCTATTTCAAAATATTGTAAAAAAATTGTATGAAAAATTTGATTGATTCTATTAAATATAAGTTATGAAAAAGTTTCTAAAATAATAAAAAATTTATAAATATTTCAAGAAGTCTAAATCAAAATGTAGGTTTTTGAATATTTTGAAATTTAATTGATTTTTATGAATTTTAATTGCTATTAAAATAATTACAAAATCAAAATATCTACAACTTGAACGTTACAATTTTAATTCTGTTATTTAAAAACAATTTCATTTGTAAATAACTTCAAGATATATTGAAAAGTTTTAAAAAATTACCTTTTTAAGAAGCACGAAATATTTCATAATACTGAAAAGTGTTTAATGTGATTCCTATGAAAATTGATAATTAACACAATTATCAAAACATACTCTCGAAGATTTTATAAGCAATTTTCTTATATTTCAAAATATTGTAAACAAATTTTATGAAAAATTTGATTGTTTTTATTAAATATGTACAAGTCATGGAAAAATTCCTAAAATAATAAGAAATGTGTACATATTTCAAATAGTCTACAACATGTTGCGGTAGACATAGCTGATAATGGGTTTGACTTATTAACAGAACGAGATCAGCGGTGCCTATGCGCAATATGAAAAATCCATCTTGTGCCCAGGCAGATTGTCTTTCCGTTTTAGCTAATAGCATATAGATATACCATCTAGCGACCACTGGACCGTGTACGGAGTGAGTGAGAATTAGAGAGAAAAGTAGAAGACATAGTAAAGCGTACGGGAAGACCGACTATCATCGACACCGTCCACACGCGGAGAAAAGAAACACGTCGAGCGTGAACCTCCTTCTATTTCATATTCTCCGGATACTCGTAGCGATCCTTGCCACCACTAAATGTTAAATAACAAAGTCAATTGTTGTTAAAAACCAAAAAGTTATATAGATAATTTTCTTAACTTTCAACGAACTATCCCACTCACAAAATTAAAAACTAAACAAGCTCAAAATTATTAATAAATTAAAATAACAATCTTTAGTCTTTAACGATAGACTAGAATCGATATAGAATATTTTGACCAATTGATCGAATCCAAATTGCATTCAGAATAGGAAGCCAGATGGTTCCGAGTTATCGATAAAGTAAATTGTAACCGAACAATAATGACAAAAACTTTATTCATTCATTGATTAGAAATAATCAATAAATAAGTGTAACATTAATTAATCACGAAGCCAATAGATTGAGTGATAGTAGATTGCTTCAAAAGATCTAAATTAGCAAGGGTGAAATAAGAATCGAAATCATTAAGTTACTAATATGGGTTTCATTCTTCTGGAAAATCATTATAAACAGAATTAGCAACAATAAAAAGTTAAATCTGAAAAGACCTATACTTTTTATTAGGTATAGGAGTTGACTCCGAATATTAAATGAATAATTTAAAGTGAGCTGCATGCATACCAACAGTGCACGTGTGCCTTCCAAATGGCTTAGTTGCAACAATTTTCACAAATCAGCAATTAGTGGTCACGCGGAGTGCATCCGGCCGGGATGGAGGTCCCACGCTCGAGATGCGGACTCAGCTAAAAACCCTACCAAATCATACATACTTTGATGGACGAGGCGAATCGCGTCCCGGCATCTTTAGCATTCAACGCCGACTTCTCACCTATGTCGCAAGTCAGGTACGCGATCGGAACCCCCTGGGTTCCATGCTCCGTCTCGTCTTTTACCCGCGCGTCACTTCGCGATTGCCGTCCGAAACTAAATTTCAAAGCACGGAATACACCGGGGTTTTACCGAGTCGACAATAGAGTGAAAATCAAAATTGCTTTGTGCACCCGGAGTTTAGTGAATTCTCAAATAAGAGAATGCAAAAAGGACTAGAAAGTCAGAAGAATTGGTGTGTGTTGGTCTCCCCTACTGAGACCACAACGGCAGGGGGAAACCAATAACGATACTTCGACACTAAAACATCTACATAGGAATTAATCAAAATTATTAAGTGAAAAGTGTCAAGGTTTGGGCGGCACGCGAGTGTGACGCGTGTGTGACGCGTGTGTGGTGCGAAGACGCGAAGCAGTCCAGGAAATCCGGAAGGATTCATCCAACAAGGTTTGTGAGCATAATTGTGTTCGGGAAGGGATTATTTGCTCTCTCTCTCTCTCGCTCTCCCTCGCTCCGTACTTCGGCCCTTTTCCGACTATGGGAAAATTATAATTATTCTCGACTTTAATAAACCTATGTAATCAAGTGGAAACCTACATTAATCATTGATACCCCGTCCCTATTCCACCACTAACGAGTACTAAGTGAGGAACTTTTTGAAGGAAGTTCACGGATCCACCAAAAATATAAATTAAACAAGCTAATTCGATTAGCTTGGTCTGTCGTACCTCCGACTTACCAGCGAGGTCTTGTGGCACTCTACCAACTTTATCCCCAAATTTTAACGCGAAATATATTAATTAATTAATAATTAATGAAGTAAAAGCTGGTTCCTAACAGACAGAATGGTGGCAGCGGTGGGATCCGAATTTCAACCCCACTTACTACTAAATTTTTGGTGGAAATAGTTCATTCAATTTGATAATTAAAATCAAAACACTTTAGTGACAATTTTTATCACTCGAATATCGACATTCTGCAGTCAGGTCGACATGACAGCGAGGGTGGGGATGCAGTGGTAATCCAAATTTATGACAGTTATTTTTACCGATTCTGGTTATTTTAGTGAATATAAAATTTCAGATTCCATGACATAGCTAGATCTGTTTCAAATTGTACTTACGTTATAAATACAATTCGAACCAAGTCTGTGATTGTCGAAACTAAAACTGAACCAATTAAATGGAAATGCAGAGAGATTAAGCAAGCCTAACTGGCCAGCTGAACCCTCTCCCAAGGGTCACTCTGCAAGCCTAACTGGCCAGCGTGTGATCGGTTTCCCTTTAATTATTTCAGAAAATAGGAGGTTAGGAAATAACTTGATTGGGCTCTTCCTTGGGGAATGTTTAGTTGGATGTGCAAGGGGGCTAGACAAGCCTAACTGGCCAGTCGACGTCCTCTCCAAGGGTCAATTTGCAAGCCTAACTGGCCAGCGGTTGATCGGCGTCCAATTATCTGTTCTCTATGTGACTGTCTAATTCGGGTTATTACCACCTGTACTAGAAGGAGCGTTCTGAGCTGTCGGTATCTTACAGCTCAGTTTCCATGACATCAATAGAATTGTTTCGAGTTTTATTTATGTTAATAAATACAATTTGAACCAATTCTGTGATTTTGGGGACCTAAATTTGAACTAATTACTTGGAAATGCAGAGAGATTAAGCAAGCCTAACTGGCCAGCTGAACCCTCTCCCAAGGATCACTCTGCAAGCCTAACTGGCCAGCTTGTGATCGGTTTCCCTTTAATTATTTCAGAAAATAGAAGGCGAATCAATTGTCATAAAAAAAAAAAAAAAACAACAGAGAAGTAACGTCACCGAGCTTTAATTGAATTTCGGTTCAATTTAAACTTTTGGGTTTCCCCCTCTGTAGGGGTACGTCGAGGCAAACGCCTCTGTTGCCTTCGCCGAGGGTGAAGCTAGTTACTTCTTCTGTCCATAGGACGAGAAACAGGAAGAATACACATAGAAGAAGCCTTTTATTTGGATTCTTTTACGACTCGCTCTCTCTGAACTTGTGAGAATGTTATCGTTTCTCCAGGCCCGTTGATGAGGGTGAGATCCCTAATCCTATGCGAAAACACACACAAACAACAGAGAAGTGACGTCACCGAGCTTTAATTGAATTTTGGCTCAATTTAAGCTTGTGGGTTTCCCCCTCTGCAGGGGTAACAGGGGGAAAGATTTTTATGAATTTTAATTGGTATTAAAATAATTACAAAATCAAAATATCTACAATTTGAACGTTACAATTTTAATTCTTTTATATGAAAACA
>CAKNXH010060562.1:150408-236826 GCA_932178445.1 Andricus quercusramuli | reverse complement strand
TACAGCTGCTTTGGTGTACAGCAGTACAGTAGACTAGTAGTGTTGTCCACGGGGGTGAAACCAAATGCAAATACGAGAGCATCAAAACCACCGTGATCGTTGAGCAACTGTTAAAAGTCGCTCAGTTGTTCAAGTAGTTTTGCATGGCCAGATTGGCGCGAGATTCAAATTGGTATATATATATATTTTTTTTTTTCTTTTTTTGCCATAAAAATAATGAAAGAAAAGGAGATAATTTGTCTTTTAAATAATAAAACATTTTTAAATTCTGAAATTATTTATTTATCAAGCCATAAGTGAACATTATTTATAATTTTTGAAACACTGCAATTAAACACTGCAAAACATGGAACATTTCGAATTAAACTATACGTACAGTGTCGAAAGAATATGAACAATATTATATTCGTTGTTCGACGTTTAATACAATTTTTTTTCCATTCTACAACCTTAACAAAAATCTGTCTATGAGTATCTTTAAAATTTTTGAACTACGACCCAAGCTGAGATCGAATCCAAAGAATTCGATCTTACTCAGCGGCCTTTGAGAGTCGAATTTTATGAAACCGATCTTGAATACTTTGAATGTAATTTGAAATATGCCGAATGAATTATTGAATTATAGGGCAGGTGCCAGGATAAGTATGTCAGTATGTTAGTACGTTAGTATGTTAGTATGTTACTGAAATACTCATTAGGTGTCTGATTTCAATATAATTAAATAATCTATTAGGCAGATGTAAAGTTTAAAATCCACAAATACTCTATATACAAAATTCGATTCTCAAAGGCCGCTTGTTCTATCCGATCTCAGCTTGGATCGATTTCGAAAAATTCGATTTGGAAGGCGCAGTAGATCGGATCGAATTTATTCGACTTCAAACATAGTCGATATTTATGATGAGAAGCATTAAACATCTGTGGCGATAAAAAACGCAATATTTCAAATTGAACTATACACACTTTATCGAAAGAATATGAACAATCCTATATTCATTGTTCGACGTATAATAAAACTTGTACATTTTACAATCTTGATCAATCTCTCTCTCTTTGAGTGTTTCAATTAAATCTTTGTAGAACAAAAACATGAAATATTTCAAGTTACACTATTTACATTGTATTGAAAGAATATTAACAATCGTATATTCCTTGTTCGACGTTTAATACAACTTTTTATACATTCTAAAATCTTAATAAATCTCTCTCCCTTTCAGTATCTTTTACGATATCTTTGAAATAAAATTTTAAACTCTGAAAGTACGTATTTGTTTAACACGTTAATGAACTTTAAAAGTCGTCATTTGTGAAAACTGTTTAAACATTACAATGCCTTTTTATTTATCAAGCTGAAATCGAATCCAAACAATTCGATCTTACTCAGCGGCCTTTGAGAGTCGAATTTTATGACACCGATCTTGAATACTTGGAATACTTTCGAAAAACATCATTTGGATATAATAAATTGTCCTTTTTTATAATTTTATAGATATTTATATAATATATGATATATATATATATATATAAGTATATAAATATTTTGTATAAATTTATAAAATTAAGAAAAATAGCCACATTGTTGAATATAAAAACCTTTGAAGAAAAATGTTACTGAAATACTCATTAGGCGTCTGATTTCAATATAATTAAATAATCTATTACACAGATGTAAAGTTTAAAATCCACAAATACTCTATATACAAAATTCGACTCTCAAAGACCGCTGGTTCTATCCGATCTCAGCTTGGATCGATTTGGAATACGCAGTTACATTATTACTTAACGCCAGCGACCGGTCTATTTAATATTATCGATCAGGTTTCATTTGTATCTTTCGCTGTACATATTTTCGCGTCATGACTAGAACAATTTTAGTCGTCGATTCTACTTGAGCTATCGTATAACATTTTTAAGAAAGTTAAGCTTAATGGAATCGGTGGATACTAACTACAATACCTAAAACATTGTTCGCAAGGTGTACCTCTTCGGACGTCTGGCAACGTCATGTCGAAAATTGGGCTTGCGTTGGCTATTACAGATGCAGCATTTCCCCGTAGGTAGATTAAAGACATTGTTGAACTGCGCACTGTTTAGTCTGTAAACATCCTGGTCCTTCAGCAGAGGTAAACACTGGAAGGAAATATAGTTAGATATCTTTGCTGTTTTTTCGAAAGATATCGTTATTAACTGACCCAAGTATCAAGATTGTAAACAAGATTTTTTTTCAATTGACATGAATATTCAGCAAAATAATTAAATTTTTTAGTAGACAGTTTCATTTTTAACGAAAAAATTATGAATTTTCAATGCAAAAGGTAAAATTTCTGTTCAAATAGACAAATGTTCGACAAAACAGTTCAGTTTTCGACCCAAAAGAATAACTTTTTAACAAAATACTAGAATTTTCAACAAAATATTTAAATTTGTAACTGAATACTTGAATTTTCCAACTTCAAACACGAATTTCCCAGGTACAAAGATGCATTTTCAACCAAATAGTCGAATTTTAAAAGAAAAAATATCAAACTAAAACCAAAAACCGTTGAACTTTTAACACGAAAAATTAAGTTTTCAAGAAAAAGATGATTTCTTAACGAAGAATATAATAGTTCATATTTCAAACAGAAAAGGAACCTGAACAAAGTAGTTACATTTTCAACAAAGTAATTAAATTTTAATTAATTAGTTCAATTTTCAACCTTTGAGAATAAATTCTCGAACAAAACGACGAATTTTCAACCCAGAAGATTAATTTTCTACTTAATAAATTTTCACTGAAAAAATACATTTTTAACCAAAGAGATGAATTTTTAACAGAAAAGTTAATGTTCAACCAAACAGTTGCAGTTTTAAAGAAAAGAGAAAATTTCAACCAAAAAAGATTAGCTTTCTACCCATAAAACCGAATTTTCAAGTAAAATAAATCAAGTTTAAACAAAAAATGGAAAAGTTAAATTTTTCGTTAAAAAATTAGTTTTAATCAACAAAAAAACGAATTTGTAATAAAATCGTGACATTTTAAACGAAAGAGTCAAACTTCAATTCAAATTTTCTTTTTTCAACAGAAAGAAAACGAATTTTCAACTCAAAGGATGAATCTTCAACAAAAAACATGATTTTTTAATCAAGTGGTTGTACTTTCAACATAGTAATTAAATTTTCTACCAAAAATGTGAATTCTCAATGAATAATGTAACATTAGACATTTTATTCAAAAGGGATGACTTTTGAATAAAATTGTTGAATTTGCAACCAAACATTAAAATTTTTATTCTACTTTACAATAGGAAAAATATTTAAACAAAAAAAATCACTTACTCTGTATTGTGACAAGAAATAACTCCTGTCTCGTGAATGACAAATGGATCATTGGGCGCAATTCGACAGCAAACGAATGTCCATAATCCAACCAAGCCGGGCCAAATAATCTGTCAAGGGCTGTTGCTTTTGCGAGATATCTCCGAGCTGGATCGCTTTTACCTTGAAGAAAATCACGAAAGTTAAAAAAGTTTAAGACAATTTGCGAGGGAGAATGAAGCTGGAAATGAATGAAAATGAATGTGGTAGTTTGGAAAATAACTTACTTAGCCTTGAGGTCTTCGTTATCGTCCCAGAGGCGTTTGGTGTCGATTTCGAGTTTCGCTCTTTCTCTGGCAGTGTCATCCAATAGTTTTCTCGCATCCGACAATTCGTGCTCATACATATAGACTTGATGTTCGAAACTTCTCGTGTGACGGTTTCTGGGAAGTCTGAACTTCGCGGGTCAACCGGGAGTTTTCGCCTTCTAGGTGACGAACTTTATCGATGTAGCAAGCCAGTCGATCATTGAGATTCTGCAGGTCTTGTTTTTCCTGAAGTTGTGAATAGCGTGCTGGACTAAGAGGAGATCCAGGGCGTTTGGTAATCGGGGTGCTCGTGCTCGGCATTGGTGATTGTAGCGAGGAAGACGTTGCGGCGGTTTTCTTACTTTTGGTTGACATTTTTTCTGACTAGTATTCACTAGCTTAGGTCACTGTCTGATACCGGTCACTCTTTTACACTAGTCGCACATCCACTTGATGAGATACAGACCCAAATACAAACTTTCACGGTTAGAACGCGCGCAACGGGACAAAGAGGAAGAGGGTTATGTTCGTCATATTATGATATGCCGGAACGCAACTACGCTGATCGTTCAGCAACTATATGAAAATAGTTCCTCAATGATCACAGCAGTTTTGCATGGCCAGAATGCCCCTCTTCACCCCCCTCGTGATGCTCCCCCTTGCCTTGCTGGTTTCACCCCCGTGCTAATCTCAATGAAAAACAAGTACCTGGACCTGAGACTATTCGCGAGTGCGTTCCTTAGTTCTGTCTTATGATAAATCATTCCTACCAATGCTCTAAGACCACTTAAAGTGAACATGTGTGCAACTTTATCATATAATAAAAATAGCAAACATAATACCAACATTATTTATAACATCATAATGATGTTATAAATTGAAGTGTTTTATTAACGTATTTCCGTCCAAGTATAATCTTGCTTCATTCACTTATGTAACTCGTCTGTTTTAACGAATTCTTTTCTTTTAGAAAATATTATTGATAATCCCATTCGATAATACACATTTTTTCAAAACCTCACAAGGGGAAGGCCTCCTCTGTGAAATTCAAATTTTGACGAGACCACTTTTAATCGATATAGAATCGAAAATAAACGAAAGTACTTCCGGCGTTTTTCCTATCAGTTTATCCGGTAAATTTAACCAGAATCTTTTACTAAAAAGCTTTCTGGTAGCTTAGGGATACAACATTCTGGTCAATATAACCAGATATTCTGGTAACCATCGGTTTTCGACTATCGCATTTCGATAATTTTCTACCTTCATTCATTGACTGTTCTGAAGAAAATAATCTAATCAAAATTTCCGGAAACAGAGTGTATTAAATATATTCCACTACGCTAAAATGTCTCTCTATATTATGTACATATTTAATTGATAAATCGAGATAGAATAGATACGACACTCGATTGAAACAGCATATTGTTTAGGCATTCTGCTTTCGTAAATCTTCTTCGAGGCTATTTTCTTCGAGATTTTCTATTATGTTCACTTAGTTAGATCACTTTGTCAATGCCAAAATTCTCAAACATTCATTTTTTTTTTATTTTTTGCCTACAATACTAACGTTTTCAAAAGACAAACTCTGAAAAATGTTTGAATCAAAGAAATTTCTTCTCTGATATAGGGCAAACAAATATTGGATTGATTCTAACAAATATTTTGTTGCTTCTAATAAAACTGATTTAATTCAAATATGCCATTGTTCAACTCAAACCGATTCTATCTTTTATATATCACCAACCAATGTTTGTTTGACTAAAAAAAAAAACATTTTTCTGAGTGTATCTAGAATTTTTTAACCAGAAGCGTCTAGTATCTTTAATCAGAGGAACTTTTAGTAGGAAAATTCTAAATTATTACTATTTTCCACCCTGATAAAAAAAAGTTTAATTGACAGTCTTTTATGTAATTTTTGCGCAGAATCAGAAGATGGAATAATCGTTTTGTTCCGTGAAGATTTAAACCACTCTCTTAAAATGAACCAGTAAAATCTCACTGTTTTACAGTGAAATCTCACTGGTTGAGACAGCCAGAAGTGTGTCACTGACAATCAGTGAGAATGCACTGGTTCATTCAGTGGAGTTCCGGCACTGGTGTAATCAATGAGGTTCACTGCTTTCTCAATACCAGCAGTCATCTGGTAGTACGCCTTGTCTTATGTCAGCTGTTTAGGTGTAACACTTATCATTCATCACTATTGTGGTAACAGTTGTAAAATTATCTTTTAAAACCGCACTTTATTCTCACAACAATAAATGGAGGCGGCGCTGCAATATAATGGAATATAATGTGGTGCGCCTAATTGTGGGAAGCCCCGTCGTTATGTCAACGTGTCGCGTCGCTCAAAGTCAAACCCAAGTGGCCAGGGGCCTCCCTCTATCAAGAGGAAGTTATTATATCCCCTGCTCATTGCAGCCAGACGCCAAATATTTATAAAACAAACACCAGTACAGAATAAGGTTTAACTCGAGAAATGCCAAGACCTGACCGGCGACGCGCGCGTACCAGACGACTGGAGGTTCATATCTTGCCCGCGTGGAGCGCTATATCACTGGTTCAATTTATCATTTGGCGTCACTGGTAGAATCAGTAGCGCTATTTTAGTTAAATCACTTACTGATTCATCCAGTCGAAGTGAAAAAATCACTGGTTCACCAGTGGTAATTCAAAATACTGATTCAACCAGTGGCAATTTTACTGGTTCAGTTTAAAAGAGGATATAATCGCTGACTTTTTAGAGCATTATTTCTTCTCACCGTCAATATTTTCATCGAAATATCTTTACTAGTTTCAGAAGAAAATGCATGGTAAATTTTTTTTTTACATATATCTCCAAAAATACTCATTATTAAGAGTTCAGGTTGTTTAGGATTATTATGTAATAATATTCCACAACATGCTGCTGATCTGATCGTAAAGATCAAATCGGGAAATTGCCCTTTTCCCCCAAATAACACAAAATGACGGGGTAAAATCTTAACAAATTGCATTTTTTTTTTGTTTGACCACCCTAATGTGCACGAGTTTTTTTTTTTTTTTGGACTCATCAAGCTAGTCCGAGTGTAGTATAGTGAGAGTTGGATCCTGTAGATGAGCCCTGTTGAATCCCACAGGTTTCACTTGACCATATACATTCCTGGCTAGTTTCTGGGTCTGTTGCGTTCGCCGACCAAAAACCCGAGCAAAAACCTCTTTTCTTCTTTCTTCCCCAATACTCATCCTCTATAGTCAGGACTATGTTTGCCGGTCACCCTCTTCTTTCGCTCTTTTATCTGATTACTTTGCCTGGGACCAAGTTTCTCTTTTTTTTGCCATGTGCACTTTTTTGCTTCTTGGCATTCGACTCTTACACAAACATCTTGAATTTATTCAGCTAATATTGTAAGCTGTTCTTGTTTTATACCAAATAGAGGGGTTACATTCTGTTTATATTTTTTTATCTCTTATAGTTCTTTCTTAATTATTGCTCTCCATCGCCAAGTCATGTTCATCATTCATATATCCCGACCATATCAATACAATTACACACTCAAAGAAAGTATGGTTGATTCGACAAAAAAAGGGTGCACCAACCAAATAAGTGCATTGGTGTATGATCAACCAAAGATTTGATTGATTCAACCATGTTTTTAGTTTTTTTTAACAACTATTTTTTCAGATGGAATATTTGGCAAATTCAACCAAAAATGTTGTTTGAAGCAATCAACATTTTTGTTGAATTAATCAAAATTTGTTTGATTTAACTAAATTTGAATGTATATTCAAGAAAAAGTCTTTTTGATTTATTTTTTTTCTAAGTGCATTTAATTTCCAATTTATTTCAAGTGTTCAATTCGACTTTTTTTAGAAAATTTTTTAATTTTTAAATTAAAAAATAAATATGTATAACATTAATAAGTATGATATCATGTACATAATTGTAGTGACATTCAAAGTGATTGGATAGATTTTTTTTACTAAAAAAAATGTTCAAAATTGAAGAAATTTAAATATTGAAAACATTTACATTTTTTTGCCAACGGCGATATCACGCTGAAAACACCAGTTCTCGTAAGATCACTGAAGTTAAGCAGCATTGGGCGCATTTAGTACTTGGATGGGTGACCGTTCGGGAATACTGCGTGCTATATGCTTTCTAATTGGAAACTTTCATATTAAATGAAAATCAAAAAATTCCAAACTTCGTTTAAAAATTGGTAGTGGATGCTCTGTCGGAACTGGCGAAACACATCTTTGTCGGTACCGGCAAAAAATTTCCCTGCCGGTACCGGCGAAAAGTTGTGTGCCGGACATTATTCCACTTTCATTATATCATTACATTATTATTGTTATTGCACATAACATAATTATCCCACGAGTAGTCTGAAAGGGGTAGGGGTTTTACCAACATTATTTATGTGACCATTCAAAGAAGTGCCTTCCCGCCCCCACGAGACGTTAAAAAGGGTTCGGGGTTTGACAAACATTATTGATGTGACGAGTCAAAGGGGTGCCTTCCCGCCCCCACGAGAAATTGGAAAGGAGTAGGGGTTTGACCAACATTATTTCTGTGACCAGTCAAAGGTGTGCCTTTCCGCCCCCATGAGCAGTTGTAAAGGGGTAGGGCAGGGTTCTCCAGAAGGCTGTCAGTGACTGCAATTGCTGCCAATGGCAGTCACGAGAGTACTATCGGCGAGAAAATTCGAATCCTCTGGCTTTGACGTTAAAAAATTAATTGAAGAAAAAATGGTAGCTCAATGAATGAAGGATCATTTTAAAGGTCAAAATGTTGTACGTTAATGAGCCTGAAACGAATATGCCAAAAAACAATTATAGCTTACAGACCCGAAAATCTGTTAAAAAGTAGTGAACTTTGACAATTTTTAAAGACAGTGAAATATGGAACATAGTTTTTTATAGAAAAAATAATAAGAAAAATCTGAAAAAATTCATGGTGGTACTTTTAACATTTCTAAACAAATTTCCGTTGGAAAATTAGCGTAATATAACAAATTGTTCGTTTTTTGTACATACTCTCTAAATTTTCTCGAGCGAAATGTCACTCACTTCGAGTGAAAGATCATTCGAGAGGTAGTTAGTTGAACTTTTTGTAATTATTTACAATTCGAAAGCAAGTGTAAGAATCCAACGGGGTACCTTTTTTCATGGGATCGTCCTCGTATTTCCTCAGCATGTGCTTTCAAGAAAGCCGAGGACGTTTGCAAGTTTGAGCGCGCCCAGGGCGCGCGACTGTTGGATCTCGCGCTCGATTATGTATTCACCTCGCGCTACGCGCTCGGACGTATTTGCATCGCGCTTTACGCTCGGTTTCTCTAGATTTTTGAACTTCGTGTTCGACTTTGATGAAAAGAAAAAGTTTATTTGCAAATATTATAAAATTATCAAAACCTCTATATGTGAAGTGATTGTTAAATTTGTTTTTATTTTAGAATAAAATGGAAATTTATTTACTCAAGGTTCTATCGACCTTAAGGAACACATTCTCATCCAGACACTCGCGCTTCGCGCTCGATATGTGATTTGCAAATCATTTGAACCTTGCGTTACACGCTCGGTTCTGTGCACCGTATGATAGAAATGAAAAAATCACAAATAAAATAAAAACCACGCATCCTATCAGAACAAGATTTATAACAAATTTGTACCTCTTCTTTGGATCTTTTTTGGGTGCATAATTTTGTTCCATTCATCTTTGGTCGTATCTTGCATAGTTTGACAGCAAAATGAAATTATTGATTTTTCATTATTTTTTTGTGTGATCAAAATTTGGATTTTTTATTTTTCGAAAAATTCAAAAATCGGTTACGAAAATATTGTAGGGTGTTGAAAAAGAAACATTTTTCTCCTCTTGACTTTTTTTCATATCGTGCGTTTTTCGGCATAAAATGTTCATTTACGTTTCTTTTTTGTAATTTTGAAAATGCTATAACTCCGGTAATTTTTTTTTATCCGAAAAAGTCATTAGGATAAATTGTTCGAGTTTTGGAGTACTATGAATAGCCGTACATAGAATTTTTGAATTTCAAAAAAAATGGTCTCAAAAATTTTCAAAATGCTCTAACTTTTTGAATTTTGATCAAAATTAGCTGGTTAACGAACTTGTTCTTTCTTTTTAGGCCCTAAAAAAGTATGCCAAAGCACAAGTCAATCTGATTATTTTTTCGAAAGTTATCGTGCCTACAGACAGACAGACGGACAGACAGACTACAGACAGACAGACTGACAGACACCTTGGTAAAAACCTTTTTTTCTGGCTCAGGGGGTCTCAAAACGTGGAGATTTGATGAAAACCGACCAAGTCAAATTTTACATAAAACCAATACCTTCTCATTAGAATGAGAATGTAAAAAGGCACCCCGCTGGTGTCTTACACTTGCTTTCCAGTTTAAAAAACTGTCTTCGAATCTGGCAATTCGCACGAAGAGAAAAAGAAGCACATACTTATTTCAAATTGTAAATAATTACAAATAGTTCAACTAACTACCTCTAATTCAAATCACTTCATTATCTTCATTAGGACTGTAGATAGTAAAGTTGTAAATTTATGTACAAAGAACGAACAATTTGTTATATTCTGCAAATTGTTCAGCGGTAATTTGTTTAGAAATGTGTAAGGTACCACTATGCATTTTTGCAGATTTTTCCTATTATTTTTTCAATAAAAAATTATGTTCCAAAGTTCACTGTCTTTAAAAGCTGTCACATTTTCCAACTTTTTAACCGATTTTCGGGTCTGTAAGCTATACAAAGTTTTTTGGCATATTCGTTTCAGGCTCATTAACGTACAAAATTTTGATCTTTGAAACGATCCTTCATTCATTGAGCTACCATTTCTTCTTCAATTACTTTTTCAACGTCAAAGCCAGAAGACTGGAATTTTCTCGCCGATAGTAGGTCAAACCAGCCCTCATAAATTTTCGTCGAACTTTTCCTTCGACTAATCCCTAATCCTTCACGGTAAATTACAGTTTGAAAAATGTATTGTGAATTCAAGTAGAAAAAAATCAAACCCTTCGCTGTGAACAATGACCAACAACGAACCGTGACCTGAACAACCGTAACCCTTTCCAGGATTCCCGGCAAGCGAAGGAAAAAATGAGAGAATTTGATTGGGATGGCGTTAGAGTCATACATAATGAATGAAATAAAAGAAAAAGGGAATTCATGGAAATTTTATACATAAAATGAGAGGGAAACAATGCAATCAATTTGAAAAAAGACCTTTCAAAATATAACAAAGCTTTTGATAGTTTTATCAAATTTTTATAGGAATCCTTTTAAAATTATAAGGTTCTGTTCATTCTCAATCAAGAAAAGTATTAATTGGCATAAAAGATTTCCGAAATATTAGGGATTCACACGTATACTGAAAATTAAAAGTTTAAAATTCGTCCAGAAAAAAATTTAAATAATGTAAATAACAGTATGATAAGAAACTTCAGTCTCATCACAGAAAAAACTTAGGGTAAATAGTGTTGCAGGTAACTTTGTATTTTTATCTGTTCGTATTGGTGAAACACAAACATTACCCTCGATGGGCAGAAACTGTCTTTTGTTCTCATTGAAGTTGTCACCACCGTCTTGAAAATTGGAAGCCACTAGCTTTGATCGCTGAAGTGAAGTTAGTTGATGGTTGTTGTAACAGGCAAATCGGATAAGTGCGGCTTCGTAAAGGCTGACTTGCCGAATCGTTAGAGCTGCCAAAAGTTCCTTACAAGCGTGGGTAAAAGCAGAAAAATACCGAGAAGTCCGGGAAAGTTTACCCACATGGAGTAATTTTTGTTGCAGGTAATCTTCACCCCGAAATCCGGGTAAAGTTTACACTTAGTTTTTTCTGTGATATGTACATACATTACTAATATTAAGCATAAAATAGGTAAATGTGTTCGTAGTATCCTATAAAATTATACCCTGATGAGGAGATCTAAAGTGATCTCGAAACATGTTGGCCCCAAAAGAAGTATAAAAAAGACGGAGAAAGAGAAAGGAAATGAGAGTGAGGATGGCTTTGTTGTCTCTTTTCCAATTCTCTCCCTCCTTTTTCATCTTGTTATATACTTGTCTCTAATGAGCCGATTAAACCGTTGTTTGGAAACATATTTTGAGGCCTTTCTATGCAATTTTTTTTGCATATATTGAGCTTTTCGAATTTGTTTTTTTTCAAAATAACTGATTTTTGGATTCATAATGTTTCTGAGCCTTTTTGTTCAAAAATAGAATTTTTGCACAGATTGACTTGATAATATTGTGTTTTTAATTTTCTTCTTGAAAAAGAAAAACTTGGTTACAGTCATACACTTGTCGTGGTCGTAAGCACCTGCTGAAAGTGGTGAGCCCTGGGGTAGGGGTTTGACCAACATTATTTATGTTATGAGTCAAAAAGGTGCCTTCCTGTCCCCCTCGACACGTTGGAAAGGAGTAGGGGTTTCACCAACATTATTTTTGTGACCAGTCACAGGGGTGCCTTCCTGCTCCCATGAGTCGTAACTCGTAATTCTTGAGTTGCTTTACGATGATAAAGTGTGATATACAGGGTGTTTTTTTTTTAACTTGAGACAACGAAATATCTCAAAAAATACGCATCCTACGGAAAAAATGTCTGGAATAAAAACTTTTTATTTTCGAAGGGGAAAAAAGATTTGTTAAGATTTACCCCACCCCCACGCCCACAGGAGGCAGGGGTGGGGGTAACTTTGTAATTTCAAATGGCAACCCCAATTTTTTATGACAGATTCAGATTCTCCTCTACGAAATACGTAAGTTTTATCCGGAAAATTTGTTTTGATTCACGATAGATGGCGCTGCAATTGCGAAAATGAAATTGTTGACAATACTTTTAGCTCTACCCAGGAATAACGACGCGGACGTAGTAGTTGTCTATTCCCTTCGGGGTGCTTAATTTCGGTGAGTCCCCTTGCCTCTCACCATCCATCGGGGTGCTTGAACTTTTGGCAACGGGACAGTAAAAGTGATAAAACTGTCGAAAACCATTCCCGAATGCAGTTGGTTGACGACAGTCGATTTTGGATGTAGACATTACATATCATCGAGTCTCCACTGTCTACAATCCTCGACGTCATTCCGGCTGAGCGATAACCGCGTCTGTCCGTGCTTAACGTTTATTCATTAGGAAGGTTGATTGTGTTCATTTGATTTGGGTGTGTTGGTTGCTTTCATTTGGATTATTGTTGTTGGTCACGTTCGTTTGAGTTGGTTGGGGTGTCGTTGTACTTCCTCATTACCTTACTTCATTACTTTTACAATGGAAATTCTATCTCAGTAACAGAAGATTGAAATGATTCTCTTTTATGGAGAAAGTGGCAGGAATGTCAATGATGCTCTCACGCTTTATGCTCAACGCTTTCCAGAAAGTGTTCCTTCACGCGCTTCTTTTTACCGGGTTGTCCGAAACTTCATCACTGACGGAAGTGCACAACCGAAGAAAAGGAAGCGTCAAGTAACAGTTACTGGAGTTGATAATGAAATTGCAATTTTAGCTGCAGTCACTCATGACCCTCATGTTAGTACTCGACAACTAAGACGCGATTCCGGAATGTCTCTATCCAGTGTTTGGAAGGTATTAAAACGTAATAATTATCATCCGTATCATATTTCACTGCATCAAGAACTTCATGGAAATGATTTTCAGAACCGAGTGACGTTTTGTCAATGGGCGGTTCAGCAGATACAAGGAAACCCGAATTTCTTTTTTCTAGTACTCTTCACAGATGAGTCGTCTTTCACAAACCATGGTAACGTTAATCGGCACAACATGCATTATTGGAGTGTAGAAAATCCACATTGGTGGCGTGAAGTTGAGCATCAGCGTCCATGGGCCGTGAACGTTTGGTGTGGAATAATTGGAGATCAACTTATCGGTCCGCATTTTATTGATGGAAATTTGAACGGTGAAAAATATCGTGACTTTTTAGAAAATCAACTTCCAATATTGCTGCAAGACCTAAGCTTGGAAGTGCGACACAACATGTGGTTTCAACATGACGGTTGTCCAGCAGATTATGCCGCAATCGCGAGGGAAGTACTCAATCGCGAATTCAATGGACGATGGATCGGTAGAGGAGGTCCAGTAAATTGGCCTGCCAGATCGCCAGATCTTACGGCGCCGGATTTCTATTTTTGGGGTTATCTAAAGAATCGCGTGTATCAAGAAGTGCCCACAACTCGTGATAACATGATCGAGCGAATCAGGTCTGCTTGTGCACAAATATCACCAGACACAATTCGCAGTTGTGTGGAATCTTTCAAAGCTCGGATTAACAAGTTTATCGAAGTGCGAGGACACCATTTTGAGCACTTATTGTAAAATAATAATTCGAAATCAAGCATCCCTGTGGTGAGAGGCAAGGGGACTCACCGAAATAAAGCACCCCGATGGATGGTGAGAGGCAAGGGGACTCACCGAAATAAAGCACCCCGATGGATGGTGAGAGGCAAGGGGACTCACCGAAATTAAGCACCCCGAAGGGAATAGACAACTACTACGTCCGCGTCGTTATTCCTGGGTAGAGCTGAAAGTGGTGTCAACAATTTCGTTTTTCGCAATTGCAGCGCCATCTATCGCGAATCGAAACAAATTTTCTGAATAAAACTTACGTATTTCGTAAAGGAGAATCTGAATCTGTGATAAAAAATTGGGGTTGCCATTTGAAATTACAAAGTTACCCCCACCCCTGCCTCTTGTGGGGGTGGGGGTGTGGTAAATTTTAACAAATCTTTTTTCCCCCTCGAAAATAAAAAGTTTTTATTCCAGACATTTTTTCCGTAGGATGCGTATTTTTTGAGATATTTCGTTGTCTCAAGTTGAAAAAAACACCCTGTATACATAAAACGTTCCATATATAGCGGCAAAAGCCAAAATATGACAAAATAAATCCTAAATCACATATCCTCACTCTGAAATGCTTGACAGTCTCTTCGGTATGCTCGAAATATGTTTTTGCACTGGTACCGGCAGAGAACTTTATTCAGATGGTACCGGCAGGGAACTTTTTGGCCTGTACCGGCAGATAACTTTTTTGCCGGCACCGGCAGTCTATCGTCTATCCGTTATAAATTGCAAAATGTGAAAAATCAATGTTTTAAAACTAAGTCGTTAAAAGTACGTAATTTTCAGAATCTGCATCACGATTTTAACAAATTCAATCATTTTAATCTAAAGAGCAAAATTCAGGGGAACAACTTCATTTTGATAAGATGTTAAACTGATGTATACTAATTAACTGTCACACTTACATTGACATAACAGAGAAAGTACCGAGACAAAAAACACGCGAAAAGCGAGCGGAAACTTTAAATGTGGCCAAAGTAAATGAGTGAATTTAAGGGTTATTAATATTTTATGTTTATTTATTTAAATATTATTATTATTATTGATACCTATATGTCATTTTAATGGAAATTTCTTGTAAAATATAAGCGCAAAATATGATACGAAGCTTACGAATTAAAGTTTACTTATTATTTTTAATAATCGCATCTGACTATATATGGTTTCTCAATGATAAAACCAACTTTCAAAACAAATTTGAGAAATGTTTCGAAGTGGGGTTGGATTCATTTTTGCTTTGTAGTGTTTTATAATCAATCTCGCATTATAAACTGAATATGTATTGAAGAATCCCATACGCAGAAAAAAGAAATGTAATATTTACTAATCAAGAAATTTAAAGTGTTTCTTGTAACCGTAACAGTAAAAACTGCTCCTAATGACGGGGTGAAAATGTCAAAATCACTTAGCATCTCGTAAATGTCACAGTGAAAGTAGGGTGAATTTAACGGCAATCCTTCAGTAAAATAAACCTCTATTCCCTGGTATGAAATACGGCAAGATATGTAAAATACACTGAACCGAGATTATAATAGTGGTGCAGTGAACATTACACGGACCACCGGATGAATTCATGACGCCATCAAAAATGGATGGATTGCATCACCTAAAAGACATTTATTTTGGACATTTCTGTGACAGTCGTCACATTACTTCATATTCTCACTCAGCAATGAAGGGGTTTTATAATAAATAACACATATTTGGATGGCAAATCTTATTCACAGATCGCGTACAGTTGAGAATTTATTGGAGCAAGGCGCCTTTGCGTTCCGCGACTGTTACAGCTGACTTGTATGGATATATATGAGGTAAATGCGAGAACTTTTGTCATGTGCCGCGATGGCATGAACGCGTATTCAAAAGTCGTTACCGAGGTCGCCACCTTAGTTACAAATGCATTTCGGAATTATTTCACAGATCGCAATTCGTATAATAGTGTAGTGGTTAAGGTAATCAACTTGCGTGCTTAGGTTTATGCGTTCAAATCCCCCCCGTTGCGTGCGAAATTTTAATTGTCTTATAAGCGTTGTAACTTACAAATACCGATGAATTATAAATATATCCGAAAATATATCTCAGAATTAACCGTTTGTTTATTTATTAATTATTTTTTAGTAATTTTTTACAATTTATAGAGCCGTCCAAACTATAGTCTCCACCGTTAACATAAGTTAGATCTGTTTATATTATCCGTCAAAGTGACATGATAATTCGTAATTGCAGCATCGAGGAATAGTGCAGAATAGCGACGGGATCGGTAAAATCTACTGATCCGCAGGTCAACAGCACTTGAGAATCGGTACTGGTAACCATCAATGATAGTCATATTCAGTTGCCCATGGTTGTAAAATTTACTAAACTGACGTGTTATCCATATACGTACTTGGAAGATCAGTAGATTTAACTTGGTTTTCAGTAAAATATAGGGTTCTTTTTTCTCCGTGCAGTGTACCTATTATGCTTTCAACTTCTTCCAGATTCATTCCCTTCGATTCATATATTGTTTTGTTTCATTCTATACAATTATTTTTCAACCGGAAATCGTATTCCATTACATCCTAATAAATTTTGTTTCTCTTGTCCCCTTTCTGTATCTTACCCCTTACTTTTCTGATCAGCGGCCTACGCGCATCCGCTTCTCGAATTGCCCATTACAATGTTCCTTTTCGAATTGATTCCATTCCTTTGTTTCTCTTTGGCACTATCTGCTGCATGGCAAACGGGTTGCGATCGCCCAATGTCCCTATAAGTGGTACCGGTGGATAAAAGATTCTTATGGTCCCATAAGACCGTCCTTCCAAAAATAGAGGAGCAAAACGGGCTCGTAATTTAGATAGTGGAGGAAATGAACACACCTTGTTGATTTTAAATTCTTCTTAAATAGTTAACTATACCTACATATATTGGTAATTTTCACAAAATTTAGAATTTTGTGTCTCAAAGAAAAAACTGGGGTTTCTATTAGGACCGATTTTTGGTTCGAATGGAGCTGCAACAAAAAGGAACCTCTCTTGCTGCAAAGGAACCGAAAGTATAAGTTCTAATATCGGGACAGAAAGTCTTGAAACTTGGGAAAAAGTACCCCTATCTCAGTAAAAAAAATCGCACAGAGTTCGCATTTAACAAGGCTGATTTAAGATCTTTCTACCTTTTCAGCGACGTTTCTGGTATCTCCGTGAAAGTCTTGTTGTTGTTGTAAGAGCAACAAATATAAAGAAAATCGCTGTTTTCAATGCCTAGATTTTGAAGGTCAACTTTCAGCTGTTACTCAAGTCGTAAAAATGTCAAGAAAAAATGGAAAAAATTTAAGTGGATTACTTGTCTATTTGTAAATGGAGCCCAGCATTGAAAATTTGAAAGTAATACAAATTTTTGTCACCAGAATTGTAATTGCAAGGAAAAATTATCTCCGATTTGAATGGAGATATCGAGACGAATCAAGGTTTAAACGAAAGAGCTCGCAGTACACCAGTCTTTTTCTGTAGAAAATTAATCTTCTTGAATAAGAAGTAGTGTTTCATGTTGAAAACTAAACTTTTTGGTTGAAAGATTGTTCATTTTAGTTCATTTTAGTTCATTATTTTTTTGAAAATTAGTTTTTGTTTGCGTTACATTTACAATTAATTTTTCATTCGTAAATGTAACTATTCCATTTTTCATTAAAAATGTTTCTTTTTCAGTTGAAAATTAAATTATTTGGTTGAATATTCCACTTTTTCTGTAGAAAATTAATCTTCTTGGATAAAAATGCATGTTTTTGATTGAAAATTAAACGGTTTGGTTAAAAATTCATCTCTGGTTGAAAAGTTAACTAATATGATGGAAAAATTGTTTTTTTTTTTTGGTATACAATGTTTTCTTACTGAAAATTCAAGCATTTCATTTTTTGTGGAAAATTGATGTTTTTAGGCGGGAAAACATGCATGCGCGCGCGTTGCACGCTTTTGCCACTTTTTCAGCGTTAGAAACGCATGAAAATCATGTAACCACTTTTATTATAACAATTTTCTACCCTCATTTATAGCGCGA
This sequence comes from Andricus quercusramuli, assembly GCA_932178445.1. NCBI lineage: Eukaryota > Metazoa > Arthropoda > Insecta > Hymenoptera > Cynipidae > Andricus > Andricus quercusramuli. Next base: position 218,838 of record CAKNXH010060562.1, on the reverse strand, counting down.
TCTGTAATATTTCAAAAGACATTTCAAAAAACCTGACGAGCAGAAATACTAAAAAAAATTTTTTCAATGTAAAGCCTTCTTGCAAACGGTATCTCTCCCTCTATTTTTATTTAAAAAAAAAAACTAAAATTAAAGTCTCTTATCGCTTATTTATACACTTGAATACAAAAAATAATCATTAAGATCACGTCTGATGAGATTGAATAACTCAACACCGAAAATTTATTGTGTATAAAAAGCCTTGTTAATGAATCTTTGATATAATAAAATCCATTTAATGTGACTAGTAAATATAGGCTTAAATGGAGTAGTTGTCAAGTTTGTGGAATATTATAACAGTTTCTTAAAACTGTCTTCGTGAATTCGAGTGTTTGAAATCCGTTAAATCGAGTACCGTAAACAAGGTTATTAGTAATTTTCGTCTGACAAAGTGCCACTTGCTCGATTCACGTCTGGGATTTAAACTGCATTTTACTACACTTTGCTCTTTATTTGCAATTAATCTAAATTAACATAACAAGCAGTTCCGTAAGCTATACATATAATACAAATTATACACTGCAGTGTATAATTTGTATTATATGTATAGCTTACGCAACTGCTTGTTATGTTAATTTAAATTAATTGCAAATAAAGAGCAAAGTGTAGTAAAATGCAGTTTAAATCCCAAACTTTTGCAGGGCATGCCCTGCAAAAGTTTGGACTCACCTCTTTTTTAATGAATGATTAAGTTATCTTAATTTTAATTATGTCAGAGCTAAAAAAATTTTCTGTAAAGTGTGCAATGCTCTTAAAATTCTGTATAAAATGAGGCCAGGATGATGCCAATTTGTCTATTTTTTAAGTAGATTTTGAAGAAATAGTGTAAATTTCAATGTTTTCTTAAATTTTCAATAACTTCTAAAATAATTAACATTTTTTAATGTTTTGGGGCTGATTTTAAAGCTATGTTTCTACAGTATTGCAACAGCTTATGAGTATAAGTCTAAAGGAAAACTTAATCACACTGCAAGAGCTTAAAGTTGTAACCAAAAAGTTGGGAAAATTTGAAAACATTATATGTGTAGGCAATTAAAAATAAAAATAAAATAAATATATATTTTGAGGGACTTTCATAGAAACTTTATGATTATTATATGTTTCATATATTTTACAAAAATATTGTTCTTATTACAAAGAATATGGCAATTTTTCCAACTTTTTAGTTACAACTTTAAGTTCTTGCAGTGTGATTAAATTTTCTTTTAGACTTATACGCCTAAGCTGTTGCGATACTGTGGCAAAATAGCTTTAAAGTCAGCCCAAGAACATTAAAAAATGTTCATTATTTCAGAAGTCATTAAAAATTTAAGAAAACATTGAAATTTACACTATTTTTTCAAAATCTACTTAAAAAATAAAGAAATTGGCTTCATCCTGGGCTCACTTTATACAGAATTTTAAGAGCATTGAACCCTTTAAAGAAAAAATTTTTTAGCTCTGACATAATTAAAATTAAGATAACTTAATCAGTCATTAAAAAAGAGGTGAGTCCAAACTTTTTCAGGGCAGTATACATATATATGAAAAATATAAAATTAATAAAATATTTCTGCAAAATTATGTTAATCATATACGTATCTATAAAAAATTAGTAAGTGACAATAGATATATAGGGACAGCGAATTGAATTTTTTTAATTTTAGTTAAAAATTCACATTTACGGGTTGAAAATTGGACAAAAATTCATCCTTTTAGTTGAAAATTCAACTAAGATGTTAAAAATTCATGTTTTTTTTTTACATTCTCATTCTAATGAGAAGGTATTGGTTTTATGTAAAATTTGACTTGGTCGGTTTTCATCAAATCTCCACGTTTTGAGACCCCCTGAGCCAGAAAAAAAGGTTTTTACCAAGGTGTCTGTCAGTCTGTCTGTCTGTCTGTCTGTCTGTCTGTCTGTAGGCACGATAACTTTCAAAAAATAATCAGATTGGGTTGTGCTTTGGCACACTTTTTTAGGGCCTAAAAAGAAAGAACAAGTTCGTTAACCAGCTATTTCGGATGAAAATTCAAAAAGTGAGCACATTTTGAAAATTTTTGAGAACACTTTTTTTGAAGATTTGGAAATTCTATGGACGGTTGTTAGTAGTGAGCAAAAAAAAAAAAAAAAATTGATTAGCATTTCGAACTCGAAAGTTCATTGCCTCACTACCCGATTCGGGTAGTGTTTCTAGGTGGATAAATACTACCGTGTGGGTCCACCACACCCACGACGGGTCAACAACACGCAGTATTCCCCGAACGGTTACCCATCCAAGTACTAACCGCGCCCAACACTGCTTAACTTCAGTGATCTAACGGGAACTGGTGTTTTCAGCGTGGTATCGCCGTTGACATATATAAGTATATTGAAATATATAATTAGTAAGCAAAAAGAGGAAAAAAATATCCTAATGACTTTTTCAGATAAAAAAAAAATTACCAGAGTTATAGCATTTTCAAAATTCCAAAAAACAAACGAAAATGAACATTTTAAGCCGAAAAACGCACGTTATGAAAAAAAGTCAAGAGAAGAAAAACGTTGATTTTTGAACACCTTACAATATTTTCATAATAACTTTTTGAATTTTTCAAAAAATAAAAAATTTAAATTCTGATCGCACAACAAAATAATGAGAAATCAAAAATTCCATTTTGCTGTGAAACTATTCAAGATACGACAAAAGATGACTGGACCAAAATTATGCACCTAAAAAAGATCTACAAATTTGTTATTATTCACTTTTTGATATGATGCGTAGTTTTTGTTTTATTAATAAAAAACAGCATTGAAAATAGAAAAAATAAATTTTTAGACGAATAACACAAGCTACGAAAAACATGACCAAGACAACATTTGTTCATTCAAAGAAGAGGTACAAATTTGTTATTCATCATGTTTCGATAGGACGCGTAGTTTTTATTTTATTCGTGAAAATAACATTGACAGTAAAAGAAATCAAATTTTTGGAAAACTTTGGAAAAATCCATTTTCGTCGTAAGAATATATTCAAAATGAAAAAAATAACTTTTTTGAAAAACGGAAAATCTAAAATAACATTTTAACTAATAAAATTTGTCGCTTAATTTATATAATTATTCTTGATTTGAAATCAAATACAAATCGCGAAGCGCGACGCCCAAATCGCGCGCCGTAAGTGCGCTCAAACTTTTTTGTTTCTATTATACGGTGCACAGAACCGAGCGTGGAACGGAAGGTTCAAATGAATTTGAAAACAAATATCGAGCGCGAAGCGCGAGTATCTGGATGAGAATGTGTTCCTTAAGGTCGATAGAACCTTGAGTAAATAAATTTCCTTTTCAGTCTAAAATAAAAACAAATTTAACAATCACTTCATATGTAGAGGTTTTGATAATTTTCTAATATTCAGAAATAAACTTTTTCTTTTCATCGAAGTCGAACACGAAGTTCAAAGATCTAGAGGAATCGAGCGTAAAGCGCGATGTGAATACGCCCGAGCGCGTAGCGCGAGGTGAATACATAATCGAGCGCGAAGCGCGAGATAAATATATGATCGAGCGCGAAGCGCGAGATCCAACAGTCGCGCGCCCTAGGCGCGCTCAAACTTGCGAGCGAAGCGAGCCGCGCGCGAAGCGCGCGATGAGAATGTGCCCGCGAAGCGGGCAGATTTTTTTTTTTTTAAATGTAATATTTTTACTTGGAATATTAGGAATATAATGCGTTTCAATTCAAATTCAATATTATTACGTACATTAATTTTATTTGATAGAATTTAATTCCCTATTTGCGTGGAAAATCTCGTTTTTCCCTTGTTTTTGGAGCACCCTGGCCTGTAAAGCCTGTAAAAAGGTTTCAGTTTCTCGATTGAATCGTTTAGCGATATCTTGACAGTCGTCGATTGTCCTTCAAATCTAAGAAATTTTCAAATCGTTTAGGAAATATTTGAAATTGGTAAAGAATATGTGCCAAAGCGTCTTGTTTTCTAATTTCATAGATTTCTGTTTGTGATTTAAAAAAAAATGACACCTTGTAAAAAAGGGGAAAAATTATGTCAAAATTCTCGATTGTATGTGTTTTATGAGATTTTTCGAATTTAAGAGTAAAAAAGGGGATAAGGTAAAAAAGGGACGCTCTGTGATCCCTGAAATAACCAAAGAGTCAATATATGTAATAATTTTGCTTAATATAGTAACTTGAAGAGAAATTACACTATATAATTTTTTCTGTCAACTCTGCATGAATAAAATGACGCGCATAATTTGACCGATTATTATCTTAACCTGCGACATCATTCATAAGATTATTATGCTTTATAACTTGTATTATTACCTATGAGATCAATAAGGCGCTGTCTAATAAATTCTCTGAGTACGCAACCATCATTAAGTAGTACTAATTGCCGTGGATATAACGTCTTCATTAATTTGCAAATTATTATTTCATTAGACCGGTAATGGGCGTTGCGAGTCTTGGTATTTTTTTTGTCCAAGTGGGGTTAACGGTTAACGATTTAAATAAATTTCCTTGGTTATGTGATGCTTTGGGTTTGCATCCTAGTAACAAGCAGAAAGCAGTTTGCTAAGTACGTTCAAATTTATCGGTTTCCTTACCCTTTTATGAAGGTATGCGGCAACTAGAATCATGGCTTATTTCTAACTAAAATTTACAACTAGGCGAATAACTAATAATAAATATAAATTTATTATAAAATTATATTGTATTTTGACCAAAATATTTCATAAATTGATTTTTCTGAAATATGCATGAATGAAATAAGTTAAAAAACTGTATCCTCATCAAATTTTGGTAAGTATTTTACAGCTTTCAAGCAGAATATCAATTTGTTTCTTACTTTTCCCATATTAGAAATTATGAACTGTTTTATGTGAATAAGATAAACAAAGCTTACATAAATGAAAGAATAAAATTTGAAAATTAATATATTTAAAAAAATGCCTCGCACTCTGGAAGAGCTTCGCGGGCTCATGCGGTGAACACTGTTCATCTCCGGAAAGTCGTGGTACCGGTACCTCTAGAGAAAAAGGTTCTTTAAGTACTTGGTGGTTCGGAACCCACCTTAAACTGTAGGTCCCCCTACCACCACCCAGAAAGTGTGCTGTGGGGGCTGTGTAAAGGAATAGGGAAGAGATACGAGAAAAATTTGAAACCCTTAGGGGACACATTAGAAGAAAAGCAAAGTGAAACTCAACTGCAAATTATTGAAGTAAAAGTAGAAGTCTTCAAAATTCGAAAAATATTAAATTCAGCAATTCAGGATTTCAAATTTACGTATTATATCAATTTAGAGGCTTTCAGTAATTAATCAATTCACAAGTTAAACTTTTTAGATTGAACAAATTTGAATTAAAAGAGATATAAAAACCAACGATTTCAAATTCTAGCTGTAATCAATTTAATAGTTTTTAATTTGAGGTGTTGAAAATAAAACAATTCAAAAATTATTCATTCAAATCTGCACAATTTGAAACTTGAAATATTAATTGTCAAACTCAAAACTTCAAAGATTCAAATTTTTAATTAGTATCGTTGAAATATTTCGTGATTGGACATACTGTTTAAGACATTTAAAATTAAAGTTAAATTTACCAAAAATGTTCAAAATTACGTCATTTTAATTTGGTAACATTAAACGAATCTAAACTTGCCTTGAAAGTGAATACTTTCAATGTTTTAATATTAGAATTGTGATACCAAAACGTTTTTTGTACTAAATTTAAATTACTGTAATAAAAGTCGTCCAAAATTATAATACTTGTCAAATTGTGATTTATAGTTCTCAAAACTAAAAACACAAATAGGAAATAGGAACACAATAGGAACGTTGAAAACAAAGAATACCTTTTTAAATTGAAAAAAAATCTCGTTGAATTTTTTGGAATTAAAAAAAAACTGAATTCTTTGAAGTTCTTTAAAATCCCTTGAAATTGATAAAATCCCTGAAATACTGTGGAATCTCTGGCAATCCCACAAAAATCGAGTAAACGTCCGTAAAGCTTTTTGAAATCTCTAATATCTTTCAAAATTACTTTAAAAAATGACGAAATCTTTGAAATCCCGTAAAATATTTGAAATCCACTGAAATCTGTTGAAAACCCTTGAATTATGTTGAAATCCTCTGAAATCTTTAGAAAAATCTCAAAATTTGTCTATCCCTTGAAATCTAGAAATTCTTTATAATCTTGTAGAATATTTTAATTTCTTTTGAAATCGTATGAATCCTACAAATATTGTGAAATTCCTGGAAGTCCCTTGAAATCCGTTGAAATTTTGCAAATATCGTAAAAATTCCTTAAAATCTTTGAAATATTTTAATATTGCGAAATAATTTCAAATTCGTTATGCATTTTTTAATATTCTGAAATTTTCGATAATCCAGTGAAATTCTTTGAAATTTCATGAAATGTCTGGGAATCTTTCAAAATAGACTTAATTATTTAAATCCTTTAAAATTTTTCAGATCCCTAAATCTTATAAAATCCCTAGAAATATTTTGAAGTCCCACTAAATTTTTGAAATCCTCTGAGACTCCATGAAATCGCATGAAATCCGTAGAAATCTTTTAAAATTTAACCGTTCCGTTTATTCCCTAAAAGTTCTGTAGAACGTCATTGAAGTTTTCTCAAATCGCTCGAAATGCTTTGATACCCTTTCAAAATCCTTTGAAATTCTTTTAATCTCTTGAAATTGATTTAATTCTTGCAAATTATCTTAACATATTTAATTCCTTTGAAATCTATTAAAGTTTTTTGAATCTTTAAAGTCCTTGGAGATCCTCTGAAATCGCATAGGTCTGGTCAAATCCCTACAAATTCCTTGAAAAACTTTAAAATCCTGTAAATTATCTTGAAACGTGTAACACCTCTTAAAATTTCCTGGAAAGATTTGAAAATTTCGAAATCAAGTGAAACTTCTTGAAATCTCTTAAAATCCCTTGAAATATTTTAAATTCCTTTGAATCTTGTAAAATGCTCTAAAAGCTTTGAAACCCTATATATTATGGAAATCCATCGAAATGTTTTGAAAATGTTGGAAAAATGTTGGAAAAATGTTTTAATCTTAAATGTCTTGAAGTTATTGAAAATTTCGATTTTATAGGTGGCGGATATATTATTTCAGCCAATCTCACGAAGAAGTTTACAAATAATTTCAAAGGTAGAGTGAAGCAAAAATAGTTGCATTAGCGAGCAATTTGTTAAAATTGTTCAAGTCTCATTTTCTTCAATATAGTAGCCAAATAGTTTCATTGTCAAAAAAAGTGATAATATTGGTGTAATTTCAAGGCCCGCACTACAGCTTAATTGAAAATTTTGGTTACAAAATTTTGCAATAGTTAAATATCGAGGAAATCAATTTTGTTAGTCCGTAAATCTAATTTCATGTTTGACAACAATGATTGTCCGCACTGGAGGTTTTTGCATCGGATGTTTAATGCTCTTTAAAGAAAAATATCCTTTTCCATATAAATATCACTGTATTTTTATTATTACATTTCAATAAATACTTTTAATCATATTTACAAAAGCAGCAGATAAAAACAATTAATGAACTGAAACATTGCCGAGGCGATGAATTTAATAATCCCTTCCCGCGCCTTCTCAATTTGTTTTTCAATTTTGAAATTAATGTCAAGGAATTTTGTACTTTGATTTTGGGAAAGCACTCTCACTCAGAAAAAAATCCTTTGATTCAAAGAAAAGTTCTGTGAATGTTAGAAAAATATTCATTGGCCTCTGTTTTTTGTTACAATGAAAATTTTTCCTGAATTTAAAAGGATTTCCTTGATTTCAAATTCATTTTTGGTTAAATAAAAAAAAATATTTACAAGAAACAGTGTTCCGTTGATTCAAAACAAATATTTTTCTGAGGGCAGGGATCTGCTATTATCGCCTCTGCAGAGCCTCGAAAGAACCCCTAAATCGTCACCGACGCTCGACTTAACTGTCGTTAGTGAAAATCTCATGCAATCGCACAAAAACAATTTCACCTCGAACGAAAACTTGTACTCTCTTCAAAAGAGGAATGAACAACTTTTCGAAAAAGTTTATATCAATTTTGAAGACTCACTTTCCCTAAAGCTTTCTTCGGTTCGATGCAAATCTTGTGGTTGAATATTTTTATATAACATTGTTCTCTTTTGACATTTGTGTTACAAATAGATATAAACACTAGTATAAAAGAATTGATAAAATAAAATAGGAAAAGTTTGTCATTAAATGCCCAAACATTGTTTCTATTTTAGAAATGCAGTCTGAATCTCGTAGCGAGTAAAAATAACAATAATAAAATTTATTACAAAACACGTTTGTGTCACGATCAGAATTCAACTATAAGTCTGATCGCAAGTTTATCTCCATCGTTAGTCGTGTTGAATTATTTGCATTATTTTTGTAAAGTACTTTTCGTTGCTCAAACTTGAAAAAATAAATTATTTTTGTTCCAGAAAACAATAACTCAATTTTGAGCTCGAAAAAAATTATAGATCGTCATCAGAATCATCCCCAAATACCGTATTTTAAAAAAATGCCTGTTTTTAAAACATTTGTCTAGACTTGACAAAATAATTAGATTTCAAACTAAAATAGTTTTGTGAAAGGCACGATAAAAAGAAACTTACAGTCGGGGCTCAAATCCAAACTTTAACGCGACTAGCGACGGCAGATCAACGATTAATATTCTCATTCCCAGGAAGAATTAAAGTCACATTTGTTATTGGATTTCTTTAAGCCAAGCTTCAGAAGTGCAGATTTATTTTATATCTCGGTAACCCGCGAAGACTTCCTAAGCTTTTTGGTTTAAATTAGAGATAAGATTTCAAAGAACTTGAAAAATTTCAGACCAAGTTCTTAATGAATACTTTTACTTTTAATTATTATAAGCCGTATCAAATTTCCCGCTCAGGAGGAAATTTTCAACTCTTGATCAAAATTCCGAAATTAAAATATGACTTTTGACCTTCCTGGTCATAAGACAGTTTCGCAAGTCACTAAACTTTCGTCCAACTTTCTCAACAAAATGTCGTAGTAATCCGAATGCGGTTCACTCTTGATTCATTTCTGCGACATTCACACAATCAGCTCACTTTTTTATATAAACTATGGCACTGACTCGAGCGTTTTGACAATTCAAGACACAATCACAGCATCACTGATTCACAAATCAGCTGCAGCTACACTACCGTAAGAAATTATTTACATGGCTACTAAAAATCACTGATGACTTTCAAAGATGATAACTCGGTCAGCAAATTTTTGAAAAAGCTGAAATTAACAGGATACAATCTTTGAAATCTTATCTTTATTATGAGCCGATACAAATTACAAAACTTATGAGTTCCTGAGATATAAATAAAAATGCCCTTAACAATTTGGGCTATGATTTAGGAAAGTTGTGAGTAAATTTTTTAAATCTTTTTTTCCATTGAAGCCAATAAAAATTAGAAAACCTTCACGGATTCCTGAAGTACGACTAAAAACGTCCTCGACGCACGCATGCTTGGACTATTTAATCATATCCCGAGAACCTGTGAAGATTTTTCAAGTTTTCTTGGCTTAAATTAAGTATAGGATTTCAGAGGTCGTTTCTTATAAATTGCAGATATCCTTACAATTTTGTTACAGAGTTATCGTACTTCAAAATCATAAGTGATTTTTACTATCGTTCGTCCTAGCCCTCTATATAATTTCCGACGGCCTACTTCCGAGTGGGAATAACACTGCAGCTTTTGATTAATTGAACAAAAACTACTTCGCCTGAGTCAGGCAAAAATAACATCAACCCTAAAATCTCCCAATTAGAGCTTTTCCAAAGCTCGGCTATTGGTCAGCAGTTCCCTCGTGAGTCTCCAAACTTGCTTCGCTGCGTTTTCCAAACCACTGGGGGACTTGCCTTTAAAGAGGTCTAAGTTTGGGAGGAAGTAGTGAGGACACCTTCTACACTGAAGGCACGATATTAATTGTAAAAATATCCCATTGATCCTGTCCGCTAGGCAGGCCTCGTCCCACTCAGCTTCGTGAGGATGCTTCTCGCATTCATAAAGCAAGAGTGTCTTCATGTGGTAGCTGGTGACGGGGTTCCCTGGAAGGTCCAGATGTCGATCCCTCAGAGTCTTGAGAATACTGAGACATCTTCTTCTGCTCGCACCTTGGAGGAGTCTATTTTCGGCATCAATAAAAGATAGGGCCCAAGCATCGCCCTCCATCGCTGATTGTTTGCCCTGGAGTCCAATACATTCCTTTGAGAGCATATCAAATCCCTCGGCTTTGACTTCAGCAACGATATTTGGATGTGGCCAGGGAATATGAGGAATGGGCCAGTGTGAAGCCGATCTGGGCCAGAGTCCAGCACACTTGAAAGCAGGCGTGATTTGCACTACGTAACGTTCCCGGATCCTCAACTTGACCTCGGTCGTATCTGCTATCATCTTGACAGAATCTCTATAAGCGCACTTGTCGCAGGCTTGAGCAACAAGAGTCTGGAATCGGGATCTAATTTTTCTGGCAGAGAGATATCCTGATGCGGTGATGAACTCCACCCAGAGGGACATGGATCTTTTTCTGCCGTCACTGAGTTTAAGAACTGCACATCCAGGGAGGGTTCCGTCATCGACGAAGTTGAGGACTCCCATCTGATTTAGGTATATTACTATCTCGAATTCTGTGGGTGAAATCACATCGAGCCCATCGAATCTGCCGTTATAGTCCGTCAAGGATGAGATGAACCTTGGCTCCTGGACCTCTACTTCCTTCAAGACGTCCTGCACGACTCTACAAACCTCTTGGATTGTCTTGGCCACCTGACTCTTGCGGGTCATCACCCGCTCACCAAAGTACTTGTTGATCTGATAGGCCATCTTCGTGGATGCCGAGAGCATATCCGAGGGCACCAACATTTTCGAGCCTATGTTTGATGCTAGGTTTCAAATTACCGAAACATGGTCTGTTTATTGGGGCATGACAACCTCGACGTTGTATTTGGGCAGCCGAGCCATGGAAATATCACTGCTTAAAAACACAGCCAACTTTCTTTAACGTTGGTCCTTGAAACAAATCACTAGATTCTGGACCCTCGATGCATGGGTTGTGAGTCTATGGAAAGAAAGATGCGCGGCTCGAGGATTTCGAGACTGGAGTTGATAGCAGACTGAGGAGTAAGGCATCGACCAGAGCAGGGCAGGTGATCTTGCCCGCCTCTTATCGTGTGGCCACGCCTCCAAGCGGAATACTTCAGCTAATCAGAGCCCGCGGCTTTTTTAGCCTCGCCTGTCAGTCACGCCTCTCAGCATTGATCCCGGCAATCGGACCCCCACCATTGTATTCTGCTATGTACGCGGGTGGCATACGAGCTATAGCTATACGAAAGTTATGGATAGCGAGAGCCTCACAGGTTACCCTCCGCAGCTTCAGACCCTTCCCTTGCTTGCCTTGCTATGAATTATGCAGGACCCCTTTTTACTTGGAGACCGAACACGAGAACCCCCTTATTTATTTCGAAATTTTCGATATGGCGAATCCCGTTCGGCTCGTGACTCTCGAGGATTACCTGGAGGATTACCAGGAGTACCTGAAGCGATCACGTTACAGTCTCAAATTTCGATTGGAGGACATTGTAAATCGAAGAGTATCTTTTTCAGGAGGACTACATTCAAAGAAATTTATTTTTGTTCAAAGAAATGGTTTTTTGTTCCAATGAAAATTTTTCTTATATTTGAAATGCTTGTCTTCGTTTTTAAGTTATTTTTGCTTGAATGAAAAAAATTATGTTGAAGAAACGGTTTCTTAAATTCAAGACAATGTAAAAATGCGTGTAATTTTTTAGAATTGAAAATCATTAATTTCTTGAAGATCTTAAGCATACAAAGGAAGCAAATGATTTGTTTATTGTACAATTTTGTTTGCCATCCAATATTTCACGGTATGATTGAAAATACTTCAACCCATAAAAAACAAAGTCTTTGTCCTTGGAAATATTTATTGCTACTAAAGTGCCCTATTACTTTTTTTTATTCTCTTTGATTTTGTTTTTAACTTAATTTTCTGATTTTCAGAGGTAAAAATTGGTTATTCAATTTTAAACGAAAGAGGAAACTAGATTAGATAATGTATGATTTGATTCGTATGATCGCATTCTTTATGTTATTTGTCTGGGATTAAAAAAAGGTTTTCCGCGAATTTGCGATTTTATCATACAATTATACAATAGTTATTAATCAGATAATATTTATTGCCAAAGAAGTAACCCCTCCCCCGAAAATCCAGACTTACATTTCAAAGATTTGTTTGATGACCCTTTTAGCTATGTCCCCACTCAGTTTTGGTCCCCCCCCCCCCCCCCCGTAACCTTTACCTGGACCGCCCCTGTGTACTGAAGTTGCGGCTTAAATAAAAGTGTGTATCCTTTAGATTTAGAACTTGAACTCCAATAGCAACCTTTAGAGACCGAAAAGGGTTCATTTAAAGGCCGAGCATTGAGCTCTGGAAAATTTTTCCGTATTTAAACCTAAGTAGAAATTTTGCTATGGCCAAGACCGGGCCCAGAACGGGCTAAATCTGGCCCAGGTCTGGAAAACGGACCTGGGCCCGATCACTGATGAAACACGCGGCCCGATCGGAGCCAGATTTGGCCACCCGATCAGTACACGACCTGGCCCCGACCAATTTCCCGTTAAGAGCCATTTTTGAAATTTATAATTTCTTATCATTTTATTTATAATAATAATTTCATAACTTAAAAAATTAATAAAGTGAACTATATTTTTTATTCAAGTACCAAATATTAACACAAATGCAAACTCAATACATTTGTTAGTCTTTTTGACTTCGTTCTTTACAAGGTCCAACCAGTCCTCGGCGGGAATTTCTTAAAAATAATTCTAATTTTGAGTCGAAACGGGTGATTTTAGAGCAAGGAATTTTTCAAAAGAATATTATAATTCTGAGCTAAAACTGGAAATTTTAGAAAAGAATTAACATTCAGAATTGGAAGAGGGAATTTCTTTAAATAATTCTAATTTTGGTTGGAAACAATTAAGTAATTCACGAAAAGAATTAAAATTCTGGACTAGAACAGGGAATTTTTACAAAGAACTCTAACTGTGAGTTGAAACGTAATTTTCAAATTTTAATAAATTCTGAGTTAGAACAGGGTGACTGTATTCAAATTTCAGCCAATTTTGAGCTATAATTGGACATTTTCAAACAGAATTAAAATAAGAAGGAATTTTTCAAAAGGATTCTAATTCTGTGTTGAAACGGAATTTTCAAATTTGAACAGGGCACTTTTCAAAAGAAACTTAATTCTTAGTTGAAACGCGTAATTTTCGAAAAGAATTGAAATTCTGGATTGGAACAGGGAATTGTTTTATTTTAACAACATCTGACCTGGAACGGTAAATTTCAAAAAGAATTTAAATTCTGGATTGGAGCCGGGAATTTCTCAAAAGAAATATAATTCCAAGTTGAAACGGGGTTTCTTCGAAAAGTATTGAAATTTGAAAGTTTTTGGAAAATTCCAATTAAAAAGCTTTAAAATATGTAACCACTGAAATCTTTTTATAACTATTAACTTAAAATTTTGAATCTTGAATTGAAAAAAATGTTACTGCGCTTCAAATTTTCGAAATCATCAAAATAACTATTTAATTAATAGAAAATATCTGAATTATTGCTATAAAACTGAAACTACAAGATAAGAATGACTTAACTATGACAATTTTTCTTTAAAAATAATAAATTTAACTCTAAAGGGCCTAGCCCGTTAAGCAGGTAAAAAATGCCCTTGGCTGGAACCAGATTCGCAATGAGCCCTTTTCTAGGACTTGGAATTATGACTTTCTTCCCGGATTTTTGAACCCCCATCACCACCCCCATAGTAATGGTGGCTGAAAATGTGTTTTATGTTTTTTATTTTTTTCGACATATTTGTGTAATAGGAAAATCTGAAAAAATGAGTATAAAATTAGTATTTTAGAGAAATTCAAATTTTCGAAGAAATTTTTTGTTCGAAAATTTTTTGAGTCCTGTTCCAAATTTTTCATGAATGGAAGGTCATCTCATGTGCTAACTTTCAGAATTTTTTCAGATTTTTAATTGATGTGGATGGTAGTTTTTTTAAATAAAGCTTTCACACCCTCATTAAGAAGAAGTATTGGTAAGTATTGAATCCAGTACTTCTGTCCGAAAAAGTATTGGATTTACAATACTTATTCGCGAAAATGTATTAGATCCGATACTTATACGGAGAGACTTTTGATATCAATATTTGGTACATACTGCACCTATAATTAAAATAAAATGTAAGAATTTGGGGATAATCGGGGTACTGTTATAAAGATTCCTACTATAATCAGAGATGATGGTATTTCTGTATGTATTATTATAAACTTGAGCGAGCAAAAATTAGTATTTACGTTTAGAAAAAGTCTCATTTACTGTTTGAAAATTCTGAGTGTGAAAAAGTGATAATGGTCAATAACAAGTTTTCTAAAATATGTTGACAATAGTAAATAGTTTAAGTAACATAAGTTATAAGAAATGTACGAGGTTCTAGTATTCTTAAATAAGAATGCGTATTGAAATGAGAGCCGCTAGTAATATCTGCAACCGGGATTTACGAGAATTCTAAAAGACTATAACTAAATACGCCCGAAAGTTTCCGAGCCGTTCCGTCTATAGCCGAGTACCTGAAGATCAGGCCAGCAGACCGACTGCATTGAACTCGTGACCTGTGATTTCCCGCCAAAAGTTTCAATTATACGCGTTTGTAGTACAAAAATGTTTGTAACTAATGCAGTATGCATTGAAGCTCAAACAAATTTTAATTTGGAAATTATTAATAAAAAACTGCAAAACTTAATTTTTTACACTTTTATAAATTGAACAGTTCAAAGATTCCTGGTAAAAAAATATCAATCCACGCTATCTTTTTAAATGCACTAAATTAAAACTAATCCTCCATTTCAATTCGCATTATTAAAAATGTTTAAAAATGAAACAGGTCCCTCTCCCAACTCAATAAAAACGTTCAAAACAAAAAGGTGCCTCTCTCTATTTAGAAAAACTTGAAAACACAAATTTCTTTCCAGTTCTATAAGAATCATAAAAATAAAAGAATCTCCCTCTTTTAATTCAGAATAAATTGAAAATAAAAATTTCCTCCCCTCCTACTCAATAAAAATATATTTGTTTAATTATCCTCCTACCATTCAGAAAAAAAATCTTTCCTTAAACACAATAAAAATCTTAAAAAGAAAATACAGCTTCTTTTGAATTATTAAAAATTGTATCCCTTCTAACTTAATAAAAACCTTAAAAATATAAAATGTACTGCCAGTTTAAAAAAAAAATAAAAACCAGAATTTCCTCATTTCAAGCTTGATAAAAATGTTAAAAATACAATACTTCCCATTCTTCCGCTTGATACAAATTTTAAACCAAAAAAGTTCCTCTTCCAATTGGGGAAAAAACTAAGTACGAAGATTTATTTATTTATTTTGATTTTGTTCGTTTCAATTTCATAATTTTCAATTGTTATTTAACATTAAATTAAAAAATGTAACGTTAAAAGTTTAAATTTTTACCATTCGAAGCTTTCTGTTTCAAACAATTCAGTTTCAAATTGTTTAGTTTTCAATATTTGATTTATAATTCATCATTTTGAAATTTTTGTGATTAAAAAAGGTCGAACTGAATGGGTTAAAAATTGAATATTTCAAACTAAGGCAATATTTGAATAGGATTCTAAATTGAATAAAAGTGTGTAATTATGAATATATTAATTTTAAGTTATTTTCACATTGAAAATACTTTATAAAATTTAAATCAGACATTTCAATTTGCCTAATTTATATTTACAGTTGATCAACTTGAAATATTTTTATAAACAATTTTAAATTTCAAATGCTTTCAATTTTTTATTCTTAAAGCCTTCAAAACAAAAACTTTAAATTCTTTCAATTAAAAATTTACGTTCAAAAATGAAGACATAAAATGGACAAATTGTAAAGTAAAAGATTTTAGAATTAAGCGTTATGAAGTGAATGATGCAGTGATTGAAACAGTTAACTACTGAACTTAATATTCAAAAAAGAAGTTGAAACCGAACTTATTTTTAATTGAATTATATCATGTGATATGATATTTGTGATATTCCAAGTGATTTCATAAACTGTTCTTCTGAGAATTTGTAAAATTCCCTGTGAAAAAATAAATTCACTGTCATTCCTCGGTTTTCCCGGTTTCCAAAAATTCCTGGTAATTTCTTGGTTTTCAGTCCAGCGGGCACCCCGTAAGTGGTAAGTTCACAATGCTCTGAATTTGAAGTTACTATAAAAATAATTTAAAAAATTTTATAAAAAAATGAGAAAGTTCATTTTTCTTTCAGGCTCAAGAGGGTTACATTCCAATGTGTCAAAGGCATTTTTCGTTAAAAGTTGGATTTTTTCTAGTAGTAATTATAATTTTTCTAAAAGCTTGTACCATTAAAAAGTTTCTTGTCCTTCTATAAAGTTACTTTCATAAATTAAGGAACATCATTATTTGATTTTATGATTGAGGTTGATAGTATATTTATTGATTTATAGTTCATATGCATATAAATGATATATATATATATATATATATGATAAAGTCCGGGGCACCTGAAATTTTTTACCCAGCACTATTAGTTTCTCACAAGTAGCGATACGTTTCACTGGTTAGTATATGTGACGTGCGCCGAAGAAAGGGGGCTTACTCTGGAAAGCGAGATTTTTCAGGACGAGCGGTCGAAGTCGACCCGATAGACGCGACTTTTAGGAGAGAGGGAAGACCACGAAATCTTCCCTCTCCGCTCGCCACTACATTCTCACGCATATAGCGGCGCTGCTCACGGACGGGGTATAGATGAGACGCGGAGATGTAGTGGTGAGTGGTTTTTCACGGGATCTCGAGCGAAACCACGATTTCTCGGGTACCTATCAACTCAATTATTAGCAATAATAACGCTCGGAAATTTTTTTCGATGGTTTCATTAAAAAGAGCTACTCAAAAACTATCGAAAGGTGTAAAAACCTCGATTTCGATTTTTTCAGAGTAAACCCCCTTTCTTCGGCGCACGTCACATATAAGGGCAGAAAGAATCATAGGTCTCAGCGGAATGCGTGTGATATATAGATAGATATAAGATAGGTTTATGTATGCGTATAGGCGTTAATATAGGATTCGTAAACCAACCACACTGTAGCCAGCGAGCGACGTCAAATCATACACAAATATATATATATATATATATATATATATATATATATATATATATATATATATATATATATATTAGGAAGTGTTTGTAGCCCATGTAATAGTGTGAGTTCATACACTACCACTCGTCTTTCTTTTTACCATGCGCCAGCGTGAAATACAAGATCACGTGACCCCCATTTTTCGTATAGTGGTTTAGAAATATTTCAAAGCGTTTGTTTCGCTTCTTTCAAAGCACTATACCAATTTTCGTTATTTTGTGTGTGTAAGAGTCTAATATTCTTACGATTTATTGCAATCAGAAATATTAGTCTGCCTTTTCATAGTCACTATTCGACTTTTTCTAACCGTACCTCGATTATCCCTAAATTCGTATATTTTATTTTAATTATCAATATGCGATAAAAGAAATATTAATACCAAAAGTCTCTCCGTGTACCAATAGTTCTTTTTCATATGAGTATCATGGATTAATTATCAAGTAATTAATTCTAATTTCGATCAAAATTCTGTTCATTAATTTTCTTTATCAAGTTCTATCCATCAGATGTCGGTTACATGTGTTCTTTGAGGTAAAAGTTGTGTTAGTAATTAGATAAAATATCGAAGTGGGCAAAGCGAAAAACAGGGTTTTTGTAAATATTACAATTGCTATATTACAATTGGGTTCCTTTAGAGTCCAACTGATGTATCCTTTAGGAATAATCCATCGTTTTGGGTTCCTTTTCAGTAAGTGGGGTTTCTTTTTGTTGCAGCTCCTTTGGAACCATAACTTGGTTCTAATTAAACCCCTCTTTTTTCTGTATTTTAATGTTTTCTGTCGTTACAAATCGATTTCTTCAAAAACGGCCCGGCTACGATTTTGTTTTCTATCCAATGAAAGAAATAATTCGACGATACACGCATAATTCTAGTTATTCCAACCATAATGTATTGCTCGCTCAGCTACAGCGATACGGTTTGCGTATTTTACCCACACCATAATTGCTGAAGCACTATTACTGCCCGTGCAGAAAGTGCCCTATTTAGCCCCAATTAAAGTAGGGTTTAGACAAGGCCCTCTTCAGGTTTTCTATTTTTAATAAAAAAATTTTAATCAAGTGTGGCGATAATCAGGCAACCATATACAAGTATTCTGTCATTACTTATAAATGTTTTCTCGCTGTTCTGGTTAAAAATTAATAAAATAATATTGAGATACAGATGGTATGTTAAGTTTTCATTCAATGGAATTGGAGGAGTTTTCTTTTGAAAACCCTAAGTCGGGAAGTCTCCAGGAATACTTGGCAACGCCGAATTCAGGAACATAACCTATATTTTATCATAGTACCTTGCGTGCGAAATGCGAATGTCATTTTGACTTAGAGCGTACTTTAGAGATTGTATAATCTAAACATTTATTGAATTAGTGAATATCTAAGAGCTGTAGCTTATGAGGATGGCTTTTTCATAGAATTTCAACTTGTAAGTTAAGCGCAATGGTTAAGACTCCCGACTTCTAGGCGATAGATTTAGGTATAGATGTAGGTTCGATACCCCGTAGCGTTAGAAATTTTATTTGTGATATAATATTAAAAATTGTAATATATGTATTCACTCTACACAGGACCATTCATATTCAAAGTCAAAATACTCGCAATCAATTAATATTTATTTTTTAAATACCTTTTTGTCATATCGTTAGAGTATAGCAGTAGTGGGTGCTGCTAATCTGCAGTACTGGCCCAGTAATGAACTTGTTCCATTATTTGTTCAGCCAGTACTAGGTCTGTCCTAACAGAGTACATTTCGAAAATAAAGATTTAATTTCAATTCGAAATTGGGGGAAAGAAAAATGAACCTAGGGTAAATCTAAGAAAACCATCCAAGGGCCGGACGAGTTGCAAGCGTGACGTTCCTTGTAGGGTCCTTGTCAGCTTCCCAGACCAGGACCACACTAGAACTAGGGCAAACTGGCGAGGACCCCACCAGGACCCCATCAAAATTGCTGCACGGGTGATTGAGTCATATGTTTCAATAGATATTTCTAAACATAAGATGGCTGTAATTGAACGAATTTACGGTTGCGTTACACTGAATTTGGTTGCACTGTTAGAAATTTCCTGAAATTTCAGTCAGTTTTCAATTACTTGTGTCACTGAAATTTCATAAATTTGACTTTGAAAATCAAGTTGAGGCCAAGTTCATTAATTTTCAGTAACACGAAACTTAATTTTGAAGCAAAAGTTATTGAAATTTCATAAAGTTAACTCTGAAACCTGTTTCAATTGCTTGTACATGAAATATTATTGGTGGCTGAATAAATTTCACTGTGGTTTACGTAAATTTTATAAACATGCATTGAAAACGAAGTGTGGGCTCTCACCGCTAGACGGCTACCGCTTGCTGGCGCAAGTCTTCTAGCAATTACAGCGAGGGCTTGCGCCTTCAAATACGGTGTCGAGTCCCTTCCTGCCCAGAGCGCACCAGAGCGTTTGTGGCAGGGTCCATCCACATTGTCATATTGATGAGTCCAGTGGCGGACCCGGGACGAAACGCACTCATTCCTTTTTATGGGCTGTGCGGGCAACTATATGCGTCTCATCGAGGCGTGGTTGCCCTGCACCTCTGCCTCTGTCTATTTTATATAACGCTAGTCGTTATATAACCATTTTTATTACATTTAATAAACCTAAATGAAAATATGAACAAAATTTAAAAATAATTCATGAAACAAAATTTAGAAGTTTTGTATGTGATATACATTGAATATCCATAGGATATTCATCAAAATTTACAAAAAATTCAATGCACTATCTCTGAAAATAGTTTCAAAAGTTACATTGAAATTTCAATAAGGCTATTTAAATTTCAGTGTTGCATGAAATTTCAATGAGTTTTTCACTAACCGTAGTGTAGAAAGCTTAACTAAAATTTTCATGAAATTTCATGAACTTACTTCTAACAGTGTGTGGTAAATCAACCATACACTGTAAGAAAAATCTATATGAGATTTAATATACATGTGTGTGAAGCAAATATGCACTACCGCTACTGAAATGTAACATACATTGGTGTATTGAATTTAATACACATGTGTATTAAATTTAATATACAGGTCAGTATAGCAGTGTGCATGAAAACTCAAAGTGCTTTCATTTCTTCAAATCTTGTCAAATATTCGCAATTAAATTAATAATCTAGAATTCGTCGACTGAATTGTTATTTATAATGAAAGTGCGACGTACGGGTGGAACTTTTTCCAAAATCCAGTTTAAATAGTAGAAATTTAATGCTAGTACAGTTGATTGTAGGTTAGGTATGTTATTTGTTTGCTTAATTGATCTTTTCGACTTAAAATCCAGTCATGTTTTTGATTAACTGGAAGAAGGTATCATGTTTTATTATTTAGAGTCGAAAAGTTATGTTGAACTTATTTTGAATTTGTGTAAAATGGAATTATCTGATTTTTCTTGTAAGTAATTAACATGAATGTATATGATATTTAATATACACGCTCTTAATTGCGATTTCATATGATTGATATATTAATTTTAATACACATGGGTATATTAAATTTAATATTATTTTTAACAGTGTACGCAGGACTGTCTGAGCTGCTCCTTCCTTTGAGGAGATCTACGCATTACCGTTCGGATATTCTAATATAATGCATGTCTGATATACAATGCTAATGAGGGTGTATCTTCCATATTGTGGTGCAGTTAAAATTGATTCAAAAATTTGATTTTTTGGTACTTCTGTTATCAATAATAATGTAAAACTATAATTTCGTTGAAAAGTATTTTTCAAGATTCACAATTCACAAAATTCAACTATTATTCTTAAGATACAAGAATGAAAGGCAAGTACATGCCACTTGTTTGTGAAAATAGCTATAGGTCCAGCCTTAATAATTAAAAACTCTTGTATGTACACATTTCGGAGTAAAGCCTTCGAAAGCCTCCTCACTTACCTCCTTCTCTATTTAACACTTATCATAAAACTGTGGTATAAATTTGGCCAGATTTCATTGTAGCAGTTTTTTTTTCTTCGAAGTCATCCAAAATAATTATTGTTTAAACACACAAAACTTACAAAAATCAGAAGCCTGCAGACAGCGACTGATGCCGAGTCGACGCGCACCTCATCGGTTGATCAATCGCGCACACCATGCGCGCACAGTACAATACATCTATTGGTATGGCTGAATCAAGCAACCAGCCGGATGCCCAATGCAACACTTTAACTCAGTGTTGTTTCAAATAGATAGTTGAGAAAGTTATGTGTTCAGTACGGCTGTGAGACCGAGGCATAGAATGCTTGTGCCTACATGCCCTACATTATAATATTTGGATATTTTAATCATATTGGTTATTCAACACTTTTCTCAACTATCGTTTCAGTCAAACAAATTTTCCTTGCCATATTCGCCTTGATGATTTTCTTATACGTAGGATGTTTTTTGACGTAAATGGAATTTCCTCTTAAATTTAAGGTTGAGAGGATTTTCATTTGTCTCAACAGGAATCCGTTCGCAGCAAAAATTTTCCTTAAGCTACTAATTTCACCTAATCTTGCAGCGAAATAATTATATTTGGGTCAAAAATATATTTACGTCGTTCAAAACAAAACAGGCAAGAGGACGATGCTTTTGTTTCAAAACAACTTTTTCTCCAAGTGTTTATAGTTTAGATCATTCAGAATGGTTGAGTCGGTCAGTGGATATTACTGATTATATCATTCATCATGACTTATTTCTTCACTGCAAGTTACAGATTGGATCATTCAAAATGACTGATTTCATCAGTGAATCAAAATTAAAAAAAAAAAAAAAAAAAGTAATAACGGACAAGTTACTGCAATTCACTAGAGCTCTGTAGACGACTTATTTCAGTAGCAATGATTCTTATTGATAGTTGTTCTTCGTTGATTAGGTATAGCGATAAGCCTCCTATTCCATGAGTAACGATTATTTACTATTGACGTTATCGCATTTTCCTTTGCCGTCGACATGCCGAGAACGCGTTACAGAAGACATTCAAGCCAACTGTTATTGGCTGTATATTGTGTTTGTTGGATATTTAAAAATATAATTTTCGTTAAATATCAATAAATATGTAATTGAATCAGTAATTAATTAATTTTAATCAAGGGAATTTCGCTAAGAATCAGTAACGTACTCCTGTCTATTTATGTTAGTTAAAATTCACTGCGAATCAGTTACTATTCACTGATATTTCTGTCATTTTCCACTGTATCGCCAATAGAGGCTTACTGAAGTTTCAGTGAAAATGCAGTAATTTTCATATTAGAAACCAGTGAAAATTACTTGAATTTTAGTAAGGATGTACTGGAATGTTAGAGAGCAATTACCGATAAACAGTGCATTTTCACTAATTCAAATAGCCAGAAGTACGTCACTGGATCTCAGGGGAATTCCACTGCCCATTTCTGTCTACTATCTGCTTCAAAAATCCTGGCTCCTTTACAAATCATTTAATAACTCAATAAAGAAAATCGCTTAAAAACAGGAAAAACATCTTGTCAATCCTCTTTTCATTACGAATAATTACAATATCATTCCATTGCGATGCGTCCATAACTATCCATGCAAATTTGCAGTGAAGGTGAAAAACGTGGTTAAGAGTACCTTTTGTAACTTTGGCAAATTTTGATCGTTGTATTTCGTGAAGAAGTGCATGAATTCTTTTGAAAAAATCGAGCAGTTAGCTTGAAGTTTTATTTGTGAGTACGTTTTCGAAAAAATCGAAAATATTAATAACTTTTTGTCGGCAGTAAATAAAACCGAAGGATGCTAACTCAGCTTCTTATCAAGCTGGAAGGCTCTATTGAGGCCTAAAATTTTTCAAAAAAAATCAACAAATTCAATGATGTGTTTTTAAAATTTGTTAATTACATCAATAACACGCTATTGCATACTATTTTTTTCTGTTTTTTTCGACGGCAGTCGACCACAATTGTAATCGATATGCTGAAGGGGTTGCCGTCCACTATTGTCAAAGTCGGTTGACCCACGCGGCACATCCTACCAGATGTACGAAATTTGAAGAAAAAAAAGGTCACTTTATAAGGCGAAGGATCAAGCAGGACATCGATACCCTGGAACCTGCTGAGAGTATCATCGACTTCTTTTATGTCTCCAGTCCCAAAAAAAAAAAAACGGAAAACCATAATGTGCGATAGCGTGTTATTGATGTAATTAACTGTTTTTAAAAACCCACCATTAAATTTGTTGATTTTTTTTTGAAAATTTCAAGCCTCAGTAGAGCCTTCCAGCTTGATTAGAAGATGCGTTAGCGCCCTTCGCTTTTATTTACTGCCGACACCAAAGTTATAAATATTGTCGACATTTTCGAAAATGTATACTCATAAATAAAATTTCAAGGTAACTACTCGATTTTGTGCAAAAGAATTCATGCATTTTCCACGAAATACAACGGTCGAATGTTGACCAAGTTATTAAAGGTGCTTTTAACCACGTTTTTTTACCTTCACTGCATAGAAAGTTACGGACGCATCGCGATCAAATGATATTGTACTTCCAGGATTTTTGAAACAGATAGTAGTCCGCCTTGAGTCAACACTGCGGCGCGCCACAGGCTGACTGTCAAGTGGCTAGACTGGGATGTAACTCTCGGATCGACTAGTTTCTAGACAGATTGGCTATTTTTATGAAAAACATTTAATAATCAAATAATATAATTATTTTATATGCCATAAAAGTCCAATATGTAGATTTTAGAGTTAATTAATAATGTAAAAAAAGTTTTCGTACAGAAAAAAATGAAATGAGTTTCCGAAAATTTCTTGTACATACGCCGGGTGTCGAACTTCTGATTCAATTTCCTATTATATTATTGTAACTTTGTCCCGTCCCCTTAATACCTCGGCCATCTAAAAATTAAATTTTTTCATTTTTTGTCGGATATGAATTTTAATTCATTACGTCCTAATATTTATTTCATTAAAACATTAACAATTTTCTAAACATTGAAAGTGCTTGACGTGTGAACAAATCATTGAACAAAATAAAGGGTGCAATTTCAGAATAGGGGCGTCACCTCTGTTTTGGCTGGAAAAAAAATTTGTTTAGTCAACAAACTATTAGAATCTTTAATTGAACGATATATGAAGCGATTTGATGAGGGGAAAGTTTCAAATTATTGTTACTTTTGTTACTACAATGTCTCAAATATGGGTCTGTCACTATATCAAAATGGTCATATTTAACTCACCGTTTAGGTGCTTTTAAACATCCGTACAGCCAGAAACACTGTAAATAATTAAACTTGATTGTTTTTTTTAATAAATCGAAATGTATTTAGATATTTTCTTATGCCGAGATAAGCTATTAAATAATTGACAAAAAAAAAAAGAGTTTCACTCACATCAGCTATCAGTTGAGACGGGAGGACGCCCTTGGCTATCGATGGCAATCGAGATATGTAGGTCAAAAAATAAAAATAGATATGTAATGGTCACAAAAACAATGTTGAATAAACCCCTACCCCTCTCCAACGTCCCATCTTCTCCTGTCTCAAGTGACTGCTGATGTGCGTGAAACTCTTCTTTTTTTGTCGACATAATAGCTTATGTCGGCATAAAAAAATATCTAAATAAATTTTGATTAATTAAAAAACAATTCGATTTCAATTATTCGCAGTGTTTCTGGCCGTACGGATGTTTAAAGGCACCTACACGGTGAGTTAATATATATGATCATTCCGATATCGTGTGACAGACCCATATTTGAGACATAGTAGTAACAAAAGGGACAATAATTTTGAACGTTTTTCTGATTAAATCGCTTCATTTATCGTTCAATTACACATTCCAATAGTTTGTTGCTGAAAAAAAATTATTTCCAGCCAAAACAGAGGTGATGCCCCCATTCTGCAATCTAACCAAATAAAGTTTGTATGATGTTACTTGCGATTAGGCTACAAAATAATGATTGTTTATTATTTCAAGTAATTAATTATACGTTAGGCTTAATTACATTTACTCAATCAATAAATATTTCAAATAAATTAAATTAATCATTTATAATAATATTCGATTTTCTGGAATATCATCAATATTATACATAGCTTTATACATATTAAAATTATTATAAATTCAACATAAATTTATTATAACTTTACCATATAATTCATTGAAATAAAATGTTTTTAAACATTCTTAACAAAAATGGTCCTCAAGAATACAGTTTTTGTATCAAGATTTCGATCACCTGTGACAATTATTGTTTACTATCTTAAATATATTTAAGACATTACATATATGTAATAGTGTACAGTTAATTATTGCATGAGCGTTTGTGCAATTGTGTATTGTGATTTCCCAAATATTTTATTCAAAAATGATTATTTTCTGAATTCACTTCTGTATTTTTTTTTAAGACCAAACCGTGATTCTATCGAGAAACTAGCTCAAATCTGGACAATCTTTATATATTCAAATTCGTAACAAACTCCTAGATAGCGCCAAGACTGGGACTAGACAGCAGAAAGGTTTGAATCAAGCACGTAGCAAAACTAGACAGCGCCAGTGTAGCGCCAGGCTAGTATTCCGTGATAGACAGGCTTGAGAAAAACTGTACTGGCTTCAGCATGATTCAAGACTGCCACGAAATATTTCCACGCGTGTGATTCAAATATAGAAAGAGTATCATAATCGATATTCTGACATTACTTCACTTACATACCAATCTTACTTTCTTCTTTCAACTCAGTGGAATTTCACTGAGAATCAGTGACGTATTTCTAGCTATTTCAATCAGCCAAATTTCACTGCGAAGCAGTGACAGTTCACTGAAAATCCAGTAGTTTTCACTGATTTCACAGTAGAAAAGGTCACCGACATTTCCAGTAAAATATGTTTCAGTGATCAACCAGTGAAATTTTACTGAGTGGTCAGTGAAAGAATCACTGACTCGTTTCAGTGAGGCCCTCATTTTTGGATTTAGAGAGCACAACACTAAATTCCCAACGTGGAGAAAATTGTTAAATGTATAATTATTAAATATGTATTTCAAATGAAATATACTTCAGGATTTTCAGTGGCCCATTTAGTGGTCTGACAATGCTTGTGCGAAAGAATAAAATAGTCACTATCTGAATTTAACTAATGACGAATTGTCAGCAGGAAAATGATACGAACCATTATTGACAATTGAACCAATTTTTAAGTTGAAGTTGCTTAAATTAATGATTTTCAACTAAATAAACAACATCGATTATATGATCACGTTTTTAGCTAATATTCCGATCTGAAATTTCTTCAGTTTGAACAAAAAAACATCTTATTATTTTATATTCATGGAAAAACAAATTTTCCTGGTGTTTAAACGTTCCAAAATCGCGTTTGTGCTAAAGAAAATGCATGCGGTTCGACATATTCAACTTTTTCCAAAATTTGTACATTTAAATGAATCCGAAAAATATGTATTTATATAATATGTATTATCTATATTTTCGTCGATATTTACACGTTCTGATTAGAGTACAAACATTCGATTATGGAATAAATGTTATTTAAATAAACATTCGTATAAAATGAGATATATTTACAATCCAACAATACATAAGTATAGGCAAACTATGATTTTAAACTCAGGTAATGGAGCATAAATATAATTGTTTTAATAATAAAAAAATCACATTACGCTTTGCGCCAATCATATTATTATTCACTAAATCTGAGTAAGTAAGATTTCTCTAAATCATAGTCATATCTATGTTAAAAAAATTATAGAAAAAATTAGGACTTGGCACTATTTGAATCATAGGAAAAAAGATGATTATTCAAAAAATATATACTCATTTGATCAGTAGAATCCTCGTAAAAAGGAAGAAGAAAATTTCGTTTTGGAAATGCGGAGCGGTACAAATGTTATTTTTTCTCAGTGTACTGTTGAAATTTCTATATTTATTTGAGAATCGCATTATTCATAGGTGAAGTAATCTGAGTTAATGGTATATTATTCGCGGATTCAGATTTTATATAGAGGAGCCTTCGGTATTTACAAATTAAAAGTACGAAACATAAATCAGTCAATAGAATATGAGTGCACAGTAAGAAGTCTCATTGTTTTTTTGCGGCATATTGTTTTAGACTTTAATTTAAGCCCCTTTTCAGCCCTAAATCTAGATTCCAACCTTTTTTTACTTAATACAAAACTTTTTTTTCTGTGGCGATCACAGAAACATATAATTTCACTATTATAATATCATGTATTCAATTTTATTTATTTTTTATATTATACGACTAAATTATTTGCGTACACTGAAAAAAATGTTTGAATCAATCAAATTATTTCTTTGATGTAGGGTCAAACAAATGTTTGTTCGATTCAATGAAGTGTTTCGTTTCTCTCTATTTACTTGGTTCAATAGTATATTGCGTGATGAGGGTCGAAAGGCAACGATTTCACTAGTGTGAAGTTAGCTGCCCGAGCGGAGCGAGTGAAATCTGCCTCGGCCCGAGTCATGCATACAATCTTTCATCATATCGATAATCGAAAATTCGACTTGAATTCCTGTGGAGCGGGTTGAAAATCGAATTTTCGATTGAGGTATGTATGATGAAAACAAATGTTTGGTTAGCTTGAATAAAACTCTTGTTTAAATTGAATATATATATTTTATTATTAATTATAGAATTTGTTCATGTGAAGTAAATCTTTTTCGTTTTACACTTAACCTTAAAATTGAATTTCTTTAGGAAAATAATGTATAAGCTCGATCATATGTTTTTTTAAAATCATAATCATCGTCATATGTAAAAGCAGGAAAACACTTATTCAATCCGAATGTTTACTTCATTTTAATTACTAATTGTGCTTCACATTTCTGAATTAAAAAATCATAAAGTGGAATAATGAGAAATGAACCAGAGTTAGACATTCGAATTGAATGAGTGTTCCTCTTTTAAGTATACTGCGATACTTACAATTGATAAAAAACATTACCGATTTCATAAATCATCTTCATGAAGAAAGGAGGTTAGAAATGAGAAAGAATTACTCACCTGCAAAATCTTCAATTATATCCAAAATGTAAAGCCTAAATATACAAGTAGTTCAAACACTAGAGATATTGCGTCCATTTTTCAATTAATTTTAAGTTTTCTAGTAAAACAGAACCGTTAGAATCACGCAACACTGAAAAAAATGCCATCAAATAAATTAAAGGATACATTAATTTAGCACTTAGGTTAGTACCGCAGGGAAACCTGCCGGCAGTACCGTAGAACGCCTAGCGTCATTTTTTAGCACTGCTTTGCATTATATTTTTTGTTTGAATCAAATAAATATTTTTATGAATTTGAATAAAGTAATTTTAAACAAATGCATTGTTTGGTAAAAGCCAATTTTTGTCTAAATCAAACAAATTGTACTAAACAAATTATTTGTTTCAATTAATCAGGCAAATATTTTCCATTTCTTAAAATTATGAATAAACCTTTTTTCAATTGAAGCAGAAAATTTGTTTCTTTCAATGATATGAATTCGAATGAATTTTGTTGTTTTATACAAACAAACATTTTTCTGAGTGTACTAATTGCAGTGGAATTATTTTATAATCTCACTGAAGAATACTACGCTATTCCAGGTAAGCTATTAACGACTTGTTATCAATCAACAGAATGTACGTTGTATTCAGTTTTTTTATACATAGTTTCTTTGCGAATTGTAGATCTTCCATGTGTAAAATCTCATGAGTATTTTATCAGCCTTTATAGGAAATCTATTACAAAACATAGAATAGAAATATTCTGACGATGTACTTTTTCCATATTGTTGACACTTTGAAAATTTTCTGGTACAACTATATATTTTCTATTCTGATGATAACCTAAATTAGTAGTTTCCAGTATATTAAACTCAATTTTCAAACACTATACTGATAGCAGACTAATTTACAAACAATTTCTTATACAATTATTAATTATTGAAAATGTAAATATCTTTTCAACAATTATTGAATTCTAATAAATTCTCATTATTATTAATAAAATCGTTCTTGTAAGTCTGGAATTATCATAATCAGATCGAGGGGTTGACCACTCGAATTTTGAGTGTAAACAAGATTTCAAATATTTCACAAAGATGTCAAAATCTTTCCGAAGAGATCAGCAAGATTTCGATAATTGCACAAATATTTCAAAAATTTCACAATGATTTCAAACATTTTAAAGATTTCAAAATATTTCAGAAGATTAAAAAAATTCCAATGATTTATTTTTTATTTTATTGTTCATTTCATTTTTTACTTTTTATTTAACAATTATTGTTAAAAGTTTGAAATTTAGGTGATAATAAGAAAGTTCCCGTCAGTAGTACGAAAGTCCATGACTTTTCCAGATTTTCCAGAACGCTTTCAAAATTCCATTACGTTTCCAGGTCTTCCAAGTCTTCCGCAGGTCTTTCAAGTCTTGTAACAACCCTAATACTATAATAGAAAAAAACGAGGAAAAAAATGCTGCTAAAATTAAAGGATTTTTAGTTGAAAGCAGCATAGTTTTTTTGTGAGGATTACTGAATTTTTTGCAGATTTTACATAATTTTCAGTAGTCTTATAAATTTATAAATATTTTCCACAATAATTCAATCTGTAAACTCTATAATAAAAAATTTTGTCAATTTTACAGAAAGCTCTCGTATTATTATCCGTGAATATGTAAAACTACTGCAAATTCTATAAAGTGCAGAAAATTCCGTGAGCTTTATACAGAAAAGCTGTATTGTTCCGAATTGAACTGAAATTACTATAAGTTCAGCAAACATTTTTTTTTCTCCATGTAGTTTCAACCCTCAGGGTACGGAGTGGGTTAGTGTAACCCGAGCGAATTTGAAAGTAGTGCAATTTTGGCATACAGTAGATCAAAGTTGCCGGGTTAGGCTAACCCATGTCCGTACGGAACGTTACATTTTTATAGACGGTACCCGGAGGGTTAAATACTTGCTCATAATTCAACTGTTGATAGAAACGATTATTTTCACTTAAGACTGCCCAATTTTAAATTATAATTGATCGGAAAGATATGATAATTTATTGACTACATGGGTATTCTTTAATTTTTTCAATTGATCTAATTTCTAAAGTAGATGCAGATTATAAATAATTGTGTCGGAATAAAAAATTTTCCAATGTAGTAGATGCATAGTCTAATATTAAACAATAATCACATTTTAGCATTCATAGTAACAAACTCAAACATTCTCTGATGTTTACTTTCACCATTCATATGATAGTAAACCCGGAAGCTATAATTTTTCCAAAGCGCGGCTATTAGTTAGAAGCTCTCTCGTTAATCTCCATACTTGTTTAGCTGCGTTCTCCAACCCACTAGGTGACTTTCCTTTGAATAGATCTAGATTCGGAAGGAAATAGTGTGGACACCTTCTACATTGAAGACAGGATATGAGCTGAAGGAAAATTCCATTAATCCGATCAGCAAGTGAACTCTCGTCCCATTCAGTTTCCAACGGATGTTTTTCACACTCATACAACAGTAAAGTTTTCATATGGTAACTCGTAACTGGATTACCAGGTAGATCAAGATGCCGATCCCTTAGAGTCTTTAAAAGACTAAGACAGCGTCTTCTGCACCCTCCATGCAAAAGTCTCGTTTCTGCCTCAGTGAAAGACAAAACCCAAGCATCGCCTTCCATTGCCGATTGTTTCCCCTGAAGTGCGACACTCTCCTTCGAAAGAAGATCGAATCCCTCCGTCTTAACTTCCGCTACCAAGTTAGGATGTGGCCAGGGAATGTGAGGAATTGGCCAGTGCGCAGCGGATCTTGGCCAAACCCCTGAGCACTTAAAAGCTGGTGTGATTTGCACAATGTACCGTTCCCGGATCCTCAATTTGACTTCGGTAGTATCCGCAATCATTTTGACAGAATCCCGATATGTGCACTTGTCACAAGCTTGAGCGACTAGAGTCTGAAATCTGGATCTGATTTTCCTCGCGGACAGATATCCTGATGCTGTGATGAACTCCACCCAGAGGGACATTGATCTTTTCCTGCCGTCGCTGAGCTTCAGAACTGCACTTCCAGGAAGGGTTCCGTCATCAACAAAGTTGAAGACACCCATTTGATTTAAGTAAAGGACCACCTCGAACTCTCCAGGCGAAATCACCTCCAGTCCTTCATAACGGCCGTTGCACTCCGTCAGAGAGGAAATAAACCTCGGTTCTTGAACCTCCACTTCTTTCAGCACATCCTGCACCACCTTGCACACTTCCCGGATTGTTTTTTGGACCTGGCCCATACGGGCTTGAACTCGCTCTCCGTAGTACTTGTTTATCTGGTAGAGAATCTTGCTTGATTGGGCGGCCATTATGTCAGGCGGCACGAGCATCATGAATTGGGATATGAAATCGACCGGGGGAAAATGGTTAAAACAAATGGTTGAGCCTCAGGAAGCGGTCCAAATTGCTTGAAATAACGAGCCACCGAGATTTTTCTCGAAATCCAACCTCACCAGAGCCTGTCTTGGTTTTCAAGTGGAAATTGATCTATTCTCTTTATTCCTGATCACATCGCGTGGATTTTACTTTAGTTACCCGCAGATTCCGAAATCGGGTGAATTTCCCGACAGGACTCAACCTCTCTTAAAGAGGGAATCGACGCGTCAAGGATCGATGTAGTCAGTTGTTTTTAGCGATAAATACTGGTTTTTCGAACAGGTGCCAACCAAGAACGAAAACGGCGTGCGAGGAGATGTTCAGACCGCGACGAGAGAGTCCCGCTGAGTCCGGTGCTACCTCACCGAACAACACCGGTTCATTCGGCGGCCGTTTGGCTTGTTCGCCACAAGTCCCGCCTTTCCTAGTGACAGGGTCACGTGGCATCTGCGCATTTGTGACACGCCCACCTGCTCGTGTTCTCGACCCTATCTCATCACTCCCGATTATAACCCACCTCACCGGGTTCTAAGGGGACTTTCGAGTGTCGAACCGATCCGAACCCACGTGGGATCAACTTTCCCCGGTTTTTTGTCCCGATCGATTACGATATTTGGTGCTGGAGTCTTCTCATATGACGTATTTGGAGCGACAAAAAAATGGCAATGTGCGCGATGTTAATTGCCAGGAATTTCGCCGCATCGTGACCGTCTTACCGATCATAAATCTGTTGCACTCAAGTTCTTATTGGAGTCCATCACAGTATGTCGGTTTTCTACACTGTACACAAATTTCGGAATTTTGCACACGAAATAGTACAAATATTTCGAATACTACAAGTGAAATATTTTCCCGAGAAAAATCTATCATTATTCCAAGAGAATATCGGCAATTTTTTCAACCAAATTTTTGGATATTCGCGAATCGTTAGGAAATATATAGTATATAATATATATTATGAGTTTCCATAAAAATTTAATGAATTTGTTGCAACAAATCGCCCAAAATATAGGACATTTTTCCTGGGTGTATTTGGGACTTTTCAAAAATAGTTGGAATTATAACAGATTTTTTTGGCAATTTTACAATTTCTATTGCAGAATTGAAGTTTCCCAAAAGATATAATGTTTTCCACGTTACCATGATATATTTCCTATACAGGTAAACGATTACGAAATTTATTTTTTTTGAAAAATGTGATATTATTCGACATTGACCTCGGAATCAGAAATATTTCATAAAAGAAATTGTTTCCTATAATAATAGGAAACAATTTCTTCAATAAAATATTCGTGATTTCAAATTTTTTTAATAAAATAAATTTCGTCATATAAATGGTTTACCTGCATAGGAAATATATCATGCTAATATGTAAAGCATTAAATCTTTTGGGAAAATTCAATTTTGTAATGGAAGTGGAAAAATTGCCCAAAAAATCTGTTATAATTCCAACTGTTTTTCAAAAGTTCCAAATAAACCCAGATAATAATCAACAATATATTCAAAAAATTCAGCAGTATGTCAGTTTGTTGTAAAAAAATATTATTTTGTGATAAAAGCTTTGCAATATGTTATTAGAATGGTATTAGGAACAAAAAATGGTCATGTAAGGGTCCTTTCATAAACCACGAGGTTTCTTCTGGGGGGGGGGGGGGGGGGTCGATAAAAATCCACGTTGGTCTACATGGGGGGAGCGGGGTTCCGAGTTCGAGCCACGCGGTTTCACATTCAGATATTAAAAAAATAAAACGCGTGGCTCATGAAAACAATAATAAGTCAAAAAATATTACAACACGAAATAAATATTGATTTCTAACTCAAACGTTTGTTTTTTAAAGCAGAAAGATTAGTTCTTTGCAAAAAAAAAAACGAATTTTCAATAAGATACATGAATTTTCAATTAAGGGCCTTCCATAAACCACGTAGCACCCTAGGCGAAGTATGTGTGTGTGTGGGAGGGGGGGGGGGTCAACGAAAATTCCCCGGTGGATTCCACGGTGGTTCGTAGGGGGGGGGGGGGCAAAAAGTAGGCAAAATTGTGCCTCGTGGTTCATGGAAGCACCCTAATTGGAAAATTAATAAACAACTTATTCATGTTTCGAATTCAAATCTGAATTTGAAGTGAAAAATTGGCTAATCTCAATAGTTTTTGCGTAAAACCTTTTTTTTATTCTAACTCGAGCATTAAAAAAACGTTTGACACAAAAACTATTGAAACTAGCCACTTTTTCACTCCGAAATCAGATTTGATTCAAAACAGGAATAGGCCCTAAGTATCTGAACAAAACTTACTCGGATATTTATGGAGTAAAATAAGGCAATTCAATTTCGAGGTGAGGTCCTGATTCCAAGGCCTTTAATAACACACGTCACTGTACATAATAATAATTTTTTTCTTCAAATAAGGTTTTTTACAAAATATTTAAAGTTTGGTACCTGAATCTACGTTACTTGAAACCACACATATATCAATAGGATTTTCTTCATTTTGTATGACATTAAAATTCAGAATAGAATTTTCTTCGACTTGTTGGAGGTTTACGGGTTCCATTTCAACTTTTGCATTCGCTTCAATCGGAGGTTCAATCCTTTCCTCATTAGGAACTTCCAGTCCCTCTTCGTCTTTATCGTCAGTATCTGTAATCACTTGTTATTTAGTAAAAGTTATTAGTAAAACAGACTTGAAGTAGATTACCTATTTTTTATATTCAACATTTCAATCTTGTAAACCTAAAACATTATGACGATCATGGAGAAAAATTACGTAATACAATAAAGCCAAGTTGAATCACAAACATAACCTCTGCAAACGTTCTTACGTTTAAGTTAATGTTTATACAGTTTTCTTAATTTATTATTTTTAATTTATTTTGAGGTTAAGTTTGCTTGACCGATTATAATAAATCTACTTACCTTCATCTTTATTGCGCAAGTAGGGAATGGCAGCAATTGTCCTATGTTTCCGTACCTGTAAGGTACTTTTTGTTTTTGGCATTATGCCAAAATAAATAATATTTTTATTATTTTTGAAATCACATCATGACATCACACTTAAACCCGAGCCGTGTTTTATGAAATATAAAATGAAACATCGGATATCGGGCGGTCAGCGCAGCAGATGGCGCTGCAGTTTCCAGCTGGTATTTTCTCGATATGTGGTTCCGAACCGAGCCACAAGAGTAGCCATGCGAAAGCCACAATGTGGCAAACCCGATCGGGGCCACATCGGAAATCGGGACCAAATTGGGCAATTTTTGCACGGGTATGAACAATTTTTTAAACCTATTAACTTTCATGGGCAGACTAATTGACATAGTAGAAAAGTTAATGCTCTGGAATAATGAGAACATTTAATTAAAAGATGATTTTTCACCCTCAGAGAAATGTCTTCTTGTGACAAAAGGATGTTTCCTGACGTGAATGGAATTTCTTCTTAAATTTAAGGAATCATTTTCCAGTAAAAATTTTCCTTCCCGTGTAGAAATAGCCCCACTTGGCCCTATTAAAAGGCGGGCACTAGTCGGGGGCTAGTCGGAGAAATTTTGTTGGCAATGCCCCTAGTCGGGAACTGGTCGGGCGCTAGTGGAGTTCTTTTTGATGAACATTTCTAGTCGTGGGCTGGTCGGGGACTAGTCGAGCTATTTCAAAAAATCCTAATCCTCTGTTTCTTCTATTTTTATGTCAAAATTTGTAGGCGGGTCCTAGTCGGGCTCTGGTCGGGCTGTTCTTGTTTAAATATAAAATTTTTAATGTCAATTTAACGAGACTTTAAGACATTGGTTTTAATTCTCAATCGTCGTAGAATAGTCTAAAACACCTAAAAAACAAAACGTTATAGAAAAGCTTCACAAAATTTGTCTATTAAAAAAATTGTCGCGATACGCGATACAATTTCAAGTTCCGTGGATACAAATCTTAAATGCTCATTAAAAATGACATTTTATGTCAACTTAAAAAGTTTTAAAATAGACTAAAACGCGAAAAACAAAATATTAGACGAAAAAAAATTGTAATCGATTCAAATTATTTATTAAAAAGTTTTTAAATTTATATTCCTGTTAACAGTTATTTTATTTTACATTTATATTATGATGTCGTATAATAATAAAATAATTAATAAGGAAAAAGAGTTAAAGAATTGTTGTTATAACATTTTATGATCTGTAGCTTATGAAGGTGGCTTCTTCATCTAGTTTCAACTCGCAGGTTTAGCGCAATGGTAAGACTACCGACTGCTAGGCGACAGATTCAGGTATGGATGTGGGTTCGAAACCCCGTAGCGTTAGAAATTTTATTTGTAATATAATGTTAAGAAATGTAATATATGTATTCATTCTAAGTAGGGCAATTAACATTTATAGACAAAATGCTCGCAATCTGTTATTATTTATTTTTTAAATACTTTTTTTGTTACATCATTAGAGCATAGCAATAGTGGTACTGCTGTACTCTCACCTGGGCAGTACCCGACTAGACCCCAACTAGATCCCGACTGGGATAAGTGGGGTCATCCGGCCAGCCCCCGACTAATTTACCGCGACGATCTGGTCGGGTACTGGCCAGTTGACCCGACTAGCCCCCGAATTAAAGTGGGGTTAACTGGTCTGGTACCCGACCAGCACCCCATTTGCATTTACACACGGGTTATGCAACTAACTTCACTTAATATTGCAGCTAAATAATGCTAATTGTGTAAAAAATATATTCACGCCGTTCAAAACAAAACAGGCAAGAGGACGATGCTTTTGTCGCAAGATAACTTTTTCTCTGAGTGCATAAAAAAAATTAAAATTTTCGATTGTTTACATAATTTGTTTTAAAAACATAATTAAGGACAAAACTAATAGCACCATGCGATTCTATGGGAAAAATTACATAGAGAGAGTAATAATATAATATTATGTTATCACCAATATTTGCCCTCTCGAAATGCTTCTCAAGTACTAAGACCTGTTTTGGGTGTTTTATAATAATAGTAAAACACAACCTCAAAGATAAAAGCATGTTTTATAATGTCTTTTGTAGATATTAAAAATAGATTCAGATATTTTCATGAACAAAATTTTTGTTATAAACTTCTAAATTGTTGTAGGACTCTTGCAAAAAAATCTATCGTCTTTTTTCATTGTTTGCGAAGTTTCTTGGGTATAGAGAAAAATGTGCAATACACAAAATACTTATTTTTAAAGGCCTAAGCCCTAGAATTTATCTTTAGAACATTTTTTCCTGAAGCCAAATGTAAACTCCAGGAACGGTTATAATTATTAAAACCTTTTATTCGGGGCATTACATTTTTTTTAGAAAGTTCATCTTATTATTCTCGAATCCTATGAAATCAACCTTTTTTAATTTGACACTGTGTTTAGAGATGCTTGTATGCAAATAAATGCATTTATTATTGGCAGTTCGTAATACAATTTTAAATGCGTTTTTAGTAATTGATAACTAATAATAATAATAATAAATAATAATTGATAATAATGATACAATATTATATATGTAATTATATATAATAATAATAAACTAATAATATAGAATAGAGATTAGGTACAATAATTCCACTAAAATCTCCGCAAAACATTGATAGTTTATTGGGAGAGTGGTAAAATCAGTTTTCATTCACCAAAAAGTTTAATTTCTGAGCGAACAGACGAATTTAAAACTAAATACAAGAATTTTCAAACAAAAAGTTGAATTCTTAACTGAAGAAGATTGATTTTCAATACAAACAAGAAACGAGTTTTCAACCAAATATAACAATTTTCAACCAAATAGAATAATTTTCCACTGAAATGAGGAATCATCAACTAAAAAGAAAAATTGTCAACAAGGCTATTCTACTTTCAAGCTTGTAGTTGAATTTGAAAAAAATGAATTTTACGCCAAGAAAATTGTCTTTGTACCAAAAACGACGAATTTTTAACAAAATACAGAAATTTTCAACAAAACAGATAAATTTTCAACTAAAATAAGGAATTATTAACCAAAAGATTGAATTTTCAACCAAAAGCAGTTTAACTATCAACCAAGTAGGTAATTAAATTTTCAAACAAACAAAAATGAATTTTTCGCCCAAAAGATGAATTTTCTAGCAAAAAAAAAAGAATCTTTAACAAAATGCATGAATTGCAACGGAAAAATATCAATTTTGAACCAAAAATGTATTAGTTAAATTTTCAGTTGAAAAACTAATTTTAAGTCACAAAAACAATGAATTTTTAGCAAAATAAATACAATCTCAACCAGCGTGATGAATTTTCAACTAAAATCATGAATAGTCAACAACAACAAAATTATTTTTCAATAAAGTAGTTATACTTTCATCCAAGTAGTAAAATTTTCAATAAAAAAAGATGAATTCTCAACAGAAAAGGTTGACGAAGGTTGATATTTTATCCAAAAAATATTTCAATTTTAAATCGAAAGTATTTGATATTTCAACCAAATAATACATTGTTCGACGAGGGTCGAAAGGCAACGACGTCACACTCGAGAAATCGTTGCCTTGGTAATATTACAATTTTAGTATTGAAACAGTCAATTACTAATATAATTATTATAGTAAAAATGTTTCTTATTCAGATTTAGAGAAAAGTTTTGAATTTTATACTGTAGATGGACAGTAGTTTGCAATATGTTCAAACCCGTAGAATAATATTTGCAGTGTGTCAGATAAACCAAGAACCTCTCTCGTTCATGGATAATTGAATAAAGCTGGAAAATCCAATCAACTCCAAGTTGAAGTGGAAGATCGGTGCCCCAGCCTCGTTCTATAATGCGACTTGATTCATGAGCCTCGTACGCGTTATGCTCTGCTTCGAGGGGTCAAAACGCTCTGCTATATCAGCCCTCGAACGGTGTCGACTGAAGGGCCAAGTTTTCCTTCCTCATCCTAAATGTGCCTTTCATCATCCCATTTCGTTTTAATTCGTTTATCCCCTGAATTATTTCTATACCCGCTGCGTAATGCCGAGATCTCTGCAATTTATAAACAATTAGGTTGGTCTATCGAGAGCTAGAGAGATATTTTTTCAGCTTTTTTAAAAATGTTTGTAGAGGATTCAAAATAGTATTGTGTCAATGAATTTAAGACTTTAAGTTTACTATAATCTATAGATTTACAGTAAATGTTTTTTAAAAAAGTACAACTGCTATAACTTTGGTAGATTTAATAATCCGGACTGAGGTTAAATTCCGTGATCGTTAACACTCGGCGAGTTTCGACTTCAAATTCTTGATGCTACGGCACCCGATACGATAAGATCAGTGTCGCTTTCGACCGGTGTTTTCGCTGGTGTTGTGTATAATAAAAAAGGATAGAGTTCTCATCGTCTCAGCAGGAATTCTCTTGAGAAGGACTGAGGATCTTCGCTATCAAGATCGTTTTGAATCGCCTTGTATACTATTACCACAAGCTCCCATTGTTACCTCCGACTAAAGCGTCCATAAAATCTCTTGTCCAGAAGAGCAACTGCGCATCTATTGACATTTGGTCAGTATAGGTCTTTATGAATGAAATGTACTCCAGTGGTTCATTTTCTATTTTTTAAATATTTTTTGAATTGATAACTAATTTATTAAAATTTCTAGCGAAACAATTGCAATTTATCACTATAAACCAATGATAATAATCAATGGGAATGTTTACTGATAGTATCTGACGCATCTGAGGGGTTTTTATTTGTGCAGTGAGTACAGCTTCATTTTGTCTGCAAAAAAATGTAGCAATGCGGCTTTGTAAATCAACCTGAATGAATATCCTTCAGTAATCCCAAATAATCCCGGGATCAGCTTCTGAGCTCTGGCAGCCGGCCGAAACGAATGGTAGTCTGGATGTCTTCGAGCACCCATTCTATACGATGCGTATGGTTACTGACACGGAAAAAGTAGTGGATCTTTTGTGGCCTTCTTTATGTGCCTTTTTGTGGAACCTTAAAATTTTTTATCAAAATACCCGTAATAGATCTATAGCTAACTGCAAACGAGGAAGGCCATATGTCTAGAAATTTC
The DNA here is from genome assembly GCA_932178445.1 of Andricus quercusramuli. Taxonomy (NCBI): domain Eukaryota; kingdom Metazoa; phylum Arthropoda; class Insecta; order Hymenoptera; family Cynipidae; genus Andricus; species Andricus quercusramuli. The sequence goes on along the minus strand of CAKNXH010060562.1, from coordinate 179,155 downwards.
AGGAAAATTAAAAATAGAATACTTATTGATGCTATACGATACGAGACTGTATTATTGGTATAGTATCGGCAAATTTTGGCTTTGTATCATATCGTTATATAGTACCGGAAAGTCGAAATATCAATCAAATATCAAGCCCAAAATTAGCGTGATTATATAATTTATCATAGAGAATTATAGAAATGCAGAATGTATACATGGTCTTACACAACTTCGGCACCCCACATACTGTTCTGACCTTGCTCCCTGTGATTTCAGATTGTTCTCCAAATTGAAGTACACTCCAAGTCTCATATAATAACAGTTTCGGGGGTTGCCTCGCACTGGCCTTGCTACTAAATCGGTACCCTTTAAACGTAAACAGTCAGGGCTGCCTGAACCGTTTCCAATTGGAATGCATAATATTGCGCAATATACTCGACTGAGTACTTGCACACTGCGGCCCTTCTGTGGTGACTGTTGCGACGAATGCGACGAAGCAGCTGTTAGCTATTCCGAAAGGTGATTTTCAGGAGTACTTCCGAAAGTAGGAGGATCGCTGAAAGAAGGTTGTGGCTTCCAAAGGGGAGTACTTTGAAGATGATATCGTCGCCATTGAACAGAATCATGTTACTCCTGGCACACCACAAGATCGGATACTTTTCGGACTGACCTCGTAGAGTGAGTTAATCACAATTCCAGTTCTGTTGCGTGACAAAACTCAATGAGGCTTAGTACTCGGCAGTCATCCAAGGTAATGAGAAGTCTGAAGGAGGTAGGTATGTATTGACCGATTTCAACAGAGAACGTGCGTATTGTGCAATGTGCATCCGTCTAGTCAAAAAGAGCAATTGAGGTTGGCCTGGAGACCACACGCGGCTAGATGCCATTATTACAGGGATCTGAGTTGCCGAGCGTCAAGTGGGTATACGACATTAGTGCTCCCCATGTAACGTTGTTCAACTTCTACTGAAAAAGTGTGTATACATATATAGAGTAGAGTAGTAGACCATGCATATAGAGAATGCAGCACCGGCCGGCCGTCAGCGAAGCATCTCAACTCACAATCAGCACCCGGGGGTGAGCAACAATAGACGACGCAATGTAATAACATGTGTCGCTTTCGCAGGCCCCCTTTCTGACACAATCCATATACACTCGAGAATAGAATGGGGATACCACCTCGGATACCACTTAGCAGCCCACCGGTGCTGTACTGTGGTAGATATTTACTATACACACAACAAACAGATTAAAGCGCCGCGCCCTGTCGGACAATAATGGACCCGGACCAGCCTTCCATAATATCACCGAAACGTAATCTCTGTCGAACGCAAAATCTCATTGCTTACGCGGCATGACAGTAATGATCATGATGATGATGATTATAATCGAACTTTATATCAAATTAATTTCTCCTATTTGAAGAAAAGAAATATCATTTTGTCTGTAATACAGTATTATAAACTTATAAACTTAAATAAACTTGTAATACAATATTAAAAAAACTTCCTACTCGGTCCCCTATTCCCCTCTTTTGAATTGAAAAATCTACTATATTATATTTTTAATTTTAACTTTAATTTAACTTTTATGGCTGAGAATTTAATTGTTTAATTGAAAATTCATCTTTTGGTAGTAAAATCATCTTTTTTGGCTTATGGATTATTCTTTTTAATTGAGAAATCCACTATTATATTTTGGTTCCGAATTCAACTCTTTTGGTTGAGATTTTTATTATTTTGTTAAAAATGCATCTTTTGGTAGAAAAATCATCTTTTTTGGTTTAAGGGTCATTCCTTTTAAAGCAACTGTTAGAATCTAAATTTTTTTTGGGTCTTAAAGGTGATTTTTGTTCTAAAAAAATCAATTTATTAACTTGAAAACTCAACTATCTTTACTTGAAAATTCGTCTTTTGGTAGAATCTTCATATTTTTTGATGAAAATTCTACTATTTTGTTCAAAATGCAATATATTTATACTTTAAATCTTGGTATTATATAGAACCTACATTTTTTTATAAGAAAATGTTCCCCTCCTATTCCCCAATTTTCGTGAAAAATCACCCAATGTTTTGTTTTAGTGTTGTTTTGAGGTGCAACAGAATGAGATACTGGAGAATGAGAATGCGGCTATGTTAATGATACAGTTTTACAATAGAAGTAGGGGAGACAATGCTGTAGTAGATTTAACACAGGCCGACAAAAATGACATCTTTTTTGTACCCAAAGACCGAACTATGTGACCCCCAAGGATTTTGGTATCCCAAAACTGAATCCGTTATCCAAATTTTTCCTATACTTCAGGCTTTTAAGATTTCCTAACCGATCCTAACATATCTGTAAACTGCTAACGCCATCGTTTAGTACTTCTTTTTACCTTTCATTTACATTTTTAATCATCTAAAACCGATTTTTTTTCTCCGAGATATGACACACAAAATTTTATTCGCTTTCTTCGTCTTTTTTGCTAGTTTTTCATTGCTGAACTGAAATAGTTAATGTGCGATATCTCGCAGAAAAAAATTGGTTCGGGATGATCGAAAATCAAAATAAAAATGAAAAGGAGTACTAAACGATGGCGTTAGCAGTTTTTAGGGGAAAAATTGCTGATCATGTTGTATTGCCTCAAATATGGCTAAAAATAGCTATTTTTGCACATTTAGGGTAGGATATCTCAAAAACCTGACGTATATGCAAAATTTAGACAACGCATTCGTTGTTAGGACACCAAAATTTTTCGGGGTCACATAGTCCGGTCTTAGGCTGAAAATTTTGTCGGCCTGTGTAATCATTCGTTAAAAGCACGAATATACACTGTTAGAAAAATCTCTACTAAATTTAGTATACATGTAATGGAAGCAAGAATGCATAACCTGAAATTAAATTTAGTATACCAGCGTAGAGTAAATTTAGTATATTCATACTGAATTTAGTATACACGTATATGAAATTTAGTATACGCGTGTACTAAATTCAGTATAAATATACTAAATTTACTGTACGCTGGTATACTAAATTTAATTTCATGTTGTGCATTTTTGCTTCCATGACATGTATGCTAAATTTAGTAGATATTTTTCTAACAGTGTACGTAAAATAAATCATTTCAATTTGTTGTTCTTATTATATTCATTAAATTAAATTAATTATTTTTCTTACATTCGTGTTTTAAATTAATGATTATCTACTGTAGGTTCATTATCCATTGTAGGGTGGTCTCCCCTATTCTCATTGTGAGAAAAAAAATCCTTTTTTCTAGAACATAACAAATGAGCTGCAACAAAAATGACCCCACTATTACTTTGTGTTTTCATAGTCGATGCGTGTCTTATCTAATAGAGAAACAGCAGAACTGTAAAGAATCGATGCTGCGGCACGAACTAACCATTATCTCACTCCACGGGTATTTGTTCTGAATGTCATGCGCAGGTCTCCAGGGGGTGGCTTTCGGAATAAGCCACTATAGATTTTTCAAGCTTGCGCATTGAGTTTACCCAACAAACCCGGATATATGACTGTTCTTCAAGATTCGATTTGCATCGAAATTCAGAAAAAAATGTTTATTCAGTCGAATAATTTTTTTAAGTTTGTTTCAGAATATTTGGTTAATTGGATCAAATTTCTTGTTCTAGTTTACGAAATTATTCAATCCCATGCAATCTTTCGCAATCCCATGCAATCTCTTACAATACCTTGTAATACATCCTTATGAAAAAATATTATAGGAAATTCAATATAGGTCTATGATGATATTTCTATAATGAATTTCTTATCATTCTTACTCAACTCTAGAAAAATCTTTATAGAAAATCGTTATAAGAAAACCAGTATAGAAGTAAAGAATGTTGAAGTATTGCAAGAGTTGATGAAGATTATAAAGCACAAACAAATTATTTGTTTATTCATCTTAGATTTGTATACATATCATGAGGTTTTAAGGGATTTCGCAAAGGATCGCAACAAATTTCGACGGGTTCCCAAAAATTTTAAGGCGTTTAAAAGTATTTTACGGGATTTCCAAACATTTCTGCACTAATTGTAAAGGTTTCCAAACATCTTCGAAGACGTAAAGGAATTCCAAGGCAGTATTTCAACCATTTTTTTAATGAAGTTTCATGGATTCTAATGCCTACTTTTGAAAGGATTTTGAGGGGTTTTCGAAATATTTCACCTAATTTCAAAAGATTTCATCGGATTAAAAGAGATTTAAAAATGTTTTCACTAATTTCAAGGAATTTTGAAACATTTCGACGGAGTTCAGAGAATTTGACAAATTTCCAAACACTCCCGGGGATTTTAAGGAATTCGGAATGATTTCAAGATATTTCAATAATTGCAAGGGATTGTAAGAAATTTTTCAGGATTTCCAAAGATTTCAAGATATTTCTAATGAACTTCAGAAAATAAATAAAATTGAATTACATTTAAAGAGATTTTAAGGGATTTTTAGCGTACTCGAGTGAATTCAAGCGATTTTCCATCAGTTTTAAGCGATTTCATCAGATTTCATGAAAATTTCACGAAATGTTTAGTATCTCCGAACCATATCAGGTGGTTTCAAGGTATTCCAAAGAATTAGAAAAAATTTTCAGACTGAAAATGAATAAAACAAACTTTCATGGGATTTTGAGCGATTTCAAAGATTTCAAGGGATCTTAGGATATTTAAGGAATTTCACAATATTAAAAAACCTAAAGATTTATAGGGATTTAAACGTTTTATTTTTTTGGATTACTTCAATGAATAATAGTTAAATTTAGTTTGAATTCCAGAAAATTTCCATGGATTTTAAGCGCTTTCGTCAGATTTCATAAAAATTTCACGAAATTCAAAAGATTTACGAACTTATCAGGAGGTCTTAAAGGATTCCAAAATATTTTAACAAATTTCGAGGGACTTCCACGGATTTTTTGGCTTTAAAAATGATTTTATGGGGTTTCCAAACATTTTCATTAATTTTGAAGGTTTCCAAACACTTCCCAGGATTTAAAGAATTCCAAAGGATGTCAAAACATTTCGAGGGACTTCAAGTAATTTTAAGACTTTCAAAATGATTTCAAGGGTTTTTCAAATATTGAAACTATAATTTAGAAAGATTTTATCGATTTTTAAGAGATTCAAGAATATTTTCACGTATTTCAAGGAATTTCGAAACATTTTAAAGGAGTTTAGAGGATTTAAAGAATTTCCAAACTTTTCCGCAGGTATTCAAAAATAGTACAAAAGTATTTCAAGAGATTTAAAAAATTTAAAGGGATTTCAATGAATTTGGTAGGATTTTCAAAGATTTTAAGATATTTTTAATTGAACTTGGCAAAATAAATAAAATTAAGTTAAATTTGAAGAGATGTTTAGGGATTTTTAGCTTTTTCAAGGAACTCTCAGGTATTCTAGGAATTTCAAAACCCATCTAGAAAGTGCGATCGGGATTTGGAAGGCCCCCAGATAGTTTTCCATACTTATGGTCGGGCGCTGATCAGGAAAAATAGGGAGGGATAGACTAGTTCTGTAACGCTGTTTCAGCCAGGCTCTATCTATAACTTCTAACAAGGACCTAACGGGAATACCCTTCAATCGCCCGTCTAGACCCTCTCTGTTTTCCGGTACGTTCATGATTCTGCTATGATGTAAATATATGTGACAAACGATTTCTCAACAAGAAAATGAATAAGAATATTTGAATATACGCCAATTTTAGATCAATAACTTCAGAGATTTATTTTTCGTTAATTGAAAACTGTTTTTTGTAGTTATTTATATCACACAACATCTGAATGTTGAACATTTGCAATCTACTATGCCAAATGATTATTTTCATTATTTTTCACTAGGCTTCACACACACACAGCACAAATTCAACTATTGTCCTTATATTTCACGTATTAGAATATTGTGAAACGTGAAAAAATAAATTACCTACATTTTTTTGGTTATATTCACAGTTCACACACACCATTCAGTATATATAATGAACAGAATTTAACAAAACTACTACTTGAACTATATTTAATAAAAATGTATGTATTGTAATTTTCATTAAAAAAACCTGTTTATAAGTTTTAAACACTCGGATGCTTCAGATGAAAATAAATTTCAGTTTGCTGTCAGGTGTTGTTGGGGCAGCTTTTTGCTCGTTTTCTGCAGCTAATTTAGTGCTTACAAACTTCTGATGATACTGCATCACAAATATACTGCAGTTCGATCTTCAGAAATTTTATCTGCGGTATGCTGACTAAGTCCCGACCAGTGCATGACTAGAATTTTTTTGTTCTTCTATCTAAATCAGAAACCAACTGAAACCTGGCTCAAATACAAGATTAGGGCCTAACTAGACGCACATAGTTTTTCTAGTCATAAGGAATAAAAAATATTAGCAGTGCCTTGAAGGGTCCTGATTAGAACTTACTAGTCCAGCTGTTCCAGTGAGTTTCCGGCTACTGCCGTAATTGAAATAAGGAAAAATGGGGCGGCTTTTACATGGAAAGATTAAAAAATTTCAAAGTTTTATAGGAATTTTAACCGCCTTTTTCAGAGGAATCTAATGAATAAGTTTAATTGGAATAAAATTCAAGCCATTTTCTATCTATTTTATGCGACTTTGTTAGATTTCATAACAATTTCAATAAATTTTAAAGAATTTGGTAGGATTTCCAAATATTTCAAGGAATTTCTGATGAACCGGCGAAAATAAATCAAACCAAACGAAATTCCAAGGATTTCTATACCTATTCCAAAGATTTCGAGGGATTTGAGGGTATTTCAAAAAATTTCACAAGATTTAAGGATTTTATTGAATTTCCAAGGATTTGAAGAGATATCAATGATTTCTATTGATGTTTACACTTTTCCTAGAGAACTTTAATCAAGAAATGTTATTCTATTCATATTCAAGGGATTTCGAATGATTTTATTTCATTTTACGGAATAAACTAAATTTTATTTCAAGGGATTTCTACGGATTTTAACAATTCAAGGAGAGACGATTAAGGTTTATAGGACCTCAAATATTTGAAAGATTTAGGGGGATTTGCCAAATTTATATGAGTTTCAAAAGATTTAAACAGATTTTTACAGATTTCAAAGAGTTTCATGGATTGAAAAATATTTCTAAAAATATCAGGTTTCAAGAGATTCCAAAAGGTTTTCGTATGCATTTTAATTAAAGTTTGAGAGGTTTTTGAGATATGAAGGGTACGAGTTTTTACTGCCACTGAAAAAAAGTTTTGTTTCACTCAAACAAAAAAATTGTTTGAATACGCTTTTTTTTATTTAACCAAGAGCTATGTTTGAATTGAACAAATTTTGTTTCATTTAAACCAATTTTATTTGATTCACGCAAAGTTTCTTTAAATCATATAATCATTTGTTAAACGTAAACATTATTTCTTAGCTATAGGGTCTCAGAAATGTTTGTTTGTTTTAAATATATTTTGTGTTCAATTCAAATAAATATTTTCTGAATTAAATATAATTTTACTGTGTTTGAATAAAGTTTGATTATGATTACTATCGACGAGAAAATTCGAGTCCTCTGGCTTTGACGTTAAAAAAAGTAAGTGAAGAAAAAATGTTAGCTCAATGAATGAAGGACCATTTTTAAGGTCGAAATGTTGTACGCTAATGAGCCTCCTGAAATGAATATGCAAACAAAATTTTTGTAGCTTACAGACCCGAAAATCTGTTAAAAAGTAGGGAAATTTGACAGCTTTTAAAGATAGTAAACTTTGGAACATAGTTTTTTATTGAAAAAATAATAGGAAAAATCTGCAAAAATGCATGGTGGTACCTTAAACACTTCTAAACAAATTGCCGCTGAAAAATTTGCAGAATATAACAAATTGTTCGTTCTTTGTACATAAATTTACAACTTTACTATCTTCAGTCCTGATGAAGATAATGAAGTGATTTAAATTAGAGGTAGTTAGTTGAACTATTTGTAATTATTTACAATTTGAAATAAGTATATAACACCGTGAATTTTTTCAGATTTTTCCTTTTATTCTTTCAATAAAAAACGGGTCTGTAAGCTACGATTTTTTCTTCACTTAATTTTTTAACGTCAACGCCAGAAGACTCGAATTTTCTGGCCGATAGTAGTCTAAACTGAATCGTTCTTTTGTAGTTTCTCTACATTTTACAATAATTCATTAAATAATTTTGTATTATTTATTCCAATGCTTATTATACTATATTTTTTTCTATATAATGGGTTTCTGTAATGAATTTCCTATAATCCGTGGAATCGATTGCGATCTCATGCTCTATTTTGCAATATTTTTCAATTCCATGAAATCATGCAATCTTGCAACCTATTGTATACCAAAACTCCGAGTAATTTTAACCCTGCGTCAAATTATGTATTTGGGGCAAGCAAACTTTGGTAGCATCAAGTAAAAAAAAAATTCTGAGTATACGTGAATATATAAATCTATTTTTAAAAAAGCCTCATAACCACCACTAATAACTAATAGTGTAAGTTGGAGTGTGGATTCAAAAGCCCTCTAATGTCTGTTAAAAAAGCTTCTGCACCGGAAATAATGGGAATCCCAGAGCAGCGGGCGGGTGTCATGAGACTGCCGCAAAAAAGAATTATGGTACCAGCCTGCTGACGATGCGATGCTGCTGTGATGAATAAACGCACTTAGGAATCTATCTGCCTAGAAGCGGCGCCTAATGTTCAAAACATTCATTTCGGCTCGCCGATCCCGCAGGCAATGTGAGTTATGTGAGCCACGTGCATCTTCTCATACCTTTATTACCGGGTCTCGCACGAGATAACGCACTGTCGCGGCATCAAACTCTGCACAAAGGAAGCAGACACAGAGTCGCCAATGCGCCTCCCCAGTTCACTTAAATTTACCGTAATATCCAGAAAAAATATGACTAAGCAAGAACAAAACGAGAACGAGTGCAGAAGACAAAATGCATTTCCGCTGCACTTCAGTTACTTATGAAATATCATGCTTGTGAAAACGATTAAAACTAGGATTAAACTTATTGTGTAAACGTCAATTAACTATAATAATCTACTAATAGTAGGTGTTACTTGCGTGTCGACCAGGGTGGTAGTTAATAAGAAGTGTGGAAGTTTTTCTGACTACTGGTCAAAATTTATTAGATTAAATGACTGAGAGGACCCTCAAATCATATTGTGACCTTCCGACTACACTCCGGTTGTCCTTTTCAAAACAAAAATGGTAGTATAAATGTAACCTGCTTGTGTAAAGAAGATTTTTTGATTGGCATCAGGGTCAATAATATTTATTTGTTTTGTGTTCTGCAATTAATTTTAAAATTATATCTCTTGTTGAATGAAAGAATAAAGTTCCGAAAAGCGCTTACCTCCGATTAATTTGAAACTCCGTATGCCTATGTATTTTGACGCGCTGATCACGAATATGATAGTGAAAATACCCGCAAATTTGATTTTCAAGGTCAAAACCCCAAAAAACTAAAAATTTCATGTTTTTCCGTTTATTTCAGTATATAAAAAAAATTTACAAAAAAATTTCAAACAAAAGTTGTAGATCTTTTAAAAATACATATTTTATGTTGAATATGTTTTTACCCTAAGACTGATAGTTTCCGAGAAAATAGACGATAAATATGAAAAATCACAGAAATACTGCAAAATGTTCAGCGGTGCGAAGTGCGTAAGGAGGCATTAATGCTAAAACAAATGGGTTAATGGAAAAAGATATGTTCCCACGAAACATTAGGGAACAAATGGGGATGGTATGCGTCCTACGTTATTTCTGTGACCAGTCACAGGGGTGCCTTCCCACCCCCATGACACGTTGGAATGGGTGCCGTGTGTGACCTAAGCAATTCTACACTTCGTACCGACATTTCCGTTCTTTTCTCTAAAACGGTCAGTCGTGGGGTGAAAATATATTAAACATAAAATATGTATTTTCAAAAGATCTACAACTTTTGTTTGAAGTTTTTTCTAAATTTTCATTATTTACTGAAATAAACGGAAAAACATGAAATTTTTATAGTTTTTTGGGGTTTTGACCTTGAAAATCAAATTTTCGGGTATTTTCACTATCATATTCGTGTTCAGCACGTCAAAATACATAGGTATACGAAGTTCCAAATTATTCGGAGGTAAGTGCTTTTCGGAACTCCACCCCTCGGCTTGCTTCCGCGGCATACTTCACCAATTTCTGACCTAGATAAAATACTAAAATGAATGTGAGACTTCACGCAACAAACGCCCGTTTGAAATTTTTTGAAATTTTATCACTAAAAAAATGAGAAACAAAAAGCCAAACAATGTTCACTTACCTTGCTCTCCTTGTCAATCAACACGTGCAACATACGAGTATGATGTAAAATCGATAATTTCGAACGGGATTAGTTTCCACAATTCCTTTGATACGAGCAAGTTACGCTACATGGCACCACATACCTACACGCAGAAAAAAGGAATTTAATATTTACTAATCAAGAAATGTAAAGTGTTTCTTGTAACCGTAACAGTAAAAACTACTCTCAATGAAGGGGTGAAAATGTCAAAAGCACTAAGCATTTCATAAATGTCACAGTGAAATTAGGGTGAATTTAACGGCAATCTTTCATTAAAATAAACCTCTATTCCCTGGTATGAAATACGGCAAGATATGTAAAATACACTGAACCGAGATTATAATAGTGGTGCAGTGAACATTACAGAAGGATCGGTACATGCTACCGATCCGAATAGCTTGTTTATTCCGCCCTCAAAGTCGTAATAACGCAACCTATCCGCGCGGACCACCGGAGGAATTCATGACGCCATCAAAAATGGATGGATTGCATCACCTAAAAAACACTTATTTTTGACATTTCTGTGACAGTCGTCACATACTCCATATTCTCACTCAGCAATGAAAGGGTTTTATAATAAATAACACAATTTTTGATGGCAAATCTTATTCACAGGTCGCGTGTACAATTGAGAGTTTATTGGAGCAAGACGTTTTTGCGTTCCGCGACTGTTCCGCGACTGTATGGCTATATGAGGTAAATGCGAGAACTTTTATCGTGTGCTGCGATGGCATGAATGCGTATTCAAAAGTCATTACCGAGGTCGCCACCTTAGTTCAAAAATGCATTTCGGAATTATTTCACAGATCGTTAGATCTGTTTATATTATCCGCCAAAGTGACATGATAATTCGTAATTGATCGATCAAACGAACTTACCTGTTGTGAAGTTAGATCGAAATTATATGTAGAGTCTCGTTCGAAATGATCACTCGGTAGCACCGCTATTATGCACACGGTGTCGCCACAATCTTCAGCCCAAAAATACAAAACTTCTGCCCATGGTGTTTCCCTTCTCCTACACCGCCCAACTCGTCATATCGTTTATGGTTCTCCATTAAACAAATAAGGGTAGGGTAAAATTATGACCTGGATTTCACTGCATGGAATACATTTTTTAGGGAGGGACATAATCATTTCGAACGAGACTCTACATATAATTTCGATCTAACTTCACAACAGGTAAGTTCGTTTGATCGATCAATTATATTTGAGTCTCCTTCTCATGATTACTCGGTAGATGTTTAGCTATTTTACTAAGTACACAGAAAAAACTGAGGGATCAGTAATGCTGCGGCAAAAGTGAAACTTGGGATCATTTAGAACTTAGGCTCTAAAGGAACTCTTATTTAGGGTTCCTTTTTAGTTTGTTTAAATCCGATAGATGGCCATCGGCGGTTGCCGACGTTTTCACTGCGCATGTGCCGAGAAGCGCGGGCCTATTTGAAATCAATAATTACTATCAACAGTCATACAGATAAATGTTAACAAAATTTTTATATTCGTATTTAAAACAAATTAAATTGAATTATAGAAATACCTAGCTTCTTGAACAAAATTTATATTAACCTAATATTGCAAGTGTATATTATATAATTTTGAATAGTCCCTCGCTTTTTGGGCATGCGCAGTGGAAAACTTCGGATTTGCAACATAACCTTGGAAACTGTCACATTTCATGTGCGATATCTTCCTTTCAAGAATGACTAATGTCTGTGATTTTAGTTTCTTCATTAAATGTTTTCCAGTGCATTATTATTTAATTCCAATTATAAAGCATAATGTGCATTATTAACTTGTGCAATCTTTGAAGTGAGTCAAGGCAGAAGTGAGAAAAAGGCTCTATTAGAACCATTTGAATCCACACTTGGGTTCATTTAGAAACCATTTATCATTTTGGGTTCCTTTTCAGCAAGAGAGGTTCCTTTCTGTTGCAGTTCCTTTGGAACCAAAAATTGGTTCTAATAGAAACCCCAGTTTTTTCTGTGTATAATTCTTCAAAGCCTTTCGAGAAACATAATTCAATTCTTTATTTACTTATATAAATACGATCTTGAAATGCCATTAATATCTTTGTGTTCTTATTTTATGAAATGATTACCTTTGCAAATGTATTCCTATTCATCTCAATAGGAATATTATAGAACTGAGCAAAAACCCTAGACTCTCGAGACCACCCAGCCGTACTTTCAATTACACTTAAATCGACCACCTTTTTAAGAGCAGCAGACGTAGCCGCATGTCGTGTACTATGCGCGCTAAACTCCTTACTGATTCCAATACGCACCAAAAAAGATCGGATCCATCTACTGACGGTTTGCGAGCCTGCAGCCTTATAAGGCTTCCTAGTTGTTAACAGCAATTCATCAACATTTCCACGTAGTGGTTTAGTAACCGTCAAGTAACGCTTTAACGTGCTAGCAATACAAAGTCTAGGATTTTCTTCAAACCTATAGGTATTAATAAAAGCGGCTGAGTGGCCCCCGGATGGGAAGGCTTTATCAAATCGTTTATTCTTATTTCAAAACCGTCAGCATTTTTGGAAACATTACTAAGCTTCATTAAGGCCAAAGTTTGAACCCTCTGAGCCGTTCCTAAAGCTAAAAGCACAACAAGTCTGTCCGTTAAATCTGACAGCTTTAAGGAATCTAAAGGATATAATTTCTCAATCATCAGTAACACGGGATTCATATCCCACGTCTTATCATATTTAGGCTTTGACGGCCTTGATCTAAACACTCCCTTAAAGAATCTAGATATTACAGAGCTTTTTGAAACTCGATCACCAATAATTAACGAGATTGCCGCCCGACAGTTATTTAAGACTCCACATGAAGCACCTGTTTCAAACTTCTGTGATAACCACATTAATACATTGTTTTCATTTGCCTCATAAATACAAAAATCATTTAACGAACAAAAATCAACCCATTCTCTTATGGGTTTACTGTATTGCTTCAACGTAGATGTCGATAAGGATGCGATTAAAATATCTATAGATACATCTGGAATTTTCCGTTGCTTGTAAGCCTCCCTGATAATTTGCCGGCAATCAAAGTCAGTTTTTTGGCGAGCGGATGCTGCTGTGTCCTATCAGTTGATAAAAGTAAATCAGGTGATGGTTCAAAAAAAATTGGAGCTTCTACTAACATAGACTTAAATAGTGGAAACCATGGATGTGTGTGCCAGTCTGGTACAATAACCACTCCCTGCGCTTGGTCCGCCTTGATTTTCTTAATCACCCGTAAAATCATTGCGAAAGGTTAGAAAGCGTAAAAATTTAGGTGACCCCAATCTAAAGTAAACGCATCGATTCCAACCGCCTCCGGATCACGATGCTACGAGCAACATTTTTGACACTTTGCATTACTTCTAGTCGCAAATAAATCAATCTCAAATGGTCCCTATTCACGGGCAATTTTACAAAACACCTCGTCTGATAATTCCCACTCTGTATCGACATTCTTGACTCGCGATGCTTTATCAGCGTCTGTGTTTTCTCTAGATGCAATATAAGATGCATAAACCCATAATCTCCTGATCTCACACCGTTGCCAAATGTCACGCGCAATCTGATTCAGCTTAGGGAACTGTATCCCACCCATTCGATTAATATATGCAATTGCCGTTTTATTATCGATTCTAAGAAGAATTTCAGACTCCTCGAGATCTTTGGCAAAACACTTCAATGCTAAGAACGCGGCTACAAGCTCCAGGTAATTTATGTGCGAAATACTTTCTGATTCCTTCCAAAAACCATGAACTAATTCTCCGTCACAAAAGGAACCCCATCCAGACAAGGAGGCGTCCGAAAAAATCTCCCTTTTAAAATTAAAAGTTCTAATTGGGTTAACCGCCTGTCCAATCTTACTCTCCCACCAAGCAAAGTCTTCCTGAAGTGCTCTTGACAAGGACATTTTTTCATCATAATCACCTTTACTTTTTACAAGTGCCAGATACCGATGGCGTTCAAAGAGCTTGGAGGAGTATAACCAGCCGTATTCCACTGCAAGACAACACGCTGTTATGCCACCCACAAACTTTGCAAAATTTCGAATCTTACATATTTTCTTACTCTTAAACTGCCGAACTAACCCTAAAATATTTTTTCGCTTCTTATCCGGAAGCTCCACCGTTAAATGTAATGAATTTAAGATGAACCCCAAAAATTCACATTTGTTGTCAGAGGTCAGTATGCTCTTTTCATGATTTATTATAAAACCCAAAGATTCCAACAAACCCATAGTTTGCAACAAGTTTTTTCAGCACGTTACGAAATCAGGACCTAGACATAGCCAATCATCTAAATATACTACCGGGAACCATCCCTGTTCTCTTAAATAATTTGTCACCGGCTTCATGATCTTTGTGAACACGAACGGAGCCGTGCACAATCCGAATGGAACACACAAAAATTCGTACAATTTCCCTCTCCAACGGAATCTAAGAAATTTTCTGCTTTCCGGATGAACGCTTATCATAAAATACGCGTCCTGTAAGTCTAGCTTAGCCAGAAACATTCCACTGGATAAAAGCTTGATCGCCGTACGAATGTCCTCTAATTTAAAATGCTCTGTTGACATAAACTTATTGCTTCTTTAAATTGAGGACAAATCTTTTTGAATCATTGGGCTTGTCAACTAAAAAGTAAGACGACAGAAACTGATTCTTACAAGGAGAACACAACCTAACCGCTCCTTTTTTTATCATGTGACCTATGGCCTCTTCATAATCTCTTACGTCTCTAGCCCTAATTGACGTTTCCGGAGGCAGGTAAAACTGATGCGGTTTGCTCAAAAACTGTAACTTATAATCCTTAATAACATCTAACACAAAACTATCCGAAGTAATACCGGACCAAACTTTCACAAACCTCTTCAGTCGACCAGCTATCTTTCTTACCTTTAAGACTTTTGATGGGGGTTCTGATAACCCCCCCGATAACGAACTTGTCCCAGGTTCCTCTGAGCGCCCTGATCGGTCCGGCTGAGCCCTGGGTAGTTGGCTTTGGTTCTGGAAAAAAATGCCTTGTTTGCCCGCCTGAGATTGTCCCCGACCCCTCGCAGACGGGCTCCGCCAGTTTCCCGACGAGGGTGGATGCGGTTGGACCTTTTTTGCTGGAGCTAATGGTTTTAGCGTCAATCCTACTTTTTCCATAGATTTAGCCGTCTTGAGATTCTCCGAAAGACTTGATCCAAACAAACAGTCATCTGTTGGGGCCTTTTACAGCAACGCTTTGGCTTTTTTATCCAAACTCGGATAAATAAAAGCTTTGCGTGTTTTAGTCGATTGATAATGAGCTTCAGACATGAGTTTGGTTGCATCCAACTGATATTTAATCAAACGCTCACGATCCTCTTTAGTTAACTCCGATTTTTTCAGCAAAATCGCGAGGCCTGACCCAATCGCCGAAATTACAGAAGCAACAATATTCTGATCAGAAACGAAATATTTGTCCCGCTTTTTTACTGAATCATTACCGGAAGCTTCAATCTCCGGATTGAGCTTCGGTGACTCCAATAGCACGCTTCCCATACGAGGATATTCGAGCAGCAACTGAGCCTTCTCATCCTTCTTCAGGCCTTTTTGCACCCAAAGTTCCACTCGAGTCGAAAGCTCCGAGTGCCAGGAAATCGTTTTTTCGGAGAAACAGCCTTCTCTCCAAGTAGCTTTACTGTCTCCTCATCTAAAGCAGCATCCTGAGCCTCCGCCTTCTTCTGCTCCTCCACCCTTTTATCCATTCCCGGAGGTGGTATTCCACCATCATCGTTGTCAATTTTGTCGTCAACTTCGACAGAGTCACTAATATCGACATTATTATTACCGACTGAGTCATCAATATCGATCCCGTCATCCGAAGAACCTCTCGATTCTGAAACAACCATCATAAAGAGGTTATGTGCATCCGTGTTGTCAACGGTGCAAAAAAAAATATTGCAGGCTAAACGCATAGCAAATCATGTCACGCACAGATTTACCACCTAAGGAAACGCACGGTCTGTCCCACCTCTCGCGAGGGCCTACCGTCGTGACGCACGGTCTATCCTCCACCACGTGTAAGCCTACCGCCATACTGCGCAGCGTATCTCATTACAAATAACAAGCCTGCTGCCAAAAGAAAATATCTACACTTACTTGATTGTCTGCTTCTTTCGTAATACTTATCATATCTGGACTCATAATCATCGTCAAGCTCATAATTTCTGTGACGACTGTAATCAGCGTTCGAGCTATAACCCGTTAAAAAACTACGCGAGCGGCGACGGCGTAGCTTTGCCAATTTCCTCACTTTCCTGTATAAATCCTCGATTTCGTCCTCCCGGTTACTCCTCTTTTTTTTGGAATGTCTTCCCATTGTCAAATAACGAAACTTCTCCACTAAACAACACTTTCAACTAAACAAAAATAATCAAAACCGTACTCCAGCGAATAGCGACGATTTGGCGTTGATGCGCACAAAAACGTTTATGACAAGTTGGGCGGTGTAGGAGAAGGGAAACACCATGGGCAGAAGTTATGTATTTTCGGGCTGAAGATTGTGGCGACACCGTGCGCATAATAGCGGTACTACCGAGTAATCATGAGAACGAGACTCAAATATAATTGCAGCATCAAGGAATAGTGCAGAATAGCGACTGGATCGGTAAAATCTACTGATCCGCAGGTCAACAGCACTTGAGAATCGGTACTGGTAACCATCAATGATAGTAATATTTAGTTGCCTATAGTTGAAAAATTTACTGAACTGACGTGTTGTCCATATACGTACTTGGAAGATCAGTAGATTTAACTTGGTTTTCAGTAAAATATAGGGTTCTTTTTTCTGCGTGCAGTGTACCTATTATACTTTGAACTTCTTCCAGATTCATTCCCTGCGATTTATATATTGTTTTGTTTCATTCTATACAATTATGTTTCAACCGGAAATAAAAATTCGCTCGGTACCCCTTGGCTTAGAACCTTTACTGAAATGGAGTTTCATTGAGGAGTCCAAAAATGTGTAAAAGTCAATTTCAAAAAATTTGCGGGATAGGCCCTTTTGTTCCCCGACCCTTCAACTGTAATTTGGTGATTGTGAATTCTCTTTTGTTAAAGCTCCTTCGGTTTTGAAGAACAAATTCTCATCACGTGTCTCGTGATTCGCACTCGATTTTGTCAAAAATGCGAACTTTTCTATATATTTTAGGTTCAACACTATTATATCAAATGAATATCATATTTATTTCTGTATATTAGCCTGGGATTAGTAATTCAGATATGGCAAAATAAATTATTACAAATTTTATTTATCATGATAACTTAATAATTTTTTCTTATTTTGCATTACATTTTATCCTCAACTACCCTGAAAAATGTATCATTTCAATAAATTGTTGTTATTACAATTCATAATATACATGAGTATTGAAACAAACGTATTTGCATTATCTTTCTTTTATAATTAAAAAGTGCGCATCCTATAAAAAACAATTTTGTTATTGGCCATTTTATTGCAACTTATTGTTTCGTGTTTCCATAGATATAGTTTTTAACAAATTCGTATATCATTCTTGGTTGAACAACTTTTGTCTATTATTTTTTTTTCGTTTCTTGTGTGTTTTTTTCAAAAATTTTTTATTTTTTATTTTTAATGCTATTTTTTTACGATTAAAACAAAAACAACGCCTCTTCAAAAAAATTACTTACGACAAATATTTATAGTTTCTTTTTGTGTGAGCAACTTTTGTCTATTCATATTTTTCATAGCTCGTGTCGTTTGTCCAAAAATCTAATTCTTTTCTTTTTCTTAATTTTATTTTGTAAGATTAAAACAAAAACTACGCATCTTATCAAAAAGTGATTGCTAACAAATTTTTAGATCTTTTTGTAATACACAATTTTTGTCCCTACGTCTGTTTATGTACCTTGCGTCCTTTTTCCAAAGATTTAATTTGTCTCTTTTTAATGCTATTTTTCATGAATAAAACAAAAACTACGCATTCTATCAAAAAGTGACCAATAAAAATTTGTAGATTTTTTTTTATATGCACAAGTTTTGTTTCTTCATCTTTTTTCATATCTTGCATAGTTTGACCGCAAAATGGAATTTTGAATTTTTCATTAGTTTTTTGTGCGATCAAAACTTGAATGGTTGATTTTTTCAAAAAATTCAAAAAGTTGTCATGAAAATATTGTAGGGTGCTCAAAAACAACGTTTTTCTTCTCCTGACTTTTTTCATATCATGCTTTTTTTTTTGCTTAAAGTGTTCATTTTTGTTCGTTTTTTGGAATGTTTAAAAATGTTGTAACTCGGGTAATTGTTTTTTTATCATAAAAAGTTATGAAAATAAATTGTTCGTCTTTTTGATTAATACTTATAACCGTACATAGAATGTTCAAATCTTGAAAAAAAGTGGTCTCAAAAATTTTCAAAATGTGCTCACTTTTTGAATTTTCATCCAAAATCCAACACGAGTTTTTATCTAAGAAACATAAATTTACACTAAAAATGAATTAGTTTAATTTTCAGCCAAAAAATATGTTTCTTAACCAAAGAAAAAAAAACGAATTTTACAAGAAAATAGTTAAACTTCCAACCAAACCACTTTCAAGTCAAATCAAGAATCTTCAACCAGAAAAATGAAGTTTTAACCAAATTAGGACTAAAAATAGATATAGTTAAATTTTTTACCAAAAGAGTTATATTTTCAAGCCAAAAAGACAAGTTCTAAAAAAAAGTTGAATTTTCAACCGAAAGAATAAGTTTTTAACAAAATTGTTGAATTCCTTACAAAGTAGATTACTTTTTTATCAACTAGTTGAATTTGCAACGACAGAGATCAATTTTTTACTGAAAAAGACGAATTTTTAACTAAAAATATTAATTCAGTTAAGAAAATTAAATTTTAACAAAAAAAAAAAAAAAAATAGACATTTTTTCAACAACATAGTTGGAAACTTTTTGGATTGTCTACTTAAAATCACTACGAATTATCTGGATAATTCTGGATCACAAGAGGATTATTGCATGATAAGTGGATTACCTCGAATTACAAGCGGATTACTATATACAGATTAAATGTCCCTTGCGGAAAAATTTTCTGGTTCTGGCTTGGCCCAGATCGTCTAGTTTCCAGTCTTGACGCTGGCCAGACGGCCTGGCCTAGGCTTGGCGAAAATGTAATGTTTTTTGTAAGAACCCCAGGCCAGACCGTCTAGTCAGCCGCTATTTATTGGATAAGAAAAAAAGTCTTGTTTTGATAGTGTAAACTTCTTATTTTCTAACATTTCAAACACCCTGTGACTTTTTCGAAATATGACCAAAAAGATTTGCTGATTGAACTTAGAACATTTTTTTGTTCTGGGATAGCTGATCAGCACCAATCCTGGGCCAGACCAGACCTTCCAGACTAGACGGTCTAGATAAGGTCAAACCCAGGCCACACTTGCGTCAGACATGAGTCAAATCAGATCTTTCAGACTAGACAGTCTAAATAAATCCAGACTGGGCCGGACCTATAACCAGACTGCCAGGACATTTTTCCACACGGGATGGATTATTTCGAAATACTGGTATTACTTCGTATTACTTCAATTACTCGGGAGTACTAGTGGATTATACAAATTACTCTGGATCACTCGGATAATACTGGATTACCAGTTCGTATTGCCGAGCGTCCAACGGATTACCAGAGCTCGTTTCCCCTCCGTTTGGCACTGTCCTCAGAATCGAATAATTTATTTTCTTCTTTAGTAAGAGAAAAAAGATGTGACTTTCTCTTCGGTTCCGGCACAACTGTATGTTGTGGAAACATGGATTAAATCCAGTTTCAAGGGTCGTCGCAGCACTGAGACTGGGACGTTTATTGTCCCGAGGGGTTCGAAGGGGCTTATTACTAGCATAGCGTTGAGTAATTAGTTTCTGACGTGTGGCCTGTTCGAGCTCATCATCTCGTCGTCGTCGTATGTGCCTAAGCTTTCACGATTGACCAACTCTAATGGCTAGAGTCTATACAAAAAACCTGCACATCTGAAGCCATCCGATCTCCTTTGTTAGATTTAGTCACTCCACTCGAACGTCGCCTGTAGCTTGACTTGTCCCGCGTCACTCTTTCGCTACTTCATTAGGTAGATTGGTAGAATAACGGGTTTAATGTTTTGTCGGTAAGATAACACAGGGAAATAATGGTGACTTAAACCACTTGAAACATACAACAGTCCCGATAACTCGAACTCGAAATGTCTCAGAAATAAGTAAATAAGTAATTATATGTATGCTTTTCTGAATCTGAAATTGTTTATATATATATATATATATATATACTTCTGGTCTTTTAGGACCAGAAGTTCATTATTATTTTTATATTATACCAGTTCATTATTACTCATTATTATTTTATCAGGTGAAAGTCAGGTAATTTTATTGGTCAGGGAAAGGTATTGGTAAAGGATAATGAATTTGAAAATGTTTTAAAAATTTCATAATTTGGTTGACATTTTTTTTCTTTCTTGGCTGAAAAATCTTTCTTGGTTGCAAATTTTGTCTTTTTAATTTGAAAATCTGTTTTGATTGAGTATTCAACTATTTCGTTCAAAAATCTTCTTTTTTTAAGATAAATTCAACTGTTATTGATTTTAAATTGAGATATTTTTTATTTAAAGTATCAACTAATACATGTTTGTTACTATGCATTTTCTTTGGTTGAAGATTTATTATCCTTTGATTTAGAAATTTAACTGTTTTGTTTCAAATTCGTTTCTTTGTTTGTTGAAACTTTATTTTGTTATTAAGATTCAACTGTTCCATTCTTGTTTGTGAATTGATCGTTCTTACCCGGAAATTTTAGTATTTGGTTGAAAATAATGTATTTGTTGAAAAGACGCTTTTTTTCGTTTCGTACTCATGTTTAAAATTCGTCTTTTTGGTGAGAAAATTAATATAGGTACTTTTGGTTGAAAATTCGTCTTTTTGGGTTAAAAATTCAACTGTTTTAATGAAAGTTCGTTTTTATTGCTTGAAAGTTCAACTATTTGTGTATGAAGGGAATTGTTGGGATAAAAATTCATCTTTTTGGGTGCAAATTTCAAATGTTCTCTCGAAATTTCATCACTTTCGGTTAAAAATACAACTGTTCGTTTTAAAATTAATCTTATAATTTAATAATATTATTGAATAATGAACTTTGTTATGAAAATTTAGATTTTTGGGGTTAATAAATTCAAGTGTTTTTATAAAACTCCCCTTTTTGGCTTGGAAATTCCATAATTTAGTTAACATTTTTTGTCTTTCTTGACCAAAAAATCTTTCTTAGTTGCAAATGTGTCTCTTTGGCTTGAAAACTACATGGTTGAAAGTTGAACTACTTTGCTGAAAATAATTTTGTTTGTTGAAGATTCGTCTCTTCTGGTAGAAATTGCAATTTTTAAAACTATTTTGTTGGAAATTCGTCTGTTTGGTTGAACACAACTGTTTTGGATTTGAAGTTATATTTTTTTGTGATAGAAGTGTACATTATTACAATTAACGTTGAGAATTCATATTTTTTGTGTTATAATTCAAGTACTTGGTTAAAAGTGGAAATCATTTCTTGAAAATCCATTTTTCTGGCTGAATGTTCATCATTTTCAGGTAAAAATTAATTAAATTATTAAATCAATATTTTAATTTAAAAAAAAAATTTATTGAACCAGCAAAGACAAATTTTTCACAAAACACTCGAAACCTCAACTTGTTGAATTTCCAACGAAAAAGGTTAATGTTCTACCAGAAAAGTTTAATTTTAAATAAAACACATATTTTTAACCAAATAGTTGATTTTTCTACCAAAAAGATTAATTTTGTATACCAGAAAATACGAATTTTCAACTAATCGCTTAAATTTTCCACTAAACAGTTTGAGCAATGGATGTTATCTCACAGAAAAAACTGGGGCAATTGATCAACACCATATACGTGCCTAAGATGGTAATATAACACTTTAAAAGGATAGGAGTAAAATCAACGCGATCGGCATGAAACCTCTGCGCATAATATGCGGGAAAACACTGATGGACAAAGTACGAAACGAGACAATCCTCAAAGAATGTGGTACAGGGGAGACACTAATTGACATATGGGAAAGAAATCAGCTAAGGTGGTTCGGACATCTTGAAAGAATGGAAGATGAACGACTGACCAAGCAAGTGTATAAAGGTAAAGTAAATGGCAGAATGCCCAGAGGTAGACCGCCGAAAGAATGGTTAGAATCTGTGAATGAGACACTAATACAAAGAGACATAAGAAGCCATAGAAATACAAGAGCCTGCATGAAAAAATGCATGGACGTGAATGAAGCTAGAGTAGTATGCCAGGACAGAAATGTGTGGCGACAAATAGTTTATAAACAGAGTGACGATAGAGTGAATGATGCCTGAAACAAAGACCTTGGATACTTATGGACCCAAGTGGGGAACCATACATAACAATTTTGTGAGGCTCCTCACTTGGGGTGATCGCTAGAGAGATTGATCAGCAACCTGGGTCGGAGCAGTGTTGCGGAGTGAACGTGTCATTTATATAAATAACACGAGAACTCCAGATCAATCTAAATCATATATACCTAACACCTATATACCCAACTACCCTGTACCCATATACCGATCTACCTCGTACCTATATACCTATTTCACTACTTCCCAACCGAGCAAGTCGCGCCTACCCCGGAAGGGAAATGGCCTAATGGTATAATAATAATAATAATAATAGAGCCGCATTGTGTCTCTCTATGTACCCGTAGCATGCATATTAAGAGCATCCACTGAGAACATGTCCAAGTGTTTCTGGCTCTTGCTTGCACGCTCGGCAGTTGGTATCGCTCACAGGTACATTCATTATGCGCTCGCGGTAAACTAAGGTGTCTATAACGCCGTCTTGACAGGCAAAAAGAAATCCCTCAGTCTCAGATCTCAATCAAGTAGACTTGAGAAATATGTTGGACAGACGCATCGAGAGCTCTTCTCTACGTATGATGCCGTAGAATTTACCATGAAGGGGCTTGTCAGCATGTTCTCTTAGTAGAAGCGTATGTTCTGCTTCCTGTATACGACTTTTGAGCACCAGAGGTGTTAGTGATGCTAGACCATGTGTAGTGTCGGAATCAAATGGGAGGTCAAGCTCCTCTGCGGCCCTATATTTGCGGCCCGGTATAGAAACGCCGCAGCATTGGCGACTTCATGTTGATGTACGAGTCGCATAAGGGAATTCGCGCTTTTTAGAACTGAGCAGGCTGTAGCCAGAACCGTTCTTCGATCAAGACACTCTAAGCTTAGCAAGCCTCTGCCCCCTTTATCTCGAGGGAGATACATTTGAGGTACGGAATATCTAGGATGAAGACTTCGATGTATTGTCATCATCTTGCGTGAGCTTCGGTCAAGTTGCTTCAACTCATCGACGTTCCATTTTACTGCACCAAACGTGTAGAGCAGTATAGGAACGGCCAGCATATTGGTCGCCTGGATCTTATTCTTTCCAGATAATTCAGAAGCCCACATTTTTCTGAGAATTTGGCGATACATTTTTCCAAGGGCCGTTTTTAACTTACGCACATTTTGGGTTTCCGCTTGCGGTATTCCAAGATATTTATATGTTTCTCCAATAACTATATGTTAAATGGTATTTCCGCCTTTGAAGCGAAAATCTTGATCGTCATGCGATGATGTAGTTTCTAGTCTTCCTTGGTGTAGGTGGACGCAGGCACACTTTTCAAGTCCGAAGCTCATGCCAATCGCTTTAGAATACCTATTTACCGCCTCGACAAGGATGTTGAAGTCCTCTTTCAAGGAAGCAAAGAGTTTAAGGTCGTCCATGTATAAAAGGGGGTTGACCTTATATTCTCTTCTGTTCGGCTGGCCACATATAAGTATCCAGAGCTTTTGCCTCGAAGCACAATAGATAGTATAGTCCAGTCATCTTAGTAGTTTCACCTCGGAATTTGAAATACCCAGCCATAAACTTGTATAAACTTCTATTTTGACATTTCAAAACTTGTCTCAAAACCTACATATCGTAGGGTGTACGCGTCTGTTATTATTTTTTATTTTTTTTCATACTTTTTCTCGGATGAACCCGGTTTTTCGTCATAGCCACGGACTAAGTCAAGTGACTGATGAGATCAGGATGTTATAAGTTATTTCAATACGTTGTTTGAAATCATTTACGATGATGTTGTAGGTACAAAATTAGAAGCATGATGTAGTTTGCAGTTTGGCTTTGCCGCTGTTATCCTTACACAGCGGCCGTGAGTGTTGAAGGTGACACCAGTCGCCTCTGGATGCTTTCTTAGAGCTACCATGTATCGCGCCATAGGTTCTTAGTCACTTGCTTCCTGATGGTCTAGGAAGTTTCTTACAATGCGACAGGTGTTTAATAAAACCGCCTTTTGAGCTGCCGCCAGTACCCTACTGACTCCTAAATGTTCAAGATGTGCAGTGCATCTTGCGTGCACATTGCCTGTAGCCGAAATCACAATAGGATGAATAGATGCATGTTTCACATTCCTCCATATTGCCTTAACTTCATGCCTTAGCTTGCTATACTTATGAATCTTGGTTGTATAGGTTGCCTGCAAATTTCGGTTGAGCGGACAAGCAATGTCGATGATGTAGACTCTTCTACCTTTTTTCTCTCGCATCACGATGTCAGGTCGATTGGCTCGGATGTAATGATCCGTCTGGATAGTCACATCCCAATATAAGATGTAATCTTCATTTTCTAAAACTGACATTGGAATGTATCTATAGAAAGGCATCCATTCTGTTAAGAGTCCTAGGTTTAAGGCAAGTTGTTGATGTACAATACCCGCCACATCATTATGTCTGTGCGTATATTCTCTTTGAGCCATTACGCGACAACCATCAATAATGTGCTCGATGGATTCGTTGGTATCTCCACATAATCGGCACCGGTCAACCACGTCTTGATGTAACACGTGTTTGCGATAATTCCTGGTGCTAACAACTCTATCCTGAATCGCAATGACGAATCCTTCCGTTTCTGGATACAGGAGTCCCTTTCTCAGCCAAATATTGGATGCCTCACTATCCACTTCATATTGATCTAGCGTTTTGGGGTGTTCGCTGTGGATGGCTTTCTGTCTCCATTGCGTTTCTAATTCCTCTGTCTGTCTGTCTGTCTGTCCTCTGTCATATGTTTGTTATTATTATTTTTTTTTTCATACTTTTTCTCGGATGAACCCGGTTTTTCGTCATAGCCACGGACTAAGTCAAGTGACTGATGAGATCAGGATGTTAAAAGTTATTTCAATACGTTGTTTGAAATCATTTACGATGATGATGTAGGTACAAAATTAGAAGCATGATGTAGTTTGCAGTTTGGCTTTGCCGCTGTTATCCTTACACAGCGGTCGTGAGTGTTGAAGGTGACACGAGTCGCCTCTGGTGATTAATTATAATTATATAGTAATTATATATATTATATATTAATTATAATTATATTATTATTATAATATTTCATCAAAAATATATTTTTTAATTTGAATTATAAGAACAGTTAGATTTAACCGCAGCAATTATACTTGAATACTTGACCAAAAGAAATTAATTGATTTTTTACCCAAAAAAATACGACTTTCCATCAAAATACATTATATATGTTACAGGCAAAGTATATAATCCAGGCATTACATGTAATACCTAGGCATTATATATAATGCCTGACCACTTCAGGCAAAGTATGTAATCGAATACTTATTACATACTTTGCCTAGGCAATATATATAATCCCTAGGGATTATATATAATGCCCGGTACGAGATAGGCAAAGTATATAATCTTGATTTTTAATATAATTTGTGACAAGCA
Organism: Andricus quercusramuli; assembly: GCA_932178445.1. Taxonomy (NCBI): domain Eukaryota; kingdom Metazoa; phylum Arthropoda; class Insecta; order Hymenoptera; family Cynipidae; genus Andricus; species Andricus quercusramuli. Next base: position 153,026 of record CAKNXH010060562.1, on the reverse strand, counting down.
ACTTCTCAAAAATTATTTTGACCATTCTTTATTCAACAACAAAGTTTTTTTATTAATTTTCAGAAGTGCCATTTTTAAGGGGATTTTTAGATTTATAAAGAAGATCTCGGATAAGTGCAAGAATAGGGTGGCCCAAATTCAAACCTGTAAAAATTTGAATTTTGATTTTTGGCGGTCGATCCTCCCTCCCCCCTCCCCAAATTTGTTCGATTTAGAGAAAAAGGAATACCATATTTTTTCAAATCGGTCAACAATAACTAGTGCCCCGCACTTTTAAAATTACTATGGGGTTTTAAATGAAAAAGCTTGGTTTTCGGAAAAATAAAAAGAAGAAGAACATTTTATTAACTTTTTGTGAATTAAAGTTTTATCGGCTCTTGAGGGATGTTCAAGGAATTATTTACACTCAATAACTTTTGACTTTGATGCCCCCAGCCCCCTTGTATTGTGCCCGGAAATGTCCCACAAAATGCAAAATGTCAGTTTTATGTAAATAATGTTGATTACGATTTCACGATTTATAGGATGAAAAAATTGTTTAGTTAAATTTTTGTGTTGAATTATTCAAATAATTGAGAAGTATCTTAAAGAAAAAATATTACTCTTATCATTTGTTGATTGTGTCATCAACTGGAGAAAAAAAAATTTTCACGATTGACGGGGGAAAAATTATTGAGAGAAAAAAAATTGTTCAAATAATTTACAAATATGTTAAGTTAGAAATACTATTATTGAAATTTATCAACTGTATGATTCATCCCGAAAAATCATAATGTTTTACTTTTTTAATTGTTTGAAGAAACAGCAATTGTTTCAAAGAAAGTAGTGAAAAAATAATTGGGAATTTATGAAATCAAAAAAAAATTAATTAATAAATATAATTTTTTGGGACGTTGAGCTTATTAGAATCTGCAGGTTTGATATAAAATGTGACAAAAATTAATGTTGGTTTAAGACTAATACAAAATCGATGCGATTTAACAATCTTTTAAACAATTCTCATAGACAAATGTACAGTCATGTTTTGCCAACGAATCTTCCCAATGATACTTTACAAATAACCAGCAATTACTCATATAATTGAAACAATTTTCTCTCTTAAATGCAGTTTTATAATTTTAACTAAGTATTTGCAAAAAAAAACCCACAAAATTAACACAAAAATACATACTAATTTGAAACTAATTTAGAATAAAATTAGAAATATCAATTTAACTAAATTGTCATTGGAATAGTATATATTTATTACCTGAGTTAGGTCTGACTTTACTTACAATGACTGGGTAATTTGTGAAATGTCAAATCATGAAGTTTAATACGTATTTATAAGAAAAGATACATTTTTGTACATTTTATTCAGAATCTTTAATATTAGATGAATCAAGTTGAAACTTGAATTATTACCTCACACTAATTGAAGAGTGGACAAAATGTTGAATATTTAAGAAGATAACCACAACTTTTCAGCATTATTTAAAGACAATATTACTTGAAATGGTACTTAATTGCTTAAACAATTATGTTTGTAAACTTAAATTAACTGTCACCTCATACTAATTGAAAAGTTGAAAATAAGTTCAAAAATTCGGAAAATCGCGACTTTCGAACTCTATTCTGATGAGTGAAAATTGCTAAAAACAATAATAAATTGTTTCAATGATTCATATAAGCATCTCACTATCAATAGAAAGTAGTATTTTATGTACATGGAGAAAATTTGTTCGGTAACCGTTACCGAAAGTTGTGGTGAAATGTGGATATCGTGGCGTTTTGGGTTTATTTCGCGTAGTGTCAGTATTATTTAATAAGTGTTTAGAAGTATTGATGCAATGTACATTAAAAAATACATATTAGTACTGTAATTATTCAAGTCCCACACTGTAACAGGTGGAAGATAAAAATTAACGTGAATAATGTAATAAGTGAGGAAGTATTCGATAGAAAATAGTATCAACAAATAAAATTTCTTCAAGGATAAATTGAAAATTTCAAAACAGACGCAATAAATTTTACAATTTACTTTCGCGAGCCTTCACTTTCATTCCGAGAATCTTTTCAGTGCAGGACTGGAAGAATTACCGTTCGTTCGGTAACGACTACCAAGTGTATATCAAAGAGCGAACTCGCATCAAGATCCCTGTTATTTCTTTCTCACAAGTGATGATACATTCTACTGGTTAGTATATAAGGACAATTCAAATCTATACTCCCAGCGTCGTGCGTGCGATTCGTATAATATAGCGATATAGTTTATATGTGTATGCGTGGAATAGTTATAGGAATAGGTTTATTTATGTATGTGCATTTATTGTTCAGCTTTGTAAGTTATACTAACATTAGTTGGTGTGGGTTTGATGTATATGTATAGTGTATACAACATATTCATACAATCAATAACGATATTATTTTTTTTATTCTCTATAAGCCCTGCGGGACTGAGTACCGAGCGGCTTGGTAAATTCTCAAGTCCTGGAGCATAAACCTCCTTGTCTTTTTAGGACCCTCTCGTCAGCAGTGCGGTACTCTGTACCGAGAGGCTTGGTAAACAGTCAAGACCATGCACAATACTTTCTCCTGTGCTTTTACAGGGTGCCCACCAGTTCCCTTTTCCTTTTTCC
>CAKNXH010060562.1:125886-150398 GCA_932178445.1 Andricus quercusramuli | reverse complement strand
AACTGTACGGATCACTCCAAAGGTAAGATTTATGAATCTATTAAAATTTGTTAAATTGATATTTCCTAGTTGAATAATAATATTTTGCAGCCCAAAATTCGACTGTTAAACGATAAACTTTTCAAGACTATAGCCAGAAAGCGTTCAATTCTAAAGAACAAATGGGAGAAAGAATTCGGACATGCGCAAAAGTTTGAAAATCCCGCGAGCCTCGCTTTAGACAAATTCATAGAATTCAAGGAATTCACAGATTTCCGTGAATTCGTAGTGAATTCGATGGATGCATTAAAATCGTTGAATTCTCTGAATTCCTTTAACTCTCTGAATTACTCCAATTCTCCGAATTCCTTGACTTTTTTTTAATCCTTGAATTTTCTGAATTCCTTGAGTGACATATGTGCACGTGCACAGATGGGAAAGGGACATCTGTGTACGTGCACAGTTGGACAAGGGACATCTGTGCACGTGCACAGTTGGACAAGGGACATCTGTGCACGTGCACAGTTGGGCAAGTGACATCTGTGCACGTGCACAGTTGGGCGAGGGACATCTGTGCACGTGCACAGTTGGGCAAGTGACAACTATGCACGTGCACAGTTAGGAAAGTGACATCTGTGCACGTTAAAGTGCACATGAGTCCATCTGTGCACGTCTAAATTTCGACGTGCACAGTTGTCCAAGTACCATCTGTGCACGTGCACAGTTGTCCAAATGACAACTGTGCACGTCAAAATTTCGACGTGCACAGATGGGCTCCTGTGGTCTTGGACGTGCACAGATGGACGTGCACAGTTGTCCGTCCGGCCATCGACGTGCACAGTTGGGCACGTGTAAAGTTGCTACGTGCAAAGTTGTCCGTCACCCGTGTGCAGAGCGAAAAAATGTATAATTTTCCTGCTGTTTCTTTTAAATTAAACTATTAAATTTTGAGGTTAGATTTTGAATTTTTAATTTTACGCAAAAAGTTCCAAACAACATTTATTCGCTCTATGGCGCGATTTTTTTTTGACCGCATACGACTGCGGTTTTGAAGACGTCTTTTTCCATTTTTCGTCTCTTAGATATTCACTAATTCTATGAATGTTTAGATTATACAATCTCTGAAGTACGCTCTAAGTCAAAATGATATTCGCATTTCGCACGCAAGGTACTATGATAAAATATAGTTTATGTTTCTGAATTCGGCGTTGCCAAGTATTCCTGGAGACTTCCCGACTGAGGGTTTTCAAAAGAAAACCCCTCCAATTCCACTAAACAGCGAGAAAATATTTATAAGTAATGACAGAATACTTGTATATGGTTTCCTGATTATCGCCACACTCGATTAAAATTTTTTTATTAAAAATAAAAAACCTGACGAGGGCCTTGTCTGAACCCTACTTTAAATAGTGCACATTCTGCACGGGTTTTAGTTTCAATCGTAACAAATAACATTAAAAAAGAACAAATTAAATTTATCGTGAAACGACACAGGTTGCAATAAAATGTTTAATAACAATTTGTTTGTTTAAATAGGGTGCACATTTTTCAAATTATAAAAAGTAGACAATGAAAATACTTTTGTTTCAATACAAAAGGCATGCTATGAATTGTAGAAATATACATTTATTGAAATGATACATTTTTCAGGGTAGCTGAGAATTAAAATTAGTGCAAAATAAGGAACAAATATTAAAGTAAGCATGAAAAATAAAATTCGTACTTATTTTCGCAATATCTGAATAAGCAGCCCTAGACCGAGGTACAGAAATAAATATAATATAGATTTAATATAATAGAGTTGAACTCAATGTAGAAAGTTCGCATTGTCGACGAAATCGAGTGCGAAGCACGAGATACGCGATGAGAATGTGTTCGTTAAAGCCGAAGAAGCTTTAACGAAAAAGAAATCACAATCACCAAATTACAGTTGTCGATGTTTTCACTTTTAATTTTAAAAGGCCTGCGAACAAATGTGGGAAGGCAAAGACCAAGCGCGTAGCGCGAGATAAATACATCATCGATCATGAAGCGCGAGAACCAGCAGTCGAGCTCAAACTTGCGAGCCGCGCGCGCAGCGTACGAGTAGAATGTGTCCGCGCAGCGGGCAGATTTGAAAAAATTATTTTTCTGTATCCTAACAATGTAATTCATTACCATAAGAAAGGATAACCCGCGTAACCAAAAGTGCCACTTATAAATTGAAACAAATTTGGAAATTCACGTCTGATATCGAATAAAGTGAAATAAATAGGACAGCGTTTTTAGAGATAAGTATTATACTTTGATTCAATTACTATTAATTTTGAGGGGAGATAAAATAATTATCACTAATATCTTGAAGAAAATAAATTTTAGATTTGAAAGAACTATTTTTCTGAAAAATGTAATTGATAGGTTGAAGATTCGTCGTTATGGGTTGAGCATTAGACACTTTGGTTAAGATTTCAACCGGCGCTCTCTGTTGAAATTTTAATTCTTTGATTGAAAATTAGATTGCTTTGCTGGTCGTGAGTGTGTGCGTATGTGGGGGGGGGGGGGCGCGTTTCTGAAGTGAATTCTAATTTCTAATTGTGATCTATGCTTTCATGAAAATTCTTTCTTGGGTCCTGGTAAATTTTCTAATTCGTGAATAGAATTAGGACAAACGTTTTTTTCCTTTCGTCTGCTCTGTTTATTTTTCTTAAAATATGATGAATACTAATATCTTGAAGAAACTGGATTTTAGATAAAAAACAAAGAATTTTTATAGTTCGTACGGATAAGCTCGTTTGAGAAAATGAAATCAAGTAACAACTGCGTAACAAATTGACAGACGGGCCTCTCGAGTGACAGTTTGTCACTTTATGTGTAAGAAAGAAGTCGAATCTTTCACTCATGAAAAATTAAATATAAAATTCCAATTTACTCAGTCTATTTTTTGCGATTGTTTCTAAATTATTTTTTCAGTATACTCTCTAAATCTGAATTAGTGCAATTTTACTAATTGCTAGTGAAATTTCACTAATTCAATTAGAGAGAAGTCGGCCACTCACGATTAGTAGAAAACTACTAATTTGATTAGTGGAAATTGTCCACTTGTGAAATTAGTGAAATTCCACTAAGCAATTAGTAATCCCTGTCATTGCAGTGTGTACTAATTGAAGAGTGAAAAGTCACTAATTATACAGTAAAAATGCACTAATTGTTCAGTGAAAAAATTAATTTTTTCAAAATAAATATAAATTGAAAGGAGATTATAAAACAACACGCAGTAGTATTCCCGAATGGTCACCCATCCAAGTACTAACCGCGCCCAGCACTGCTTAACTTCAGTGATCTAACGAGAACTGTTTTTTTCAGTGTGGTATGGCCGTTGGCGATAATAAATGAATAAATTGATCTTGAGTTGCTTTTTGTCTACTGGCCATAGTTAAATAGAACAATAATATGATAATTTCAGGGTGGCCGCTGGACCGGGAATCTCATGAGACCGGGAAAAACCGGGAAATAACAGTGCATTTATTTTTGACCAGGAATTTTACAAATTTAAAAATAGTCTTTCCAACCTTTATTTCAACCCTTCTTAAATAATTAGATAAATTGTTATATTTTACAATGTCCATGTCAATTTTACAATTACGCAATGTCATATGAGGATATGACTTCAGATTGGTCAAAATCGTTGCAGTTCACTAATTCGTTAGTGATCGCGCTAAGTTACTAATGAATTAGTGAAGCGAAGCTACTAAATAATAGTGAACCATGTTTACTAATTGAGATTAGTAAAACTTTTACTAATTTATTAGTAAAATATTTACTGTTTCAAATGTAAAACATCAAAATATTACTATTTGGTTAGTGAACCATACATTTACTAACTCAACTAGTGAAATTTTCACTAATTCATATTTAGAGAGTACTATTACCTAAAGGTAGGCTGGGGATGGGCAGATAGAAACATACGAATATTGGGAATTTTTTGTTCTTCTTTATGGTTCATCTGCTGAAGGCTGATGTCCTTCTCAGTACACAACACAAACCAACCATGATTTTTCGGTTCCAGTTCGGTCTCTATGCTCCCCCTCCATTGTCCGAAGTTTTATGAGAACGTTATAACTATAGACTTTCCACCTTACAACGACTGGGTAATTATTCTGGACATGTTTTGACTTGCAAAATGCACTTTTCGCATCAAGTTGGTAGTTGGGCGTATACTTTAAACAATGAATAATAAAAACAATAGAGCAGCCTGAGAATGGATTGGAACTTTGGTTGACAAAAGGCATGCATCCGGTAAAAATGAAGGTAAAGTTTCAGGCGTAGGAATAAGATTGGGTGTTTGGAATGTTAGATGTGTAAGTGATCTTGAAGAAATACAATTACGAGAAACAATGCGCGTAAGGAAGCTAGATATTTTGTGTGTACCTGAAACAAAGGAAAAGGGACTTCATTAGACTGATAGAAAATGGGAAGTTAAAGCATGGACTCGGACTATGGTCAGGAGTAGAAAGTGAACCACGTACGTGGTAGTTACGAGATCGCACAGTGGGATGAAATCAAAAAGCGAGGTTCAAAATAACTTGTAGCTGGCAATTCTTAACCGATTTTGGATTTTTTTTAAAGAAAAATTCAGCATTATATTTCGAAAAGATTTATGTGGGCTGATTTTTGATTTTTTGTTTGTTTAAACTTTTATGTTAATGCAAAAAGTGAAAAAAGTCGATTTTTTCGTTTTTTTTTTGTTCATCTTCGTTACAAAATTATTTTTATGATCAACATTGCCAGACTTTATGCACGGGCGTAGTTGAAAGCAAAAAAAATCATGGCATTGTTAAGTTCATTCTTATGAACAAATTATCTTAACAATTAGTCTACACTATGGATTCTGTTTTTGCAAAGTACATTTTTGCGTTAAAATTACTTGTATTCATCGAAAAAATAATACCCGATCATAAAAATTTGACATATAATATTTTTTATTAATTTTATAAACAAATGCCTACTGTGGACAATTAAAGGCAGAAAGAAATCGTTTATTCGCTTTATTTTTCTGAAATTATATCGCCAGTGATGTTTTATGATGGACAATTATCTTCCAATATTTTTTAATAATTTTATGAACAAATTATGTAAACAAATGTCCAGTTTGGACATTTAAAGGCCGAAAGAAATCGCTTTTTCTGTTAAATTTCCTCAAATTATGTTGCCAGTGATGTTCAGTGATGGAAAATTATCATCCGATGTTTCTTATTAATTTTATAAACAAATGCCGAGTGTGGACATTCAAAGGCAGAAAGAAATCGTTTTTTCTTGTAATTTTCCTCAAGTTATGTGGCCAGTGATGTTTGATGAGGGGAAATTATCATCCAATATTTTGTATGAATTTTATAAACAAATTATATGTACAATTCCCAGTGTGGACATTCAAAGGCCGAAATAAATCGCTTCTTACCTTAAATTTTCTTAAATTATATCGCCAGTGATGTTTAGAGATGGAAAATTATCATACGGTATTTCTTAATAATTTCATAAACAAATGGGCAGTGTGGTCACAATGGACTGGAAGCATTCTGATAGTATTCTAGATCCTGAAGCTCTCGAGCTCCTTATTTCAGATTAAAGACTTAGGAATTAAAACTTGATCGTGACTAATCAATGGAATCTTAAGAAATTGACAAAGGATTATGACACACAACAAGTGGATGCTTATTGTTGTTGTACAAATTTCCATCTTCAACAATTCCTAAGAAAACTACATAACGAAAATTGAAAAAAAAACAAGTACCAAACAATTACATCACTGGCTACATACTTTTAGGCTAGTTGCAAAAAACGAATGTTTTCTGCATTTAATCATCCACAATAGGTTTATATAATTTGTTCACAAAATCAATAAAAAATATTGGATGATAATTTTCCACCATTAAACCTCACTGGTGACATCATTTAAGGAAAATTAGGAAAAAAATTTCTTTTGGCCTCTGAATGTCCACACTGGGAATTTGTTTATATAAATTGTTTATGAAATTATCAAAAAATATCGAATGATAATTTTCCATAATTAAATATCACTGGCGATATAATTTGAAGAAAATTAAGAGAAAAAACTATTTCTTTCTGCCTTTAAGTGTCCACACTAGGCATTTGTTTATATAATTTGTTTATAAAATTAATGAAAAGTATTGAGAGATGATTTTCCAAAAACAAACATCACTGGCGACATAATTTGAGGCAAATTAGGGAAAAAAGCGATTTCTTTCTGCCTTTAAATGTCCACACTGGGCATTTGTTTATATAATTTGTTTATAAAATTAATAAAAAATATCGGATGATAAATTCCTATCATTAAATATCTCTGGCGATATGATTTAAGAAAAATTAAGAGGAAGAACGATTTCTTTCTGCCTTTAAATGCCCACACTAGGCATTTGTTTATAAAAATAATAAAAATATTGACAGATAACTATTCATCAGTAAACGTCACTGGCGATATAATTTCAGAAAAATTGAGAGAAAAAAAGATTCCTTTCTGCCTTTAATTGTCCACACTAGGCATTTGTTCCTATAATTTGTTTAGAAAATTAATAAAAAATATCGGATGCCAAATTTTTATGATCGGGTATCATTTTTCCGATCAAAGCAATTAATGTTAACGCAAAAATTTACTTTTCAAATGAAGAATCCATAGTGTAGACTATTTGTTAGGTTAAATTGCTTATAATAATTAACTTAACAATGTCATAATTTATTTTGCTTTCAACTACGCCCGTGCATAAAGTCTGGCAATGCTGCTCATAGAAAAATTTTTTCAACGAAGACAGCTTGTCGAGAGGCATGAATTTATTCCTCCTAGATTATGGTAGATTAGAATGAAAGATGGGAATCAGAAGATTATTCATCATAGCGTGCTACGCAGCAGTTTGATGGTGAAAGGAGTGAAGTAAAAGACTCCTTCCTTGACGCTTTAAATGATATTATAGGTACTTGCGATCATGGGAAAATAGAACATTTATGTTAAGAGGGCGTAAAGAAGGCAAAATAGCCGCCTGCCCTTGAGACACACGATACTTTTTGTCCTACCTCCATGAAAACAAGCATGTGAAGCAGATAGAGGATGTTTGGTGTACTTGACAATTCTAAATTATAAGTCAAAGGAAGAAATAGCGTACTTAGCAGAAGGCATTTCATTCTAGCTTGACCCAGGCTTGATCACCAGGCCAGGTCATATTGTTTTGCCGGGATCGGGTCTGGCTAGGCCCACAACAAAATTTCCACACGGGGAATTTCCAATGTTAACGACTGATCAGTTGGATAGCTGAGGGCTAACAGAACGGAAAAAGACCTTGGAAAGGCATGCAATTAAAAATTTCTTGAATCGAAGTCATAAGAAACGATTGAAAATTTCCATAATTTGCAATAATTGTCAACATTTCCAAAAATTTTCCGAATGATTTCAAAATTGTCATAAATTTCAAAATTTGTCATACATTAGAAAATTTTCGAAAATTTTGATAAATTTCTTGAATGTTCTAAAAATTTAACTTTCCCGCAAAGATCTGAAATTGGTTACAGGCTCATGTTTGCCCGGTGCAGCGTAGTGCAGTTTATGCACATAAAAAACTGGGGTTTCTATTAAAACCAATTTTTGGTTCCAAAAGGAGCTGCTACAAAAATGAACCTCTTTTGCTGCAAAGGAACCCAAAATGATAAACGGTTTCTAAATGAACCCAAAGTATAGATATTAACTGTTCCAATAGAGCCCTTTTTCACTTTTGCCTTGACTCACTACGAAGATTTTACAAGTTAATGCTGCACATTTCACTTTGTAACTCAGATAAAGTAATATTGTACTGGGAAAAATTAAATGAAGAAAATAAAATTATAGACATTAAGCATTCTTAAAAGGAAGATAGTGCACATTAAATATGAGAGTTTTCAAGGTTATGTTGAAAATCCGACGTTTTCAACTGCGAATGTACCAAAAAAGCGCGGTACTATTTAAAACTATATAATATACACGTGCAATATTACGTTAATATCATACTTTTTTAGGAAGTTATTAGGTATTTCTGTTATTCAATTTAATTTTTTTTCAAAAAGAATACTACGTTTTTGTTTATGTTTATTTGTATAATGATTCCTATTACTTGTTGATTTCAAATAGGCCTGCGCCTTTCGGCACATGCGCAGTGGAAAATATGAATAGCCATCTATCGGATATCAATGAACTAAAAAGGAAACCTAAAAAAGAGTTCTATTGGAATCTCAGTTCGAAATGATACCAACTTTTACTTATGCCGCGACATAACCGAACCTTCAGTTTTTTCTGTGTGTGTAGCGGGTGTGAAGTTTCATGTCAGCCCGGTGGCGAAGTGCGCATGTACGAAAATCACTGGGCTGGAAGCTGCCACATTACGCCTGCTTCACGTGCATGTAATGTCGCGTTTTCAAGCGTTTCAAATTTTTGTTATAGACTGAAAAACTTCATTCTGTTTACATCAGTTCGTGTCTATGTTCTGACAGCTCTGCTATTCGCCATAAATGCTAATGATAAAGAGGGATTATATAGAGTATTGAGTACGACCGCGGAAACAGCCTGGCGCCATCTGTTGCCTAAAGGCGGCGATTTTTTAGGGATGAATTCCACTTGTTTACATGCGATTTAAAATAAATCAATTTTTACTGAAAATAAGAGTTTAATTATCGGATAACGAGAGTGTCAGTAGGAAAACTGATAAAATCTCGTATGACAGATCTCATATCGGATTACAAATATCACATAAGGTATGTCAGTACTCTTGTTTTTCGAAAAAGGTATCAGGACAAATTATTGTGTTGATTGGGTGAGTAATATTATATATATATATATATATACGATCGATTATTTTTGTAAAAGTAATGCAAGTTGTCAGATTTTGAGGTGGAATGTTCAATTATCCCAGAATATTTGTGGAGTATATTTTATTTTAATTTAAACTACATTGAGTATTTTATTAGTCGTCTTGAGTTTTAAGTGAAACTTTTTCTAACAATTCGCTATGTCATGTGAAAAAACTTTTCTCTCGGGTTTGTTGATTATGGCAGAATATCAGAATATCAGAAAAGAAAAACTAACAAATTTGGTGAAAAAAATTTTCTTGAAATAAATTAAAGGTTGCTGAAAATGAATAATAATTTATAACCTCAACGATTGGAAAATACCTGAAAAAAAATTAATGTCACTTAACGATAGTACAGTAATATTAATAGTTGAAAAAACGAATTTTTGAAAAAAAATATTTGAGCAAATGGAATATGTTTGAACAATTAAAAATTAAGTACCCACTGTTGATCAATATTCCACTTAAGAAGTAGTGGTAATTATTATTTTGAAAATAAAAATAAAATTATTCAAACAAATTCCTTTTGTTCGAATAATTGAAAATTACTAAACCAATGTTGATATGTTGACAGGTCTAGTTGAAACTAGACCATTAGTAATAATTTTTAGAAAAAAATGAAATGTCGAAAAAAATGATAAAAATTTAAAGCAATCCTACATGTAATTTTTTTACTTTAATTTTTCACAGTGAGTGATCATAATTATAGATTTCCCTAATACTTCTCTTTATGTTATATATTTTTTTACTTGATAAACATCTGTAATTTAACGTCGTATGGGGGAGAACTAACAGACGTTCTTCTGATTACGCTGCACTGAATTTTGCTTATTCCATTCACATTCAATTTCTGCACCCTCACCACATGAATGACTGCTAAAGTTTTTCCCTTATTGAGCGTTTCAGGGTGAAAATCGATTGAATGACTTATAGCTTGAAATCCTGTTTTTATTAAAATATTCATTGTTGACATTCGACCGGTAATTTTTAGGGTTATGTTCATAACCAACAACGAAACTAGAGCGGGTTTAACTGGAATGAAAAGACAATTTTTTCACGAAATCTTATTGGAAGAAAGTTCCCTCTATTATTTTGCTTCCTTTTGAAAAACATTATGTACGTTTTAAAGCAATCATTTATGAATTTACTATATTTAAAAACAATGCATACGTGCTATCTTATGTAAATTTCAAATTTCTATCCCTAAGATATTTGAGGCTTGGGCCGCCGCGGGTGCTGCCTGTCATATCCGGTAAATATCAAGGTCATGTCCGTACTCAATAGACACCACAATAAACTGGTGCGTCTATTCTTGATGCTACTTGCGAAAAGGAAGGCAGTAAACTGCAGATTTCCACATTTCAAATTAAGTAATATAAATTCAGTGGCTAAAGACATAAAACAAGATTTTATCATACCAAAGATTCAATTATAAGTATAGCTTTGTCCTAATTCAGAACAACTAAGACATTCGTGAGCGGACCATGAAGCCCTCACTGTAGACTAAAGTGGATCTCAGAATGCATTGGAAACTTTTTGTATCGAATTTGCATGCATATCACCCTCAAATTTTTTCGAATTTTTCAACTTTTCAATTAAAGCCAGGCAGTAATCAATTGAATATAACAGAAATAATTTTTAAAATAAATTACTATTATTTATAATAATATTCTCTCAGAATGTTAGAAACAAATGTTAATGAATGTTAGAAAAAAAAGATGTTAGAAACTTGCAGTTTTTTCTAAAATTGTCCAATTTTTTATCGCATTTTCAATTAGAGTGAACCTAATAATTAGTGAAATTTAATCAATATAATTCTTTAAACAAGCTATCGTTCATAACATCTTTTCCTTTAGCAATGCTAGATAGTCAATAGTTTAAAAACTATTAATCGAACAACATTTTGTCACAGAAGTTTTTTGTTCAGTTTTGTATAAGGAATGTGTATGTACAAGGAATATGATGAGTTCAGGATCACTCTGTATATCATATTAAATATAAATTTTCCTTGAGAGCCTTTTTGTTTAAAGCAATATTAATATTGATTATTTGTGGACGTCCGCATGAAAAAAGACCCTTGTGGGCGATTCTAGGTGCAAAATGATTATTTTCGGATTTAAGACCTATACTGAATGTTTTGACACTATATTCATGTCCTGAAAGTAACCGGAAATGGATATATTTCATTTTCAAAGAAAAAGTGTAACCGTTATATGATTCTGTATGATGTATGTAACTCTATGCCGTTCGTAAGGACCCTTTTCAAGCGGACGCCCACATTTATTCCTAGCTAAAACGTTAAAGATAATATGAAAAACTACGAGAAGATAGTTATGAACCATAATAAGTGTTTAAACATTTATGTTTGATAACTTGCATAAAGTAAAAAGTGGACGAGAAATTAATATTCTTAGAAAAAACTGCAACGCAACGCATTAATATAGATGAAGATAGTTAGAAACGATAATAATTCAATGAAACAAGTATGTTTGTTAAATTTCATTAAATATTTCCACACTCGAAATGAAAAATTGAAAAAAAGTTCAAAAATTTCAGAAAAACCCGCAACTACCTAGCATTAATATAGAAGAGGATAATTATAAACAATAATAATTTGTTTAAACAATTATTTTTGTTAAATCCTTATTATTATTATCTCGCTTCAAGTGAGAAGTTGACAAAAAGTGAAAAATTTCAGAAAAGGAGGCAACTTTCTAACATTATTCAAAGAGATTATTTATTAAAAACAGTAATAAATTGTTTAAAAATTATGTTTTTTAACTCCAATATTAAGTTATTTTATTTTGGAATGGAATGGAATGGAAGCTTCTAATGTGTCCCCTAAGGGTTTTACGTTTTTCTTGTATCTCTTCCCTATTCTTTTGCACACACTCTCACGCACTTACTTGGTGGTGGGAGGGGGATCCACAGTTTCAGGTGGGTTCCGAACCACCAAGAGAAACAGCCTCAAGTACTTAGAGAACCTTTTTCTCTAGAGGTACCGGTTCCACGACTCTCCGGAGATGAACAACTCCCTTGATAGGCTAGTGTTCACCGCATGGGCCACCGAGGCTCTTCCAGAGTGCGAGGCGGGAATCGAACCCGCAAGCCGACGGGGTGGGTCCAAAGCCTACGCCTTAACCCCCACGACCATCGTCCCACTCGTTATTTTGTTTTTCGGATACCTTTCTTTGCCTTTCTTCCCTGAATTCATCCCCCCCCCCCCCGCCCGGAAAAAATTTCTTGCTACGCCGTGCCGCTGCTGGGTGATATGAATGGATAAGTTGGCGTCCATCGTGAGAGTGCGGACAGGGTGCTAGATAATTTTGGGGATCCAAAAACAAATGGCAGCGGAGACAAATTAGTTTCGCTTATGTTCAGAAAAAGACCTTGTTTATTAATATTACTTGGTTTAGACATAAACTGATCCACTTGTACACCTGGAGCAGAGGCGTTAGCTGCAGTATGTATGCTTAACTTTCTTGTTGTGGACGGAAGATTGAGAGAGCTATTGAGTAAGAGATACTAGAATGGCCCTACCTCGGGCCCTACTCGGCGAAGGTCTGAAAGTGAAGGTGCGTGGAATAGCGCTTGCAGATGATAAATTTGTTATGGCAGAGTCAATCGAAGGCTTAGAGAGAACCTTAAGCAGACTGAATACTAGTATCGAGAACATATGGGTCTTAAAATTAACGTGAATAAAACGAAAATTATGATGTTTCAAGAAAAGGGTGGAAAACAGTACGAACATTGTAGACGATGTGAGTGTAGAACAGGATGCCAAGTACGTGTATCTTGGTAGTTTATTTACTACAGACGAAAATATCGATTGAGAAGTAGCCAGGCCTATAAACGAGGGTAAGAAGGTCATCGGCAGTGTAGGAGATATTACCAGAAGTAAAAATATATCAAGTAAAGCTAAAACGGTAATACATACTTCTATATTTATACAGACTGTGCCGTATGATTGCGAGACCTGGAACTACCAAGAAAAGGATAAGAGTGAAATTAACGCGGTTGGCGTGAAATTCCTGCGCATTGTCTGCGGCAAAACGCTAATGGACAAAGTCTGTAATGAGAGGATTCTTAAAGAATGTGGTATAGAAGAAACAACACGGAAATTCTAGATAAATCTAAAAATGTACCCCCCTTCCCTCTTTCTATGAACTCTCCTTAATCCCTGACCGTATAACGAGGCTAAAACGAAGTGATTCACGCTTATCCTCAAAGAGATTTGGCTTAATGATATTAGAATAAATGTTGTCCTTTTTCCCTTCCCCTTCCCCTTCCTTTTAAGTGTATTCAAATGAATAGTAAAAAATATATCATTTCGAAAAATTGTGCCGCAAATAATCAAGATATCAATGAATAATTTGAGTTTCATATACAATAATACCCGAAATGCAATTTTTATTTCAGGTGCTCAAGTATTGTGATCATCTCCACGGAAAATGGTATTTTTCCGAAATACGTGCAATTTTCACCCGATGTTATCTTCTGCAGAATATTGCTATCGAGATTTTCCTCTCCAGCAGATGTAAGTTGCCATTAATTTAACTATGAGAAGCTTCTGCCGGAATTTTTTTTCTTTTCTTTCTCTTTCCTCTTTCTCTTTCTTTTTCTCTTTATGACTGTATGTAACTTAAACATGGACGTAATATTTCACTGACTCCCCCTCCCTTCATCGAAATTTTTTTTTTCTGTTGTTATTGTGTACATTATATGGATATGCCATAAAGTTCCGGCTAATACTTATGAAGCCTTCTTTTTATTCTTCTTCTTCTTCGCGGTTCCATGCATGCAGTTCGCGGTTGACAATCCGAGGTCCATTCCATTTCTTACACTGGGTCCCTTCCACTTTATTTCACACGAGAGTCAGTCTAATCCGAAGAAGCTCGACGGAATCCAGAGCTCGCCACGATGTGTGTCGGCCCTGTTTTGTTTTTACACAATAAATATCAGTCTCGCATTACGGTATGTCTTTTTCTGCGGCCAATTTATTTATCCTGTTGCCTTTGCTGCACCTGTCGACTTAATCACTTACCGTCTTTGCCCTCCTTCTAGCTATCGATTGGTACTTTTGCACTGATTTCTCCGTTGAAAAAGTTACTGAAGTTTCAGTAAGAATCACTGCATTTTCTGTAGTATTTTCTACTGAAATAATCAGTGAAATGTGATTGAAATTTCAGGGAATAATCGATGATACTCAGTGAAATTTCACTGCTACAAATAGCTAGAAGTACGTCACTGATTTTCACTAATTTTTATTTATTTCAATGAACTTTCACTGATTCTAATTTAGAAAGGGCCGAAATATTTCTAATATTTGACAACCATCTATCTATAACATAGAAGTTACAGCTTAGCAAAAAAATATGTGTTGCGCTCCCTGAATTGGAATTAGTAAATTTTCATTGAAATTTCAGTATTCTTACACAGAAAACCGATTAGAATTTCACTGAAAATGCGTGATTATTCATTGAGATTCCAGAAGTGTTTAAAATTTAAGCAAATTATAACTGATTCTCAGTGAAATTTTCCTGATACAAATAGCCAAGCGAATAACGTCACTGATTTTAAGTGAAATTTCACTTATTTTCAGTGCATTTCCACTGATTCAAATTTGTAGAGGGAAACAGTTACTAAAGTTTGAGCAAACGTCAATGATTTTCCAATAATATTTTCTAATAAAAATCTGTGTGAAATATAACTCAAATTTTAGCGGAATTCCACTGACATGAATAGACAGAAGTACTTCACTGAAATTCCAATCGCTTTTCACCGTTTTTAGTAGAAAATGTCACTTACTGATAATCAGTAAAAATTCACTGAAAATCAAAGACGTACTTGTGGCTATTTGAATCAGTGAAAATTCGTTGAGAATTAGTGATTATTAACTGAAATTCTAGTAATCGCAGTAGAAAATAGCTGTGAATTCGATCTTGAGTGTTCCCACTTTGTTTGTATTTATAATTATATTGTGCTCATTTCACGAGCACTTTGCTTACCGTTAGCAAATGTATTTGCTTCCTCATAGAGGAAGCATTAGTTATTTTTTTTAATAATATACACACCAAAATTTTCATTTTGCTCACTTTAAAAATAGAAATTTACAAAAAATACAAAATTACAAATTAATACAAAAAATTTTCAAATACGAAGACAAATCAGACGAATCAAATTTTGTATTCGAAATGATAATTTTTCGAGCTGGAAAAGAGAAGAGAAAAGTTCTGTCACGCCCTATCCCTTTCCCAGCTATATGATTTCTTCACAAAAATTGTCAGAATTATTCTATTTGAAAATTTATGATCAAAAAGTCTTTTCTATTCATGCATCAAATTTGAATTATGTTGATAAAAAAGATTTTCTATTTGAAACAGATGATTCAAATATTATACATGAGCATAATTTCCTCAGTCTTCAATAAAGTTCAGTAAAGTCTATAATAATAATAAATTTATCATTATTATTATTATTATAGATCAGTCGATTCGTTTCGAATCAACACATCTTTTCTGTTCTTGCATCAACTTTGAATTATGTTAATGAAAAAAGTTTTGCTATATAAAACCGATTTTAAAAATGTATAAATTACCATAACCAATGAATCTTTTACATGCTTGCATGAACGTTGAATTATGTTAATGAAGAAAGTTTAACTATAAAAAACCGATTTTTAAAGTAATATTAAGTGCAAAAAAAATGCAAGAAATAGTTTTAGAAATCCTTCTGTCAGTTTCAAGATATCAGTGGGGAAAATAAGCCCTCCAAATTTCATCAATTTATCTGCAGATGTTGCATGCAACCGTTTTCAAGTTATCGTGTTCCCAAAAAAAGTGTGACTTTACTGATTTGCAGTGAAATTTTACTGATTTTCAGTGAACTTTCACGGATTAATATTTAGAAAGCAGACAAATGAAGATCCATAATTTAATGTCTAAATTCTTAAGATCCAATTTTGTGATTAATCAAGATGTATACGTGTTCTTATTATAAGAAATTTTGGTGTTGCTCAATTTTGCCATTTTACTTAATTATAGACCTTTTTATCGGATTTAGATAAACACATATTTAATTTTATTTCAATAATGATGAGTTTTGTGTATTAAAAATCCGATCGAACCAGAGTCAATTTTCAGAGTCCATTCAGACTGGGTCAAGTTTTCTAAAAGACTGAGTTCCAAATTTTTGAATATTTTGGTTGTGTTCAGTTATACACATATGTGTTTCAATATCATTTGTTTTATGTCGTTCAAGTTTTTTTCATAAGCAATTGTTTTGGAATAAAAAATAACAAATTGATCGAATTTCCAGTTCCACGTGTTTCTTTAATATTATTTAGATAAGAAAGACTCAAGGAAATAAGCCATTTTTGATCTATTAAATATTTATATTCTACTTACGTATTTTTTATAAGTATTTTTCACCCAAATAATATTATAGAAACACCTGGAACTCGAAATTCGATCTGTTTTTTAATTTTTATTCAAATCGGTTGGTTATTCAAGAAGTCAAACTCAAAAGGCGTAATTTTTCTGCAATCACAACTTTTGTATACAACTTATTTAAAAACCGTTGGAAATTTAGATGAAAAATAGGAAAAACTTTATTTTTTACCTTTATGACCATTGAGCTTGATTTTAATGTTGATAACAAAAAATTGTAAATAGTGCAATTGTGCAAACCCCAAAAATGAAACTTTTCTATGTGGTATCATCTCAATCTCAAATAAATTGCTATTTTCAACTTGTCCCACTAATTAAGCCCAACCCGTTTTTCTACTTAAAGAAAAAATGACTAAAACCTTCTAATTGAGAAACGGTCTTTAATCTCATCTCGCAACGTCGACGAAGAAATCGCTTATACCTGTCTGGAATATCCTTACCACTGATTATTTAAGTCTGTCGCGGTGTAAATTCCGTAAGTCCACAAGATTCTAATCTGATCCCGAGTTTCGATGCCTCCTGAAACTCTAGGCGGCGGCCCTCAAACTTTCAAGCATTCCGTGTATCCAAAAAGAGGTGACAAAAAATTAAAAAAAAAAAGACCTAATCACTGGAATTGCAGGTTCGTTAAGTGAGAAAGGTATGGCCTTTTTATTCCCGCTGGCGATAAATCAAGAATAATAAAAGTAAGAATATACTTTATTCTCATCGCTAACCTATGCAACACGTTTTACAGTTTTACTGTCGTCTGCAATTACACGCCGGGATCGGTTAAGTTATAAGGCAACAGTGCTGATGATACCTTTTGAGCACGCTTTTGCGGTAAAAAGCTACACGCGTCTGTTGTAGAAGTGACATTTATTATTTCCTTTAATGGAATAAATTATTCCCTAATAATAATATAAACCATAAAGGGGACATCAACGTAGCGGAGTGGGGGTGGGGGTCTGCCCTAACGTCACAAAGTGTCACATAGGAGAGGGTCACAATGGTTTTGTAACACGTGACACTTCCCTGATTAAAAAATGAAATTCAAATCCGTGTAGATACATTAAGGACCACATTATCGACGCAGAAAATGTAGCAGTGGCATTTTCAACCAAATACTTGAATTTTCAGAAATAAAATTCTTTTTTAGACAACAGAGATAAATTTTCAACCACAGAGATGACTTTTCGAACATAAAAGATGAATTTTCAACTAAACAGTTGAATTTTCGACAAACAAAGATTACTTTAACAAAGTAGTTGAATTTTCAACCAGTTGATTGAATTTTTGATAACAAAGATGTCCTTAACAAAATGGTTGAATTTTTCACCAAATAGCTATATTTTCAAGCAGGAAGATTAATTTTCTACAAAATAGTTGAATTCTCAACTTATAAAGTATATATTTTATTATTTAAAATGGAATAGTTAAGTTTTCAGATACGTAAATTTAATTTTTAACCAAAAAAATATGATTTTCCTGAATAAAAAACACTTAAATTTCCAAATAAATAGTTTAATTGTTAATCAAATGGTTTATGCTTCTTACAAAATAGTTGAATTTTCAACCAAAGATATGAATTTTCAAGAAAAAAGTTAATTTTCAACCAAATAGTTTAATTTGATACTAAATTCTTAAATTTCCAAGCCAAGAAAAAAGGAGTTTTCTAGAAAACTATAGAATCCTGCATCTATTTTTCAACCACTTTGAATTCAGCTAAAAAGGACGAATTTTTAAGAAACTAGTTGAATCCTGGACCAAAATGATTAATTTTCAACAAACAAGAATAATTTAAAACCCAAATCGACGAATTAAAAAGAAGATTATTTTTTCACAATAGTGTTGAATTTTCAACTTATGAATGAGACCTTTTCAATCAAAAATAGAATAGTTAAATTTTCAGGTTAATAATTAATTTTTAACTAAAAAGCAAACTTAAAAGATCAGTTAAATTTTTAAGTAAATAGTTTAATTGTCAAGAAAATAGTTTTTGTTTCTTTCACAATAGTTAAATTTGCAACCAAGAATATTAATTTCCAACAAAATAGTTGAATCTTTCACCAAAACAGATTAATTTTCAATCAAGAAGTTCTATTTTTAACCCAAAAGGATGAATTTTCTACCAATAATATTAACTTTTTCTATGGAAAAGACGAATTTTCAACTAGAAAATATTAATTTTCAATTCATAATATCAATTTTCAAACAACACTTGTATAGTTACATTTTCAGGCCAAAAAAATTAATTCTCAACAGAAACAAAATTTTTTTAGAAAAATTGTAAGATTTTCAAACAAAGAGATGCATTTTTAATTAAAATGATGAATCTTTAAAAAAAATGAATTTTCAACAAAATAGCTACATTTGTCACCGACTAGTAGAATTGTTAAGCAAACGAGATGAATCCCAAACCAAAAATACAATGGCAGATTTTTTAACAAAAACAAGAATTATTGAGAAAAGAAAATGAAAAGAAAATCTTAAAATTCGTCAACAGGAAACCTCAAATTGTTAATCTTATGACTTATGGAAATTATATCAATGTTCTGAATGAAAAAAAAAATTTTAAAGTATTCTCATATTATAGTATCAAATATAGTCTCAACTCATTATTTATTGATATATTGGCGGTTATGTAAAATTAAGTTTATATTTCGTATTTAAATGTATGTTAGGGTGCTCAGATTCAGTTTTGCATGACATTTGGGTTGGGGGGGGGGGGGCCCCCCACCGAAATGTCACAAACTGTCACAAGAGAGAGGGGTGAGTGAAAAGCACTAAGAATAGCGTCACGTGATATGTGGACGCTCCTAAAACAATTTTCATTGAAAAAATATCAATTCCTTCAATATATTAAATTAACCAATACTAACTATGCAGATGGTTTTAGTTCATAATTGGAATATTATTCATGACAATCTCAATGAAACACTAGCGTCGTAATCGCTGATGAACATACCACATTTCAATGTGGATTTCATTTCGCAAATGTGCTTTAGGCACGTTAATTGCCTTTTAACACGCAAATTTGTTCATGATACTATGATAGCATGATTTTTTATCATTTTATAAATTTTATTCTTTTCGATTTTTTCACTGAAGAGGGGCCTGTTGTAGCATTCTACTGTCGGGGATCGCAGTCATTCTCCTATTCCCCTGCGTACTTTTCCCCCTTTTTCCCCCTATTCTCGTAAAACTTCCCCTTTTTCCCTTTTCTCCTTAAATATACGATACTTAAAACTATAATATTTAAATTATGCGGCAAATTCTCTGGAATTGGTAAATGTACGTAAGAACTATATTTTTCGTTTTAAATCTACAAAATTATTCTACATATGTATTCAAAACTATACTTGTATGCTACTGCCTACTGCGCGTAGTGACAATTTTATTTATTTTTTAACTTACAGAATTATCTATTCTAATTATATCGGCTTTTCAAAATATAAATCTAAAATTTTATTGAATAATTTTTATAATAGAAAATACATTTTTGGTATTGCTATAATATAGAATAGGACGCTCTACTAATCTACTACTACTAATCTACTAATAAAAATATAGCTCTACTACTTATACAATGCATTTATATATTTTTGAAGCATTTAAGTAAAAAGGTTATAAATAATAAAGTACAAAGTAGTGAAAACAATACATCTTAACGTAAATATAACTATAAAAGTATAACAAGTTTCATATGCTGAAGAATATAGTCCATTGCAAATAAAAATCCTCAAAAAATTGAAGCAAAAACATTTTATACCCAGTTGATTATGTGAAAACCGGAGAAAGAAGTTGTTATGCAATACTATATTGGAGCAGTTAAAAATATATACAAATTTTAATTGAAATGTACAAAATTAAATAATTAAAGAATCAAATATTCTAAGCTGATCAACTTCAAAGTTAAATGTTCTAAACTTGAACAATTTAAAGTCAAAAACGTCCAAAATTGAGTAGCTTCAATTTCAAATCTGTGTAGTCTGAAATTTTACTTTTAAAGCTTACCAATAAAAAATTTACAATTGTTTATTTGTCTCATTTCAAAATTAAAGAGTATACTTTTTTTAATGATCCAACTATTTTGCTACTATTTCGAAAAAATGGCACTACTGCTACTATTTTCTGGAATAGCTTTTTTTTAACTGTCGCTTTTAAAAATAGTTTTAAACTTCTTTGCTAGATTGGCTAAAATAACATATCTGCCATATGAAAAATCAAAATTTTAAAAGGTTTAAAGGGATTTCAAAGATTTCAAAACTTTTCAGAGCATATCAAGGAATTCACGAGATTTCAAAAGATTTTCTAAGAGGTCTTCCAGGATTTTAACTTATTTCATGGATTCGAAAGGATTTTATGTGGTTTCAAAGCTATAAGAGTATTTGGAAACATTCCAAGGGATTTCAGAGACTTTCCAAAATTTCAAGAGATGTTTCATCTGATTTCAGACGTTTGTAAGAGATTTTCGGGAATTTCAAAACATTCCTAGAGAACTTTAGGGAGTGAATTAAGTGGAATGAAAATTTAAGAGATTTTTAGAAATTTTTAAGAATCTTATGGTGTTTCATATGATTTCTAGAGATTTTTAGAAATTTTTAAGAATCTTATGGTGTTTCATATGATTTCTAGAGATTTCACAAAATTTAAGGGATATTAAAAATATTAAAGCATTTTAAAGAATATAGTTATTTTAAATAAAAATTCTCCGGAATTTTATGAAATTCCAAACAACTTCATATATAGAATTATAGGAAATTTTAAGAGATTTATAAGTTTCTAGGAAATTTCA
The DNA here is from genome assembly GCA_932178445.1 of Andricus quercusramuli. Lineage (NCBI taxonomy): Eukaryota > Metazoa > Arthropoda > Insecta > Hymenoptera > Cynipidae > Andricus > Andricus quercusramuli. The sequence goes on along the minus strand of CAKNXH010060562.1, from coordinate 129,333 downwards.
AACAACTTCAGAAGATTTAAATTCGTCTGTTTTGGTAGAAAATTAATCTTATCGGTTAAAAATTTATGATTTTTAGTTGAAAATTAAACTGTTTGGTATAAACTTTGAATGATTTGATTGGGGATTCAACTATTTTGTATGAAATTCGTCCTTTTTGGTCGAAAAATCAACTAGTTGGTTTGAAGCTGAAATAATTTCAAAAAAATGCTATCATTGATTTACCATTTCAGTTGAAAATTGAATTATTTTCTACAAAATTCGTCTCTTTGGTTTGGAGATTCATCAATTTGGTAGAAGTGGAGTCAGAAATTTATGTTTTCGTTGAAAATTCAAATATTCCAGTTGAACAAAAAATCTTCATATAATATGTAATAAATAATTATTCTTATCTAGTTGAAAATTCAACTATATGGCTGGTAATTCATATATTGTGTTGAAAGTTCGTCTTTTTTATATAAAATTAATCTTTTCGTTTGAGAACAAAACAAGTTGGTTGAAAATTAAACTGCTTCTCAAAAAATTGCTATAATTGATTCATAATTTTAATTGGAAATTGATCTGATTTGTAGAAAATTCTTCTGTTTGGCTTGAAAATTCAACAGTTTGGTAGAAAGTTAAACTGTTTGGATGGAAATGAAAGTACTTGTTTGAAATTTGAACTAGTTTGTAAAATAATAATTTTTTAATATTCACCTCTTTTGCTGAAAATTTAACCTTTTTGTTGAAAATTCGCCATTATTTTTGGTTAAAAATTATTATATTTTTTTATTTGGAAATGCAACTATCTCATTCTTGGTTGGAAATTTATCCTTTATAAGTTGAGAGAATAACTGTTTGGTAGAAAATTAATGTATTTTTTTGAAGATTCGTGTTTTTGGTTAAGAAATTAATCTTAATCAACTATTTTTGTGTTAAAATCCATTTTTTTTGGTGAAAAATTTGATCGATTTCGTTGATTATTCAACTATTCTTTTTAATATTTGTCTTGTTTGGTTGAAAAATCCACAACTTGGTTAAAAGTTGAACTATTTTAAAGTTGAAAATTGAATTGTTTTGTAGAAAATTCGTCTTTTTGGCTTGAAAATTCATCTACGTCATTGAATGTTGAAATACTTTGTTGAAAATTTAGTTTTTAAAAACATTCACCTTTTTGGTTGAAAATGTAATTTTTTGGTTGAAAATTCTTCTATATTTTGGGTTAAAAATAATTTTTTCATCTGAAAATTTAACTATTCCATTTTTGGTTTGAAATTTATCCTCTATAAGTTAAAAATCAACTATTTGGTAGCAAATTAATGTATTCTGTTGAAAGTTTGTCTTTTTGGTTAGAAAATTAATTTAAGGATATCAATCAATTATTTGGTTAAAATGAGTATTTTCTTTGGTTTAATTCAACTGGTTGAAAATTCGTTTTTTTGCTATGGAAAATTAATTTTGGAAACTGAGAATTTAAACGATCTTATTTTCGGTTCAAAAAATATCTTTTTTGATTGTAAACTCTCAACTACTTGGATTAAAATATATTTTTTTTGATTGAAAATTCTTCTATTTGGTTGACGATTCAACTATTTTGTTGTTAAAGCAACTGTCTAGTTAAAAATCATTTTGATATTTTGTTGAAAATTCTTCTTTTATTTTTCGTCTTAAAATCATAGAAATTTATTATTTATTATTATATTATTATTTATTACATATTTCCAGAGAAAAATAGATATGAAAGAAGACTATCTAGATATTACTAGTTAATATCTTAGCGATTTCACTATGGGACAGAAATCTAGATATTGGAGTAGAGCATAGATAGATATTAAAAAGAAGACTTTATCTAACAATATCCAAGATATTAAAGGGAAGCATCTAAGATATTCAACAAATATTTTTCAATTATGCAAAAATTACCAGTAAAGCATGCCAATTTCCATAAAATCCAAAAGAGATTTTACATCGCAGTCATGTCAGCGTTTTACCATAACCTTAAATAACTTGAAAAAATTAGTATTTCCTGTTCTGGGGATGAGGCATATCAATTCTTATGTTTTTCGACGCTTTGAATGCGAATAAGCTGTCAGAATTGATCCCACACGTTGTACTTTAACACTCACCTAAAAAAACTTGCATCGCGATGACGGTAGTTTTGTCAACTGAAATGCTATGTTTTGTTTAGATATGATGCTCAGCTAGTGCTGATTGCGTGAAATGTTTAAGCCTGACTTTACTCTCATGTTCCTTCACACGTTGGCTCACCGCTCTCCCGGTTTCTCCAATATAGACTTTTCCGCAAGAACAAGGGATTTTATATACTCCCTGACCCGACGCCGATACTGGGCAGGGTACCTCCACGTGGTGACGGTGGGCAACGGGTCCATACTGGCTGAGTCCCTGGGTAAACGGCGTTCATTCCGCCATGGCTGGCACAAAAAAAGTGTTTTACGATGCAGTGATTAGGAACCCCAGTATCGGCGTCGGGTCAGGGAGTATATTAAATCCCTTGTTCTTGGGGAAAAGTCTATATTGGAGAAGCCGGGATGGCGGTGAGCCAATGTGTAAAGGAACATGAGAGTAAAGGCAGACTTGAACATTTCACGCAATCAGCACTAGCTAATTATTATATCGAAACAGGACATAGCATTTTATTTGACAAGACTAACGTCTTCGCGATGGAATATAAGGGTTATATAAGGCCAGGTTAGGTTAGGTTACGTGAGTTTAGGTTAGGTTAGGTGAGTTTAGCTTAGGTCAGGTGAGTTGAAGTTAGGTCACGTCAATTGTAAGAATGAGACTCTGTTCATATAGGCTTTCAAAAAAAATCAGCCTTCAAGGCCGTATATCACAATTTTATATCTTTTTATTTAGTTTTTTTTAGGTTAGTGTTAAAGCACAACGTGTGGGATCAATTCTGAGAGCTAATCCCCATTCAGTGCATGGAAAAACATAAGAATTGATATGCCTCGTCCCCAGAACAGGAAATACTAATTTTTATAAGTTTTTTATGGTTAGGGTGAAACGCTGACTTGTAGGGCAAATTCTTACTTCGGATTCGGATTCAGCGCGTCAAAATCCTTAGGAAAACATATGTCGCGTCTTCAGATCACGACACTTTTTTTTGTGTGGCTGTGTAATAATGCGCTGTTCAAGGCTAACATGTCCATGTCGTAATTTTCTATCAAAAATGATGATATCCTTGTCCAAAAACACTTGATCCATTTTCCGCCACGTCAACGACATTACTCCGATGAAAGGGCCTAGCCGGTTAAGCATGTAAAATCTGCCCCCGCACGTATCAAGTTCAAATTTACGTCATAGTTTCATGCCCATGTGAAGTATAATTTCCCCCAATGATAACCTTAAAATTGCATTTTTGAGTGACTTATGGAGGGGGAAAGAAAAATCAAAAAAGTGTTTTTTCTCGAAAACCACTCAACCGATTTTGATGAACAAAATATATGT
>CAKNXH010060562.1:109602-125486 GCA_932178445.1 Andricus quercusramuli | reverse complement strand
ACATATATTTTGTTCATCAAAATCGGTTGAGTGGTTTTCGAGAAAAACCACTTTTTTTATTTTTCTTTCCCCCTCCATAAGTCACTCAAAAATGCAATTTTAAGGTTATCATTGGGGGAAATTATACTTCACATGGGCATGAAACTATGACGTAAATTTGAACTTGATACGTGCGGGGGCAGATTTTACATGCTTAACCGGCTAGGCCCTTTCGCTTTTATAATATCTTAGATATTAACGGTTGATATCACACATTTTATTCTTTCACCATAAACAGAAATTGCCCTTTTCATATGTTGTATATTGAATAGAAGGTAGATATTATACCATAATATCTATGGGCATATCCACGTAAAGTGTCATTTTCTCTCAAAAAAAAGTCAAGAACAAATCTTAAGGCACACATTTCAAACTTTTTTCCTACGTTCTACATGCATGTAGAAACGCATTTTTTAGCTTGGTTAATAACTTTGCGCATGCGCGCAGTTTGCACAAAATATTGAAATTAATCAATCCATAACATCAATGTAATGAATCATATTTTATGAATGGAAGGTGAAAGAGAGTTGTTTCCTCTTTTTGAATGCTTAGGATACTTTCCAGTAGTGTGTGAATTACCATAATCTTGATTTAGAATATACTGGGTGTTTTTTTTCAACTTGAGACATCGAAATATCTCAAAAAATACGCATCCTATGACAAAAATATCCGTAATAAAAACTTTTTATTTTGGAGTGAGAAAAGCGACTTTGAAAAAATTTACTCCACCCCACTCCCCAGGAAGCAGGAGTGGGAGTAACTTTTTTATTTCAAATGGGAACCCCAATTTTTTATCACAGATGCAGATTCTCCTTTATGAAATACGTAATTTTTATTCGAATTTTTTTTTCGATTCGCGAAAAAACAACCCCCTGCCTCCTGGGGGGGGGGGGGGGTAGTTTATTACAAAGTCGTTTTGACAGGTCTAAGTAGACAGTGTCTACCATGGCCAACCAACAGGAATCCTCATTCTCTAAATATTATTAAATATACAAAATTATACCAAATAATATCATGAATAAATTAATATTATAAATTGATAAATATGAATTTATAATATTATAAATATTATATATAAATGAATCATAAATCTCTGATTTTACTCACATAAAATGTATTGGAAATTATATAAAGATGTATCACGAAAAATTTACTTTCAATAAAGTAAAAAAATTGAATGATGTTTAACGTTTCATTCGATTTTCTGTCCAAAAATTTTTTTCAGACGAGTAATTCGATGGAAACAAGTAATATTTTTCCAATATTTGACAATTTTTTGTAATATTTCAAAACATTCGAAATTCTTTGAAAAAAGTTTCATACAAGAGTTATTCCTTTCAATAAAACGGAACTTTTTTGTGAAACAAAATTTTATGTTGACGTGTAACTTTTGAAGAAAATCCATTTATATACAAATTTCGAATTTGATTTTCACGAATTGCACGTGATTTTTGAGGCACATAATTTTCCTTGCGGGGACGTTTTTTGGCCACTGAAATACAGCGAAGTCATACTGCTTAATTTTCGTAAGCATAGAAGAGTGTGCTTCAAGTATTCTTGGAGTAAAGTACGATGATCGAGTGGACATTTTTTCGCCAAATTCAAAATTTTCGATATTTGAATGTATGATACTTCGATAATTTTAGAAGCTCATCTTTTTCCTTCATATGGCGTCGACTGGCCACCAAAATCTAATCAAAAATTGAAAGATTTTTGGCCTGGGTAGTTGCGCGCAGTTTCCACAACTACAGACCTTGGAGCGGACATTTGAATTGTAAAAGCGGTGACACGACTTTGAGATTTTCTTGCTGAGTTATAAATCGAAGCACAATGCTAAATCCATGAAATTCCAGTAGCCTATACTCCACCGAACTAGCATGATTTTTCTCAGAATGTTCAAACATTCCGCGGAAAAGCTGCGAGCATGCAAAGCATTCAATTTGTAGCTGGTGACAAATATTACACAGGTATATTTTTGGGATTTTTTCCAACTATTATATGTTGTATCTCTTTAGGAGGGTTTCTGTAATGACTGTCAGCTTTTGTTTCTATTTCAGGGAGTCTGTCTGTAAATTTTTATGCAATACAACTTGTATTTTTAGTGTTGGTTTGCGTATAATATCACGGTGACAGAAAAATGACACTTTGCGTGGAAACACCCCTATATATTATGGTTAAATATCAGAGTTTTTAATAATTTGATTAGCCACTAGAGGGCTAGAAGACGGTTGTGTTTGTGCGACAGCTCGTGCTTTTTGGACGTTTTTTGGACTTTTACCGCAATTCTTTTATTTGTGCGTGCAGTATTTTGATTTTTAGTGCCTTATTCGGTAACCTCGCATGCCTTTCAGACTTGGTTTCTGTTGTAAATCAGTGGTAATCTCCTTTCAAAAATTTTCCGTTGTTGCGACGAGTGTGGAGCCTCTGTGGCAACCTAAGTGTTTGTCTCGGATTCTCAAACATGATTTACTCGAGCTGGCAGACCGCATGAGACGCCTGCCCCAGTCTGGTCCAGGTATGAAACTTTTTTAATTGTGTTTGCTTTTTTGAGGCCACAAGTCGGGAATTGTGCTCTTGTATCCAGAGAATCGAAAAATGACGTCACTAACGGAACTCTAACGTAACTCTACCGTAACTCGAGGATGACTACGCGTTCGGTATAAGGAAATTTGACCATATCTCCCCCGCTTTTAGAGAATCTGGCTGGTTGAAAATGGACCAACGGTGGAGATTGCATCTCTGCTTTCTCGCGTTCAAACTTTGGTCAACGGAGACGCCGGTTTACCTACGAAATCTCATTTCCAACGTGGAAGAAAAACGCGCGAGAAAATCTCTTGTCACAAGATCCAACGGAAAGTTTTCTGTCCCTTCAGCCCGCACTGCGAAGGCGGAAGCTACTTTTTCATGCTTAGCTCCTCGTTTGTTAAACATTCTTAAAGATCCTATTGATTCTTATAGTGCTCAATCTGTGAGAAATGAAGTGTACCAAAAATTGCGGGTGGAGCCTTAAAAACGTTGAATACTTGTCACGTGCGAATAAGCTAATAATTGGAAATTTGTATACGACGGCCCTGTATTCCTAGTCCCTAATTTAATTTAATTTAATTTACGATTGTAAAATCATATTTTTGTGCTGGTTAATAAGCAGTTATTTTTCAGTTATCTTATAGTAAGCATTTAAGTTAGATTGTAGAAGGTTAGGTTGTAAAGCAGCTCAGCTGAACCTCGGCCTTTTATGTCCACTCGTCTACTCGTATATCTTTCTGTAAGCTCATGTACATACTTCGTGGAACATAATAAAGAAGAAGATCTATTATTTTTTTTTTTTCAAACATTTTCTCGGGTGAACCCGGTTTTTCGTCATAGCCACGGACTAAGTCAAGTGACCGATGAGATCAGGATGTTATAAGTTATTTCAATACGTTGTTTGCAATCATTTACGATGATGTTGTAAGTACAAAATTAGAAGCATGATGTAGTTTGCAGTTTGGCTTTGCGGCTGTTATCCTTACACAGCGGCCGTGGGTGTTGAAGGTGACACCAGTCGCCTCTGGATGCTTTCTTAGAGCTACCATGTATCACGCCATAGGTTCTTAGCCACTTGCTTCCTGATGGTCTAGGAAGTTTCTTACAATGCGACAGGTGTTTAATAAAACCGCCTTTTGAGCTGCCGCCAGTACCCTACTGACTCCTAAATGTTCAAGATGTTCAGTGCATCTTGCGTGCACATTGCCTGTAGCCGAAATCACAATAGGATAAATAGATGCATGTTTCACATTCCTCCATATTGCCTTAACTTCATGCCTTAGCTCGCTATACTTATGAATCTTGGTTGTATAGGTTGCCTGCAAATTTCGGTTGAGCGGACAAGCAATGTCGATGATGTAGACTCTTCCACCTTTTTTCTCTCGCATCACGATGTCAGGTCGATTGGCTCGGATGTAATGATCCGTCTGGATAGTCACATCCCAATATAAGATGTAATCTTCATTTTCTAAAACTGACATTGGAATGTATGTATAGAAAGGCATCCATTCTGTTAAGAGTCCTAGGTTTAAGGCAAGTTGTTGATGTACAATGCCCGCCACATCATTATGTCTGTGCGTATATTCTCTTTGAGCCATTACGCGACAACCATCAATAATGTGCTCGATGGATTCTTTGGTATCTCCACATAATCGGCACCGGTCAACCACGTCTTGATGTAACACGTGTTTGCGATAATTCCTGGTGCTGACAACTCTATCCTGAATCGCAATGACGAATCCTTCCGTTTCTGGATACAGAAGTCCCTTTCTCAGACAAATATTGGGTGCCTCACTATCCACTTCATATTGATCTAGCGTTTTGGGGTGTTCGCTGTGGATGGCTTTCTGTCTCCATTGCGTTTCTAATTCCTCTATGGTTTCTGCCCTGATATTCAAGGCCTCCTCTGAGGACAAATTCAAGGGCGTGTAGTCAAGATCCGCTTTACAGATGGCGTTGTAAAGCGTAACATCTCGCTTGCTGTTAAAATAATCTCGCAACTGTGTAACTTGTGACTCACACAGTTTTCTGACATCTACAATGCCTCTGCCCCCTCTATGTCGTGGAAAAACTACCCTTTCACTCGCCGAATTACGGTGGTGCATTCGGTGTTTCGTCATTTCTACGCGGATGATTCTGTTTAATCGTTCGAGGTCAGTGTTCGACCATTTGATGAGCCCAAAGGAGTACGTGAGAACAGGGATGGCGTAGGTATTGATTGCCCTGATCTTGTTTGCCGAGTTAAGAGAACTCTTCAGAACCAATCTGAGTCTTGTAGTGAAGGCAGTCTTTAGGCTTTTCTTAACTATCGTATGCTGAATACCCTTAGATTCAAGAATACCCAGGTATTTATATGACTCGCCATCAGCCATTGCCTCGATGTCATTCCCGAAATCGTTCTCTATCTCTGCGGTCCCTAATTCTCCTCTGGTTAAATGCACTGTTCGGCATTTATCTAGTCCAAACTCCATGTTGATATCATTGGAAAACTGCTTTGTAACATCATTCACTTGCTGCAGTTTCTCGTCCGAACTAGCGTATAGCTTCAGGTCATCCATGTATAGAAGATGGGTCACTTGATGTCCATCCTCATTATCATTTACTCGGAACCCATGAGACATGCTATTTAAAGTTTTGCTCAGTGGGTACAACGCTAAACAGAACCATAATGCACTGAAATAGTCTCCTTGGAATATACCCGTCTTAATGCGTATTGATCTAGTTATCCTCGGCTGTCCATGATCAAAATACTTGATTCTTGTACCCCAAAGCATCATCGCACGACTTAGGAAGTCAATGATGCGTGGACAAATTTTGTATACTTTTAAGACTTCAAGCAAATAGTCATGTGGTACGGAAGGAAATGCTCGCTTGTAGTCAATGTATGCCATGTGCAAGTTCCTTTGGTGTTTACGAGCTTGCGTCATGGCAACAGCGTCTATGGTGACTAGATTTTTACTGCCTCGGGAGTTTTTACAACATCCTTTTTGTTCTTCTGTAAGGATGTCATTCTCGTCACAGTGAGAATAAACCTTATCTGCTATGATTGCTGTAAGACATTTATATATTGTTGGAAGACAGGCTATCGGTCGAAATTCAGATGGATTTTGAGCGTCTGGTTTTTTAGGCAACATATACTTAGTACCCTGCAGCATAAAGCCTGGCATCAGATCTGGATGTTCGATGATCTTCTGAAAACACCGTGCCAACGCAAGGTGCACACTAGTCAGGTACTTATACCAGAAATTGTGCACCATGTCCGGACCTGGAGCTTTCCAGTTACATCCTTTTTTCAAAACCGCTGAAACATCTAAAGCTGTGATGTTCGTCAGCTCCATTTCAGGGTTATTGCTTGCTCTTGCTTTCTCTAGTTGGAACCACGCAGTGACCAAATTGCTTCTGTTAGTTTTTCCCCAAACGTCTGACCAATAGTTAGTCATTTCTTCCAATTGAGGCACTTCGGTGTCTTGCTGGTTATTTTGCTGTACACTCAGTTCACGATAGAACCTTCTTTCGTCTGTCTGAAAGGTTCGATTTTTTTGCCTTCTTGCACTACTTTTCTTGTACCGACGCAGTCTAGCAGTAAGAACATCAAGTCTCTGCCGCTGGGAGTCTATAATCTCATCCAATATTGCTGGTGTCAATGTCTCGATGTACCGAGGGTGGATGATTTTAATAACATGGTGTATCAGCTTTCTGGTTCGATTTCCTTTCTTATATTGAGACAGTCGACCCAATTTGCACCTTACTTTGCTGACATCCATATCCAACCTGATCTTCCATGGCGGATCTCGCTCCTGTCTTCAGGCGAAGACTGCATTTATAGGCCTAGTTCTGCGGCCCAACGTTCTAACGGTCGCCACAGCTGCACAGTATACAAGAGTTTGCACCTCTAACGCATTTTGTGTTGCGTTCAAATGCATAGGTAAAACCTTGCTGTTTAGGTGTTCTATTAGTGCACGCAGATCATTTGTGATGTTCGTCTTGGGCAGTGAATGCATTTGTGTTGGTTCTACATGTCTGAACTCTAGTAGAGCATGACCAAAATTCCTTTCAAGGTGCTGTAGATTTTCTGGGACTTCGCTGTTTATATCATCGTTTATGATATCTGGATGTGGTTCTAGTCCATCCGGTACTTGATGTTCATTATCCCTAGCACCTATGTCTTCAGCTGCAATCAAGTTTTCGTTTTCCACATCTTCCAATGGAAGTTCATCACTTCCATTGCGATGGCAGCTATTTCAACAGCCGAAAGCAATTCGTTTACAGATATCGAGCGTTTTTGATCTGCTAGATTCTGCTCATTTATTCTTGTGGCTAGCCCTGAGTACTTAAGTAAGAAGAGACGATGATGTTCTCTCCTTACACTTTGCCCACTTTTCTTTGCCAAAAAATAAAAGCGCATCAAATCTCTGTTCATATGGTATGTCCATTTTAATCGCTTCCTTGGTTGTTGAACTTCGGCTTCTGGCACTGGTTGTATTAGGCCATCTACCTCCGGAGGATGTGGTGGTGCTGGATCCTCTTCGTTTTCTGCCTGTTTGGCATGGGAAACCCTATCAGTAGCAATGCTACGGCCAACATAGCCTTCAAATTCATGAGAGGAAAGCTCAAGCCCTACCGCGACGACAACGCGAGAACACCTTCGGTAGGATAATTATTATTATTATTATTATCTACTTTACAATATCTATTATTTTTGTCCGTGTAGTTGATGACTGCCCCCCCTCCCCCGCCCCAAACAGTAAAATAGCCCAACATTCTCTCCAAGCAAGGGAAATAGGATGATTTCTCATAAAAATAAAGGAATAATAGGGGAATGTCGTGGAGTCAAAAATAGCTTAAAATTAGTAACATAATTTATGGACAGCCCCTAATTTTAGTGATGTATTATTAATGAGTAAAGTAACCTGCTGGTATCCATATACAACTTATATTATTTGTTTTCCGTGTTTAATTAATAAAATTATCTCTTCAAACACACCTTACGCAGAGCCCGCTGAGTTAACGCTTTTTTTCTTTCGGCAGCTTCCATCTTCTTCGCTCTCCCGGACCAGGCGACAGTGAAAAAGGTGATCAAGGCGCTACCGCGAACCGGAGTGGGTGTCAAGTATGGGATTCCTCAGACTAGGTAAGCTATGATCAGAAACAGAAGGCATGGTCAGGCGGAACCCTTTCCTTTCCTTGCTTCTGCTGAATCCGGTCTACTTTGGGCCCTTAATGCGAAACACGCTCGACGCATTCCGGGATTTCTTTGTCCCTTCATTCTCTACTCTCTATCGCGGCTATATCTTATACATGCATACCTACTGGATAGGATAGTATCCAGTCCTATTCCATCTCACGTGTACGATTCCAAACAGGGGCGTAACGTCGCAAAGAAATACATTTATCTTACTCTTTGCCTCTTTAAAGTCGATTGGAATTCATCAAAGTTGCTGAAAAATCAAGATATGCTATCTGTAGATTAGGATGGTCCGAAGAAACATTGGATTTTTTTATTTTTATTTAATTTTCATGCATTCCCGCGAAATTCGTTATTGGTACTTAGGGGTTCTGCCAACCCTACAAATTTTAGAACGTATTTCCCATAAGGAAAAAAGATGTTTTTGTGAATTTTGGACAGAATCGTCAATATTAGGCGTATTCAGTTGTCCCTCAACGTTTCTCTCCACAATTAACCATAGGAGAAACCAGTACAAGGTGAATAGAAAAACATTGGAAGTCATGATATTGATGAATGATGAACAATTTGGGAAAGTATTACATACCAAATTAAGGCTGGAACATGAATTTTTACATTCTCATCAGAGAAGGTATTAGATTTGTGTAAAATTTGACCCCCTTCGTTTTGTCAAATGTCCACGTTTTGAGACATTCTGAACCCAAAAAAGAGGTTTTTGCAAATGTTACTGCCTGTTTGTATGTAGATTTTTATTTTGATAGCACGATAGCTTTCGAAAGAATTGACAGATTGGATTGGGCTTTGGTATACTCTTCGAGTGTCCTAAAATGAAGGTCAAGTTCGTTAGTCAGCCATTTTGGATAAAAATTCGAAAAGTGAGCGCTTTTTCGAAATTTTTGAAACATTTTTTTTTAATTTAAAAATTCTATGTACGGATCATGGTATTCGTAGTACTCAAAAAGATAAACAATTTATCTGAATGACTTTTTTTGATAAAACGAAAATTACTGGAGTCATAGCATTTACAAAATTACAAAAAAAAAAGAAACGAAAATGAACATTCTAAGCCAAACAACGCACGATATGAAAAAAATTCAAGAGAAGAAAAATGTTTCTTTTTGAACACCCTACAATATTGTTACCAGACTTTTTTTAATTTTCTTGAAAAATCGAAAATTCCAATTTTTATCGCACAAAAAATAATGAAAAATGAAAAATTCCTTTTGCGGTCAAAATATACAAGAGGCGAAAAAATATGAAAAATGAAACATTGTGCACTCAAAAAAGATCTACAAATTTTTTATTACGCACTTTTTGATGAATAAACAAAAGTTGTTCAACCAAAAAAGATCCACAAACTTGTTATAAACTTTTGTTATAAAAATACATTCAGAATAGAAGGAAATTAACTTCTTGGAAAAAACGATACAGGCTAAATGTATTTTTGGTTTAAATCGTAAAAAATAACATTGAACATAAACAAATTACCATTTATGGAAAAACGACACAAGTTGCAATAAAATGCATAATAACCAAATTTTTTTATAGGATGCCCACTTTTTTCAATTATAAAAACAAGACCAGCAAAATATGTCTATTTTTAATATCAATGCATATTATGAATTTTAATAATAGAAATTTATTGAAATAATACATTTTTCGGGGTAGCTGAGAATAAAATTTAATGCAAAATATGAAACAAATATCAAATTAATCATGATAAATACAAGTCGTACTTTATTTTGCAATATCTAAATGAGCAATCACAGGCCGACGTACAGAAATAAATGTATTATACATTTGATATTATAATGTTAAACGTATAATGTAGAAAATGTCGCAATTTGGACAAAATTGAGTGCGAAGCACGAGGTACGTAATGAGAATGTATTCGTTAAAGCCAAAGGAGCTTTAAAAAAAGAGAATTGACAATCACTAAATTACAGTTGTCGATACTTTGACCTTTAATTTTAAAGGTTGGTGTGCAAATGTGCAGGAAATACAAAGCGCGAGAACCAACAGTCGCGCGCCCCAGGCGCGCTCAAACTTGCGAGCGAACAAAATGTGCCCGCGAGGCGAGCGGAATTTTGTAGATAGAAATGCTAGCCTATACACTGTTAGAAAAATCTGTATTAAATTTAATACAAATGTATATGAAGTCATTTGCATGTACGTTAGTTGAAATGTAATATACATTAAAATTCAAATATAATATACAGGTCGGTATAGCAGCGTGCTTGAAAACTCAAATTGCTTTTATTTCTTTAAATCTTATCAGATATTCGCAATTGAAGTAATAATCTAGAATTCGTCGATTAAATTGCTTTTTATGATTATGTGCAACGTACATGTGGAACTCTTTCCAAAATTTTCCCTGAATGTTAGAAATTTATGGTGAGTACAGTTAGTATGTTTAAAAGCTTATCCAGGGTGTCTACTAACCGGGAAAACCGGGAATTAGCCGGGAATAAAAATTCCAACTGGGAAAACTGGGAATTAGCCGGGAATAAAAATTCCAACCGGGAATCACATTTAAAGTTTCCGAAAATGTGATTTGTTTTATTAATTGTGATAAAAGGACGAATAAATTTGAATATTTACTGTTTAAAATCTTATAAATGGATGGTGAAATTCAAAAGTCGCGCGAAAAATAGGTAAGTAAGGCTAGTGTATCGAGATGATCGACAAATGGCTCACTTTTAAACTCAATGAAGAGATTGAGAACTTCACACTTTACTAAAATAATAGAACGTAGTGCCATGTCGGTTGGATGATTCGGATCTTTGGATGTTTAGTTTATAATTTGGAAAAATATTGCAGCATCTTTCTTTTTCCCTCAAAATTCGTAAGTTTTAGGCACAATAAATTACCAAAATATTATTTTGTTTAAATATAATAAAATATCGCAATACACAATATTACATATAGGGAAACCTTATGTTAAATGCGTTTTATTTATGATTCTAGTAAGGGGAACTTTGATAATTATAACCGGGAAAAAACCGGGAAAAAACCGGGAAATAGCCGGGAATTCGGTGGTCGAAAAATAGTAGACACCCTGTTATCTTCTATTATATTATAATTATGCGTGTTAATATGCATTTTCTAAAGACTAATATTATTTTTTTTTAAATAAAAATCTTTTCTGTATGTCTAATAACAACGTGTTTTAGTTTTTCTAATGCTATGTAACTATTCAACGCTATTTACAAAAATTCGAAGTTAAATATTACGTAAGAAAGGGGAGGGGGGTTAAGAAATCTTATGTATACTTACGTGGGCGGGGGGGGGGGTCAAAAATGGTCAAAGTCGCCCTTACGTAATTAACGAACGGTCCCTAAAGGTGCTAACTCGTGGAGGCAAAATGAAAAGGTGCGAACTAGCATGGTGAACTCTCGAAGCTTCTAAATACCATTGCTCATAAATTTTACTGTGGTCATCAGCACTTTCAACTCTGTAGCACCTTTTCATTTAGTCTCCACGAGTTAGCGCCTTTTTATTTATAGTACCTCCGAGACAGAATCTTGTCATTTGGACACATCGAAATTCATGAAACAATAATCCAAAACTGTTATTCAAATTATTGGTAATCGTTAATAAATGTATATTACCATAGATATCAAAAATTATATAGGAGAATTATTCATCAATACGAATACCAAAAAATAGTTAATCAAAGCAGTGTTTATAAACAATGACAGCTCTTATGTAACCAAATCTGTGCAGTTAATTAAGTCATCAAAATCGTATTATATTTCCCATATTATGTTTTTTAAAAATGTCTGATTAATAGACTGAAGAGAACAACCGGTTTCGGTTTGTCCGTCCATCCGTCCACCGTACTTTTTTATTGGGCGGGGAAATGAGGGAGGGGAGGGGAAGTGGGAGTGGGTAGGAAAAGCTGGGTGTGGAGTGGAAGGATGATAAGGGATGGAGAAAAGGTTTGTTGGGTCAGGGGTTGGAAAGTAAGGGTGTGCAAGCTAGGGAGTACGTGATGGGTGTGGTGGATGAGTAAAAATGAGGGGAGGGAATGATTACGTAGGATCGGATAAGATAGAATAAGATAGAGGAGAAGAGGGGAAAGGGTGAGGGGGTAATACGAACGTCTTAATAGACTACGAAACCCTGTTCTGTAGTCGCATGTCGCCTACTTTGACGATTTTTTTTCATAATGTAGTGTTTAAACTCTTTATTTCACTCGTTTATCGCAGAAAAAAGTTTATATAACACTAGTATGATGTCCTCTTTTTCTCTGCGTGGTTTGGAGCAGCAAAGTAGGTCTTTGTTGTTGGTGGGGTACTTTACCGGCCTAGGTAGAGAACGTGCACTTTGACGGCCGCGACGTATGCGCATTCGGCATTTCGCCTCACGCGCACTGTTCTGCGCGGTACTTGTTACTTTAAAAGTTTGAACTAACCTCAAACCTGAGACGTGATTCCATAAGAAAACTCGGAAACCATACTTTTATTACATGAGTTTGGAAGAGCTAGTTGGCTTCCTTGGTGCAAAATATACTATTATTATGTTCTAACTTTCGATAACTACAGCTAAAGATGATTTCTTTAAAATAGTTACTTCAATGACTTTGGATTGTTTATGATTAAAACGATACTCTCGTACTTTCGCTTCCTTCATGTCTCTCTTCTGTAGTAGCCGTTCGAATCCTCGATGTGTATTCCACTTCTCCGAGGAGCGGCGAGAACACAGGTTTGCAGTCTCCGCATATCTCTTTCGACCATCCATTAAACGTTGAAACTGAGAGAAAAAAGGAGAGATTGAAATGAGAGAGAAAACGGGCGAGACATACAACGACCCTAAATATACGAGCTTCGAGTCCGACGTCTGATCCAAGGGAGATTCCTGACAAAAAAAATCTATCTCCCCCAATTCCATTCCTCTTCCTCTAGAACCCTTCTTTGATAATGCGTTGTGTTTTCACAGTGACATCGTGAGTCGCGAGTAATAATATATTTATTTCCATTCTTCTTTTCAATTCCGTATAAATAAGCTCGAGTTTCAAACCAGCATAAAAGGGTAGGTCGAAAAAACTATATTATGGAAATCGAAATTGGAACTACGTGAAAAAGTAGTGTAATGGAACCCTGAAGAAGTGTAATTAATTTGGTGTCGATTGATGAATGCTTCCAGCTTACGCGTTAGCAAAATGTGTTTTAAAAAATTATTATTTTTGTCATTTCCATGTATGTCAATTTTTTCATTATTTTTCAAGGTCTCACACGTATCTTCGATTTTTGATAGCTTTTTAATTAAGGTTCTCTAAGCGATAATTTATGTTTAATGGACCCCTGATTTCAGAAAAAATTGCAAACTCTACAAGAACGAGGAAAGAATTTTTTCAGGTATTTCAGGCTTTTCTACTCCCAAAAATACATTAGAAAAAAATTAGAAAGTCTGGGACACCATGCCTTTGAATACAGTAAATTTTGGAAAAACTTAATTTTGTGTAATTTTAAATTATTTTTCTTCTGGTGCATTTTTGCCAGTAAAAAGCTCTTTATCGTAGAAACTATTTTTTAATGCAAGCTGAAAATGGTAATTTGGAAAAATACGAAAATAACTTTTTGGAAAACAAGCTATTTTGTTGTTTTTTGGTTACATAGACTTATAAATTTTGCTCCCAAACTATTTTTATCTGTAAAGAGCCCTCAGGTGTTATAAATTAATAGCATTTAGTCAGCTAAAAAAAGTGACAAAAACACAAGATTTTCAAACATTTCCTGTGTTTAAATTCATGATTTCCCAGATTTATCACATTTTTTCTTGTCCTTTTTTACCAGTTGATTATAGGCCGCCGGATTTTGATCCAAGCATACGAATTTTCGTCAATTTTCAAGCGGGAGATTTCCCTTTTCAATAAAATCAATTGGAAATTACTTCGTAAAATCTCGCCCTTATGATACTTCATGAAGAAGCAATATTTTATTTATTTTTATTTTATAAAAAAATTCACAACTTGAATACTTGTCAACAAATAGATGTCGTTTTCTCTACAAAATCTACTGTCAATAACTATGAGAGGATTTCATTTTTTGGAACACTTTGTCAAGCCACAGCATTGGTTATTTATTTAAATAAATTTTATAATTAAATACAGATTTTGATCAGTTTACAACCGGAAGATTTCGTTTTTTTAAGCAATTCCATTTTAAATTAATAATTTGAATAAATAATAAATGTTGTCGCCTGAAAAAGTTTCCCAATGAATAAGGTAATTTCTCAGTTTTTAGCAATTGAGTTTGTAAAGAAAGACCACTCTTTGTTGACAGGTAGTCAAGTTGTAATCTTGTTTGTAAAATAAAGAATTATTATTGTTTGCTGATGATTTTCCATTAATGAAAGCTTTTTCCAAGTAATTTAGCACTGATTCCGTTGAAAAGAGCAAATCTGCCGATCGAAAATTGACGAGAATCTGTATTTGTTTATAAAATTTATTCAAGTACACCCAACTCTCGGATTCTTTCCCTCCAGTCTCGGCCTTCCTAGAACTGCTGGCCCACGCAGTTTTTCAACGCACAGGGCGAGAGACGGTTGCGAATATTGCTTGAAAAGCACCAGCAGTGCAGTGGAAATGCGCAGTACGCGGATACTCATATGGGGAGTTTGCGCAATATTATGTATTCCAATTGGAAACGTTGCGGGCGGCTCCGACTGTTTACTTTTGGATCCCCTCGACTTGTGGCCAAGGCTATTTTAGGAAACCCCCGAAACTGGACTGAACCGAGAGTTCGGTGTAAATAACAAATGTTGCCGCCTGACAAAGTCTCCTAATAAATAAGGTACTTTTTGAGTTATGGACAGTCGATTTCATAGATAAGGGCATCCATTTGTTGACGAGTAGTCAAGTTGGGAATTTGTTCATGAGTTTGTTGATAAAATAAATCATGAATGTTTACTTATAATCAGCGGCGGATTGAGGTATTTGCCGCCCTTAGGGTAACAGAAATTTGCCGCCCTTAGGCTGACAGAAATCAACTACTCGATTTTGAATCCACAGTAATCTAAAATATTGTCTGTCGTGTAGCTCTTTTATTTGTTTGTTTTTTGCCGCGGAAGAAATCAGAGTGAGAAAAACGGACATTCTGTGCGGTAAAGTTGAAATTCATCAGATGAATTATGTAATGTTTTGAATTCCTCGAGAAATCACATAAGTGGGTTGAATAAAAAATTAGTTTTTCAGTCAATCTTTATGACAATTCTTACACAACGCTCAGGCTGGATCTGTGTAGAAAATATGGGAGATCTAATATGGTAGCCAAGATTTAAAATGTTTTACATATTTGTATGGAACATGGTATAAGGGTGTTTCGGGGTCGCTGACTTCGAAATGAATCCTATATGGTTACCATGATTTCAAATTATTTACATATTTATATGAAATACACACACACACACATAAATATATATATATATATATATATATATATATATATATACTATATAAAGTAAGGCTAAATTCATATTCGTTATACAGTCGAACCTCCATAATTCGAACAGCAAGGGACCGGCTGAAAAGTTCGAATTATGGAGGTGTTCGAATTATCGAGGTTCGAGTATATGTTCATATGTATTCATACATTATGAAGAACCAACATTTATTAATTAATAATATTATATATGTATATATATGTATATATGTTTGTATATGCATACACATACACATATTTGTTCATTTGAAAGAATGAGTCCAACGTTTGAATAATTGTTGGGCCTGAAAAGGATCGATTGTTTATAAAATAAATGTTAAAAAATCATTTATTTTCTTGTGAAAAAGACTGAGATGCTGGACTGCTTCAAACTGATGACTTTGACTGCAGTCCCCAAGTTCGAACACCAAAAATTCGAATTTCTCGATACACTCGATATCCGAAAGTTCGAATTATCAAGGTTCAAGTTCGAATTATCGAGGTTTTTAAACATGTGTTAGTATAGGAACGTCAACGGACCGGAGCAAATGTTCGAATTATGGAGGAATTCGAATTATGGGTGTTCGAATTATGGAGGTTCGACTGTATTCACAAGTGCGAAATAGATGCTCTTAAGCGCCATCTACTAGTGTCTCACTCGCACTAACGGTTCTCTATGACTACTATGAAGTTGACTTGACGGTATACAC
>CAKNXH010060562.1:98717-109502 GCA_932178445.1 Andricus quercusramuli | reverse complement strand
TATATATATATATATATATATATATTAGGATGGGCCAAAAAAAACTTTTAATTTTTTTTCCTTAGATACCATGAAAATATTGTCAGAAATGACGAAAAAAAAATTCTGGTGAAGCTTGAGCTCTGAATATTAATATTAAGAGGTGGCGATTTGTGATTTTTGATTTCCCATTCAAATAACACAGGAATTTTTTTAATTTTTTTTTCTTTCGATTTTTAATGCGTTCGAACGAATAATTGTCTAGTGAAAATAAAAACCTATTCTTGTAGAGAATTTAACGATCTACAAAAAATGTCCAATATGATTTTTTGCTAAGTCGACTCATTCAAAAGTTATGGCAGATTGAAAATTAAAAAAATACATTTTCATTAAACTTCCATCAGACTTTTGATCTCAAAGAGCTCAAAACCATTGAAAACTTTAGATACCATGCAAATATTGTCAGAAATGACGAAAAAACAATTCTGGTGAAGCTTGAGCTCTTAATACTAACATTATGAGGTGACGGTTTGTGATTTTTGATTTCCCATTTAAATAACGCAGGAATTTTTTTATATTTTTTTTCGATTTTTAATGCGTAAAAGATAATTTTTACAATTTTGCTTCCTCATAGAAGAAGCTTTGTAATGGTAACATTTTTCAAAATTTTTAAATTCATTTAATTAAACCCTCCCTAATTTAAAAATGTCTAATACAATGTTCTTAGCAATTGTCTGGATGTGTGTGTGTGTGTGTGTGTGCGTGTGTGTGTGTGTGTGTGTGGATGTGTGGATGTGTGGATGTCACGCTTTTTTGTGAACACGATAACTAGAAAGAAGTTGCGGATAAATTGATGAAATTTGGAGAGCTTATTTTCCTCACTAATAGCTTGAAACTGACCGAAGGATTTCTAAAAATATTTATTGCATTTTTTTCTATAATATTTTAAAAATCGGTTTTTCATAGTAAAACTTTCTTCATTCGCATAATTCAAAATTGATGCAAGAATGTAAAAGTTTCCTTGGTTCGGGACGAATCGATTGACCTATAATATTAATACATTTTATTGAAGAGTAGGGAAGTTATGGTAATTTATATATTTTGAAAATCGGTTTTTTATAGTAAAACTTTTTTCATTAACATAATTCAAAGTTGATTCAAGAACAGAAAAGATGTGTTGATTCGAGACGAATCGATTGACCTATAATATTAATACATTTTATTGAAGAGTATGGAAATTGTGAAATTGCATAATATTTGAAAACACGGTTTTTTATAGTAAAACTTTTTTCATTAGCATAATTCAAAGTTGGTGCAAGAATGTAAAAGATTCCTTGGTTCGGGACGATTCGATTGACCTACAATATTAATACATTTTATTGAAGAGTACACGGAAAAAAAAGTTCATTAAACTTTCTTGAAGTATTACAAGAGTTAAAGATTTAAGGGTGGGAACTCTAAACGCGCGTAGTCTATATACTGGCGGATTTAGCGAACTCATTAAGATAGCAAATGATTACAGAACTGACTTAATAGCACTTCAAGAAACCTGCTGGTCGGGAGATTTCGGGTCAATTTCTAAGGATAACTATACTTTTCACTTCGGGGGAGCTAAGGGGCGCACACTGGGGACCGGTTTTCTTATTAATAAACGAATCTCGCAAGCGGTTATCGACATGCAATTCATTAACGATCGGTTATCATACATTGTACTGAAGGGTATTTTCAGCAAACAGGTATTAATCAACGTGCACTGCCCCACCGAGGACAAAGACGAAGACACTAAAGATCTCTTTTACGAAACAATCGAGCAGGTTTTTGACAAGTTCTCAACTTTTGACGCAAAAATAGTATTGGGAGATTTCAACGCGAAAATTGGAAAAGAACCGATGTATAGGCCTACAATAGGATCAGAAAGTGTGCATGACGTCAGTAATGATAATGGAACTAGAGTAATAAACTTTGCAGCTTCAAAGAACCTCGTTGTCAAAAGCACATATTTCAAGCATAAAAATATACATAAAGGCCACCTGGAGATCACCAGATGGTAACACTCACAATCAGATTGATCACGTTCTAATTGACAGAAGACGTCATACAAACATTCTCGATATAAGATCGTATAGGGGAGCGGATTTAAATTCAGACCATTTTCTCGTGATAGTAAAATTAAGATCTAGACTAGCGATCAGTAAGAAAACAAGCCGCACAGAGCCAACAGTCCGTTTCAATATAGATAAGTTCAAAACAGCAACAGAAACATTAAATTATCAAGTTGAGATTTCTAATAGCTTTGACGCTCTCCAAGAACAGAGAGACGATAACAATAATTACGAGGAGGACCCGGAAACCCTATGGAGCAATATAAAAAAGGTGGTAAAGACAGCCGCGAAACTTACGATAGGTTTAAAGAAAGTAACAAAAAGCAAACCATGGTATGACGAAGAGTGCAAACTCGGGTTCGAAAAACGCTGGAAGGCCAGACTAAGTAGTTTACAAAATAAGTGCGATCAAACATATAAGAAGTATCTCGAGATTAGTAAAAGTACAAGAAGGCTTTATAGATCCAAGAAAAGGGAGTGGGAAAAGAATAAAATACTTGCAATAGAAACGCATAATAAACAGAATAACCCGCGCGAGATGTACAGGGGAATCAATTTTATAAGGAAAGGCTTTCAAAGTAGAACGGAAGTAATGAGGGACGAAAATGGCAACCTAGTAGCCGATGCGACAGAGAGACTGAATTTATGGAAAGAATATTTCGATAAACTATTAAATGTACGCGAAGCCCCCGTTGAAGGTAATCTCGGCGAAATCCACACTGCTGATTTATTAATTGATGATCCTGCTTATATAGAAATAGAAATGGCCATAAAGAAGTTGAAAAATAACAAAGCCGCGGGCATCGACGACCTACCGGCTGAACTGATAAAAAATGGAGGCCCTTGCCTCAAAAGACAAATTTATAAATTAATACGCACAGTTTGGAAAACAGAACGCATTCCAGAGGAATGGAATGACTCTATTATTATTCCTATCTTTAAAAAAGGCGATAAAATGAACTGTAACAATTATCGGGGAATTTCACTTGTGTCGTCGTGCTATAAGGTCCTGTCCAATGTAATCTTAGGTAGGCTAACTCCTTTCGCCGAGGAAATCATTGGGGATTACCAGTGTGGATTCCGCCGAAACCGATCTACAAGCGATCAAATGTTCACAATTAGACAACTGCTAGAAAAAAAATGGGAATTTAATGAAGCAGTGCATCAGCTATTTATCGATTTTAAAAAAGCTTACGACTCTATTATACGCGCGCGAATGTACTGGATCCTAGAGTTCTTGGGTGTGCCAAGAAAATTGGTTAGACTTATCGAAATTTGCTTAAGCGGCAGTAGGGGAAGAATACGCGTAAACGGAAGGTTATCTGAAGAGTTTTCGATCCGCGATGGTCTGAAACAGGGCGATGCACTTTCGTGCGTCCTTTTTAACTTAGTTTTAGAATACGTGGTTAGGCAAGTGCAGGCGAATCCGACCGGTGCTACGCTCAATGGGGTAATACAAATTCTTGGATATGCGGATGATCTCGACATACTAGGGGATGATAAAGAGACGGTAGCTAAAAATGCAGAAATCTTGATCACAAAAGCCAAAGATATTGGCTTGGAGGTTAGCGAAACGAAAACAAAATATATGACCGTCCTTAGATCTGAACAAAGTAATCAAGACGGGGATCTAACAGCCGGAAATATGAAATTTGAAAGGGTTAGCGAGTTTAAATACCTCGGGTCAATTATAACTAGCGAAAATAGGATTAAAACGGAAATCAACGCGCGGCTGCACGCTGGCAATGGGTGCTATTATGCAGCAACCACGCTATTAAAATCGCGATTGCTATCTAGAAACATCAAAGTGAGAATTTACAAAACGATAATAATGCCGGTCGTCATGTACGGGTGCGAAACGTGGGCGCTGACGAAAAGAGATGAGAATAGGTTTAGAGTTTTTGAGAATAAAGTACTTAGAAAAATCTATGGTCCAAAAAGGGACGAAGAGACAGGTGAATGGAGAAAACTGCATAATGATGAGCTGCATGCTCTCTACGGGTCAGGAAATATTAATAGAGTAATGAAAGCGCGTAAACTAAGATGGGCGGGGCATGTAGCAAGAATGGGAAACGAAAGAACGGTGGCGCAAGTTTTAAGAGGGAGGCCGACTGGTAAGAGACCCTTAGGCAGACCAAGAAACAGATGGGAGAAAAATGTAAGGGATGATTTAAAAGAACTAGGACATGATTACTTAAACTGGATGGAGGATGCACAGGATAGAGATGTGTGGCGGTCTCGGGTTAGTGAGGCAATGAACTTCCGAGTTCGAACTGCTAATCTATAATAATAATAATAATTACAAGAGTCGGGGATGAGAGCGAACCTTGAACAAATTTTCTATATTCTGTATAACTTTCAGGATTTAATATAGAACTAACCTAGAATAACTCTACACGAATTCTGTAAACTTTATATTGAACTCCGATTTGAAAAAGTTTAATAACATATACAGAGAAATTCATGAAAGAATGCTGAAAACTTTCGTAGAAATCACAATTGAGGTATTGAAAGTTTGTAATCACATAATTATAAGGTTTAAATACCTCAATTCAGTCAAATATATAGAAAAATTCTTCAAAAAATGTTGAAAAATCTCATAGAAATTCGATTCGAAGTATTGAGTGTTTGTGAACTACTTCAATCTAAGATCTATAGACTTCACTTCTTTAAAATGTAGCTGCGCAGTCGCTACTGTGCGGAGGCAGCGACTTTTCCGCATCGCTCCCGCGTGAAAAAAAAGAATTCAAGTCTTAGAGAACATTAGCACGCGTTGAAAATTAAAATATTAAGTTTGCCAATAACCGACACATCTCTAAATGGTAAATCCACTACCTGGGTGCACCGGAACGTGCACCAGGTCGTTCAAGACGTCATCTACGAGAACTTTTTTAGAATATAAACTGTATCAATAGCCAAAATAACTACCAATGGTGAGTCGACGATCAGGATGCACCGGAACGTGTACCAGGTCGTTTGGCACGTATTCTACGAGAACTGCTTCAAAATTCAAATTGTGTCAACATCCAAAATAATTAAGAGTTGAGTCGACGATCCGGGTGCACCGAGTCGCGCACCAGGTAGTTTAGCACGTATTCTACGAGAACTTTTTAGAAATTTGAATTGTTTCAACCACCAAATTAACTACCGTCGAATCACCATTGGTAGTTATTTTGGCTATTGACAAAATTTAAATGTTTGAAAAGTTCTTGTAGAATACGCGCTGAGCGACCTGGTGCACGTTACGGAGCATCCTGATCGTCGACTCACCGTTGATAGTTATTTTGGTAGATAATCCTCAAGATTTCTAAAGAAATCATCAAGTCAAGCTTCCTTCGATCGTTTTTTTATATTAAGAAAATATGAGAGAAAACAAAGTTTTCATATTTTTGTTTCAGTCTTACATAAATTTTAGACTAAATTGTCAAATTTTATGATGTTCTTGAAATTACTGACATTATAAATATAAAACTCCAGAAATTTCAAATTTCCGAAATCATTAACCTAGAAGTTTCAAATCACAAAAATTTGTCAAACAGCCCTGCACAGCTGTACTTTATATTTTAGATTTTTTTATACTACAAGTTATGTTAGCTGCGAGGTATTATGCACTTAAATATTTGAACAAATATTAAAGCATAATGATAATAATAATGATAATAAAAAAGATTTTTTTTTTAGGCTAAAAATTGGCCATGATTTTATAGAACTGTTCTCTATAGTTTCGAGACTTCTCCGATGTAGACTGTATATTAGCTGGACTTTTAGATTTTCTAGAACTATTCTACGTTTTTCGCATTTTAGAGAACTCTGTAATAAATTTTATAGAATAGTTCGATGCAATATAAAACCAAGAAGATTTTAACTTTTAATGAACTACCCGTCGTATCCTCTACTATAGGACTAGTTCTATAAAATTTAATGAAATTTTTTTTTCCGTGTAGGGAAGTTACGGCAATTTATATATTTTGAAAATCGGTTTTTTATAGTAAAACTTTTTTCGGTAACATAATTCAGAGTTGAGGCAAGAATATAAAAGATTCCTTGGTTCGAAACGAATCGATTGACCTATAATAATAATGCATTTTATCAAAGAGTAGGGAAGTTATGGTAATTGATACATTTTGAAAATCGGTTTTTTATGGTAAAACTTTTTTTATTAGCATAATTCAGAGTTGATGCAGAATATAAAAGATTCCTTGGTTCAAAACGAATCGATTGACCTATAATTTTAATGCATTTTATCAAATTGTAGGGAAGTTATGGTAATTTATATATTTTGAAAATCTGTTTTTTATAGTAAAACTCTTTTCATTAGCATAATTCAGAGTTGATGCAAGAATATAAAAGATTCCTTAATTCGGAACGAATCGACTGACCTATAATAATAACGCATTTCATCAATGAGTAGGGAAGTTATGGCAATTTATATATTTTGAAAATCGTTTTTTTATAGTAAAACTTTTTTCATTAACATAATTCAAAGTTGATTCAAGAACAGAAAAGATGTGTTGATTCGAGACGAATCGATTGACCTATAATATTAATACATTTTATTGAAGACTATGGAAATTGTGAAATTGCATAATATTTGAAAACACGGTTTTTCATAGTAAAACTTTTTTGAGTAACATAATTCAAAATTGATGCAAGAACGGAAAAAATCTCTTGATTCGAGGCAAATCGATTGATCTATGATAATAATAATACACTTTATTGAAGATTAGGGAAATTCTGCTCATTTATAATATCTGAATCATCAGTTTCAAACAGAAAAACTTTTTGCATTGACATAATTTAAAGTTGATGCATGAATAGAAAATACTTTTTGATCATAAATTTTCAAATAGAGTAATATTATGACAATTTTTGTGAAGAAATCATAAAGCTAGAAAGGGATAGGGTGCGACAGAACTTTTCCTTTCCCTTTTCCAGCTCAGAAAATTATTATTTCGAACGCAAGATTTGATTTGTCTGATTTGTCTTTGTATTTAAAACATTTTTTGTTTTATTTTGTAATTTTTCATTTTTTGGAAATTTTTATCTTCAAATTGAGTGAAATGAAGACTTTGGTTTGTCTATTATTGACAAAAATAACTAATGCTTCCTCTGTGAGGAAGCAAATACATTTGCTAACGGGAAGCAAAGTGCTCGTGAAATGAGCACCATATAATTATAAATACAAAGTGGAAACACTCCAGATCGAATTCACAGCTAGTTTTATATTCTATCACAAAATAATGGCTCTAAAACATGAAATATCTTATGTTTCGTAAAATTAATCGAATGTTTTTGGTAAAATAATAACATTTTTACGAAATATCGTGAGAAAAACC
Source organism: Andricus quercusramuli (assembly GCA_932178445.1). NCBI lineage: Eukaryota > Metazoa > Arthropoda > Insecta > Hymenoptera > Cynipidae > Andricus > Andricus quercusramuli. Next base: position 102,085 of record CAKNXH010060562.1, on the reverse strand, counting down.
AATTTTGTGAAACTTAATTTAAAAAACAAATCTGAACTTTACTTTACCTGAATAATGACTTGAAAAAAAATAATTTGTAAAACGGTTGACCTAAAGGCAATCCCTGCAACTTCCCGCTAATTTCATTCATTGTAAGTTTGCAATTTAGCCGCTGGCTTCGATGTTTTTGAGCTCTTCGAGCTCAAAAATTCAATTTTTGTGTTATTTTGAGCTCTCTGAGCTCAAAAATAAAGCTGTTCAATGCTTTTGAGCTCTTTGAGATCAAAAGTCCGATGGAAGTTTAATGAAAAAGTATTTTTTTAATTTTCAATCTGCCATAACTTTTGAATGAGTCGACTTAGCAAAAAATCATAACAGACATTTTTTGCAGATCGTTAAATTCTCTACAAGAATAAGTTTTTGTTTTCACTAGACAATTATTCTTTCAAACGCATTAAAAATCGAGCAAAAATTTAAAAAAATTCCTGTGTTATTTAAATGGGAAATCAAAAATCACAAATCGCCACCTCTTAATATTAATATTCAGAGCTCAAGCTTCACCAGAATTTTTTTCCCGTCATTTCTGACAATATTTTTATGGTATCTAAGGAAAAAAAAATTAAAAGTTTTTTTTGGCCTATATATATATATAACAATTTCGTTTTTCGCAATTGCAGCACCATCTATCGCGAATCGAAACAAATTTTCCGAATAAAACTTGCGTATTTCGTAAAGGAGAATCTGAATATGTGATAAAAAATTGGGGTTGCAATTTGAAATTACAAAGTTACCCCCACCCCTGCCTCCTGTGGGGGCGGGGGTGGGGTAAATTTTAACAAATCTTTTTTCCCCCTCGAAAATAAAAAGTTTTTATTCTAGACATTTTTCCCGTAGGATGCGTATTTTTTGAGATATTTCGTTGTCTCAAGTTAAAAAAACACTCTGTATATATATATGTTAGGCTCAAAGACCGAAAACGGCCAAAGACCGAAAAAAACGACCAAAACGCGTTCTGGCCGTCGCAGAAATGCCAGAACGCGTTGTGGCTGTTTTTAAAACGGCCAAAGACCGAAATAAACGACCAGAACTAATTTTGGTCGTTTTCAGAACGACCAGAACGCGTTCTGGCATTCTTGAAAATGCCAGAACGCGTTCTGTACTTTTTCAAGCGATCAAAACCCGTTCTGATTGGTAGTTTTTAAGAGGGCTGGCTCGAAAAGAGGTAAACGTAATAATTATATTTGTTTTTCCATGAAATATTTGAATGACATTCATAATTACACTTAACGTAGATGGACCGAAATTGACACTTTTCATCAATACAATATCTCCTACATTTGCAAGATGTAAAAGAAACGCGTTCTTTCCTTTTCAAAACACCCTACACCCGTTCTGATTGTGAGTTTTCAAAAGGGCGGACTCGAAACTGCCCTTTAGAGTTAAATTTTGTTTTGAATCTGGAAAAACAAAATGCCTAATTTTTGTTTTTACGTTTCTTTTATTTGAATTGCTGCCGGCTTTGACTTGAAGTTTCCCATGTAAAATGCATGGGGAAAAATCACTTTTATCAGTTTTTGAAATAATTTTTTGAGGTTTGAAAAAATGTGTAGGGAAAGTAAAGAGGCTTGTAGACAATTACTCAGCGAAAAATGTCATGTATTGGATATATGGGTTTAATACCCCTAAGGGGCCATTCGTTAATTACGCAAGGGCGATTTTGACCATTTTTGCCCCCCACCCCCGCCCACGTAAGGATACATAAGATTTCTTGACCCCCCCCCTTTATTACGTAATATTTAACTTAGAATTTTTCTTAATAGCGTTGAATAGTAACATATCATTAGAGAAACTAAAACACGTTGTTATTTGACTTAAACAAAAGAATTTTGTTTTTTGAAAAAATTATATTAGTGTTTGGAAGTAGCAGTAGCTACTGTGATCGTTCGAATTGAAACAATAATTGACGTAGTAAGATATTACGTAAGAATGGTTTTAACTACCCCTCCCCCCGAGGTAAGATCATGTAGAGATTTTTGCCCCTCCCCGCCCCCCTCGGGACCGTTACGTAATAATTTAATTGCCCCTAACACACCCTCACTAGTCCCTGGAAACTACCCTTAAAACCAAAAATATCAATTCTCCATAAAAACGACTTTTTGGGCACTGTATTCTCGTCTTTTTTTCACCTAAAATTATTTATATTGGTCAAGTGGAATATTTATTAACATTACTTAATTAATTCTCAATTATTTAAACAAATGGAATTAAAATCGAAAAAACAAAAATAAGGCATTTTCTTTCTTCGGATTTGGAACAAAATGGGGGGGATCATCGCCCTCTAGAGAAAAAAGAGTGTTTTCCAGCCACCCTAGTCCAAATATTACGTTGGTTTTACGTTGGTCGCTTTTTGTGGACAAAAGTGTTTTGCAATGATTAGCTGCTTGAAATTCACAATTTTTAAATAAAATATAAGAGAATTTAATTTCCAATTACGATAAGTGAAGACTAGCTGCCGCTGCTTGAAAATTATGTAAACCATTTTTATAAACAAATACACAGTTTTCTTACGTCACAATGAATAGGCTAAATTTCATGTTTGCATTATTACCCGAAAATGTCTTGCTAATGAATCCTTGCTGTAATTTTTTTCAAATCAACAATTGTTAGTTACTCAAACAATATTCATGAACAAATTCAATTTTTCACTATTATTCCATAAACAGACCCAAATTTTTAGTGGAACTAACTAAAAGTGTATTGCCAATCATTCTTTGCTATCATATTTTTCCATAGGACAAGAACAGTTAATCATTGAACCAATTTTTATAAACAAACGTATATTTTGGCTACTGGCAAACTGATTTTTCAAGTGAATATTGTTCCAATGATCAATAGTTCTTCTTTATGGAGTAAAGATTGTTTACTTTCGCCATCACAGTATCATATTTTAGAAAAAAAAAATTTTATCAATGTAGAATGTTTTGAAATACCAAAAGGTACAAATATATTTGCAATTCATTTGAATTTATTTGGAATTCAATCTCAATTCTTATGTGGGGGGGAGGGTCATTTTATATTGTTACTCTAACGTTTCAAAGGGGGCGGATGTTTGTAGATAGTACAAATATAAACAATTGCATTTTCGATTTTAAATAATAAATCCATCAAAGTACCCTCCTTTCTCAGTATTGGAAAAAAAATACTTTGTTCGATCGAGATTTGAGAAGTCGGCGGATTTTTGTCCCAAAGAAGTCTTGTTTTCTACTATGCGTCGTATACACTTCAATTACTCCAAAGAACAGTTTTGAGTCAGGCCTTTTGAAAACTATCAGTCAGAACGGTTTTTGGTCGTTTGAAAAGGGACAGAACGCGTTCTGGCATTTTCAAGA
>CAKNXH010060562.1:82356-98317 GCA_932178445.1 Andricus quercusramuli | reverse complement strand
TTATTCGGAAAATTTGTTTCGATTCGCGATAGGTGGCGCTGCAATTGCGAAAAACGAAATTGTTGACACTACTTTTAGCTCTACCCAGGAATAACGACGCGGACGTAGTAGTTGTCTATTCCCTTCGGGGTGCTTAATTTCGGTGCGTCCCCTCGCCTCTCACCATCCATCGGGGTGCTTGATTTCGGTGAGTCCCCTTGCCTCTCACCACAGGGATGCTTGATTTGGATTAATTATTTTACAATAAGTGCTCAAAATGGTGTCCTCGCACTTCAATGCACTTGTTAATCCGAGCTTTCAAAGATTCCACACAACTGCGAATTGTGTCTGGTGATATTTGTGCACAAGCAGACCTGATTCGCTCGATCATTTTATCACGAGTTGTGGGCACTTCTTGATACACGCGATTCTTTAGATAACCCCACAAATAGAAATCCGGCGCCGTAAGATCTGGCGATCTGGCAGGCCAATTTACTGGACCTCCTCTACCGATCCATCGTCCATTGAATTCGCTTAGTTGTCGAGTACTGACATGAGGGTCATGAGTGACTGCAGCTAAAATTGCAATTTCATTATCAAGTCCAGTAACTGTTACTTGACGCTTCCTTTTTTTCGGTTGTACACTTCCGTCAGTGATGAAGTTTCGGACAAACCGGTAAAAAGAAGCGCGTGAAGGAACACTTTCTGGAAAGCGTTGAGCATAAAGCGGGAGAGCATCATTGATATTTCTGCCACTTTCTCCATAAATGAGAATCATTTCAATCTTCTGTTGCTGAGATAGAATTTCCATTGTAAAAGTAATGAAGTAAGGTAATGAGGAAATACAACGACACCCAAACCAACTCAAACGAACGTGACCAACAACAATAACCCAAATGAAAGCAACCAACACACCCAAATCAAATGAACACAGTCAACCTTCCTAATGAATAAACGTTAAGCACGGACAGACGCGGTTATCGCTCGGCCGGAATGACGTCCAGGATTGTAGACAGTGGAGACTCGATGATATGTAATGTCTACATCCAAAATCGACTGTCGTCAACCAACTGCATTCGGTAATGGTTTTCGACAGTTTTATTACTTTTACTGTCCCGTTGCCAAAAGTTCAAGCACCCCGATGGATGGTGAGAGGCAAGGGGACTCACCGAAATTAAGCACTCCGAAGGGAATAGACAACTACTACGTCCGCGTCATTATTCCTGGGTAGAGCTAAAAGTAGTGTCAACAATTTCATTTTTCGCAATTGCAGCGCCATCTATCGCGAATCGAAACAAATTTTCCGAATAAAACTTACGTATTTCGTAAAGGAGAATCTGAATCTGTGATAAAAAATTTGGGTTGCCATTTGAAATTACAAAGTTACCCCTACCCCAGCCTCCTGTGGGGGTGGGGGTGGGGTAAATTGTAACAAATCTTTTTTCCCCTCGAAAATAAAAAGTTTTTATTCCAGACATTTTTACCGTAGGATGCGTATTTTTTGAGATATTTCGTTGTCTCAAGTTAAAAAAAACACCATAAAAGTTTGCCATAAGGACAACCGCAGGATTTCGCCGGGGGCGGGTGCTAATCTGAAAAATTGCACCCGCTCCCAGCAAAATCGCGGTAAAATTTAAGCCGTAACCACGTCTCACGACCGTGAGATGGGTGGTTACAGTCTACGCGAATTCAGTACGATGATCCGGCGAAAGTCTCGTGCACCCTGAGTACACGGAGCGACCCAAGGAAGACCGCCTTCTGCATTCTCCCTGCAAGTGTCTCAGCATTTTGTTGACACGCAGGGGTGCTTTTCAGGCTATTAACAAGTGAAACGTTGGAACCTCCAAGAGCGCCGATGATCAGGACGATTAGCTTAACAGAATATTCCGGGTATAACCGTCGCAACTCACTTATAAGGTCTTTATACCTTTCTTTCTTTTCTTTCTCCTTCGCTGTGATGTTTTTGTCCGCTGCTGCCGAAAATTCGATAAGGAACATGGTTCGTTTCTCGAACTCCAAAAGAACCATGTCAGGCCTCGAGTGCGCAACAGAAACAATTGTCGAGAATATGAAGTTCCAATATATGCGGCACTTCTCATTTTCGACAATTGACTCTATTTCTCTAGGAGCGTTTAGTGGAGAGGTATTTGGGCTAATGCCGCAAGAGTGATAGAGATGGTAATAAAGCACTCTCAGTGCCGCATTGTGCCTTTGGACGTAGGTTGTTCCCGCATGAGTTGGACAACTAGATAGTATGTGTCCTAGATGCTCGGGGTGTTCATGACACGCTCTGCAGCTATCATCGGAAATATCTTGGCTCAAAATGTGGCGACGGTATGCTAGAGTGGAAATGACACCATCTTGACATGCCAAAATGAAGCCCTCTGTGCCCGACTTCAATCCGGGTGATCTAAGGAAAGCAAACGTCAGCTCATACGACATCGACTGATCTTCCACATTTCTGTGGAAGATGCCGTGCATCTTCTTGTCGAGGAGTTCTTCACGGAAGTTTTCCTCCTGTGCATTCCTAATCCGGGCCTTCAGGAGTGAGTATTCAAGATGGATAAGATTTGATGCGTTTTGCTCACCCCTAATATTGAAGTCAAGGCTGAGTGTTTCAGCAGCCTCTTCTGCTGCTTTGTAAAGAAACGCCCCTTTGCCTACTTCTCCGTATTTTTTGACCATTTTAAGAAGAGGATCTTATCCATTTGCGACAACATGTGCTGTACCCAGAATAATCCTGTTCTGAAGACATTCAAGATTCAGTATTCTTTGACCGCCTTGACGGCGTGAGATGTAAAGTGATGGAACAGAAGACTTAAGGTGCATGCTTTTGTTATTGTGCATAACCTTTCGGGACCCGGTATCGAGGGATCTGAGCTCGTCCTTCGTCCATGGAGCTACTCCAAATGAATAGAGTACTATTGGGACGGAAGCATGTTCGTTGGAGGTACTTTGTTCCTCGCCGACAGTTCAGAAAACCATATCCGTCGGATGAGACGTTTGTATCTGCATCGGAGAGTATCCTTCATAGATGTCACGTCCTGAATGCGGCTCTGTGGCATGCCCAGATATGTATAGGTCTCTCCAGCCCAAAGGTGTCGTATAGCGATTCTGTCAACGAGTTCAGGATCTTCGGGGATGCCGTTAAGTTTTCCTTTCTTCAAATTAACCTGGGCGCATTTCTCTAACCCGAACTCCATTCCAATCTCTTGAGTGTACTCTTCGACAATTTTTAGAGCTAGATGTAGTTTCTCTTGATTTCTAGCATAGATCTTAAGATCATCCATGTAAAATACATGAGTTACCTCATGTTTTCGGTTTCCAGGTTTGCCGCAAAGGTACCCTTCGGAATGGCGAAGTGCGAGAGATAGTGGCAATAATGTGAGGCAGAAGAGGAGAGGGCTCATGGTGTCACCCTGAAACATACCTCTCTGAAAGGTGATACTGTTAGTGATCACACGATGTTTTCCAGATAAGATGTAAATCTGGTTTTCCAAAGCGGCATTAATCTCTCTATGCATCTCACGATATGTTGCTGAACCTTTAAGCTTTCCAACAGACAGTCGATAAGTCTCTGGGAGGTTGAATCAAAATCTTTTCGGTAATCTATCCAGGCCATCGATAGAGATCGTTGATAGGACGCTGCGTCTTTACAGACACATCTATCGATGAGCAGGTTCTCCCGACATCTCGCCACACAGGTTCAATTGTCCGAAGAGTCCTATCATTTAGGATGGCTGTGAAGATCTTATACATTGTATACAGACAAGTTATTATATATATATATATATATTCGGTTTCGGTTTTGGTTCCTTGGGAATCAAACCGAAGGGCCTATGACAAAGCTACCGAACGCGTCCTCGGGTTGCGTATAGAGGGTCCCTGTACCAAGGGTTTTTGCTGAATGGGGTTACAATAATAAATAAGCAGTCGCGGACAATTGTCCAGGGATGGTCCCGAAGGACTAACCTCTAAGCGAAGGCGTTAGAATTGTGCCGAAAGCTGAATGACACCTGGGTGAGGTGTCTCAAACGGTGACCTGAGATACCGGGCGACCTCTCAGAGTGTCAGCCTTATCCTTGCACGCGGGGCTCTACAAGGATGGACGAACCCTTTCCCTAGCTGCTCGTGGGAACAACAATGACAGCACCAAACATAGTTGTAGTAAGTGCGGTTCAAAACATTCGAACGCGCAGGGCTCGCGACAATGGGTCGGACAACAATGCCGACTTCCTTAGAGTTGGGGGAGCCAATAAAGACGGAGTCAATGCGATGGACCGGCGAAATCTCAATACTTTTGGGTGAACGGATCGACTCAATGACGACCTGCTAGAGTGCTACGATAGCAGTATGGCCCCCGAGCGTGAAGGTTACATGGCACGACTGCAGGTTCTGTGGTGCGAGAAACACCCAGAGCTCTCGCACTTTTAGCGTCAACGTCTGCGAAACCATGCCGAACAACTCCGAAAAAGGGGCTATGCAAGCGGAGCGCCTAATCTACCGCAGCCAGAACAAGCCGGCAACAGAGAAAGAGTGGCGACACTGATGTGAGACCAACCGCGAACACGCATCCAATAGACGAAGAACGATGCTTCAGGACTTGGAGAAACATCAACATTCAGGTTTCTCCCAAACTCAAAGATCTGACTGAACTGGATGATGAGCTTCGTGAAGATTTTGCCGAAGAATCCGACCTCTGGACTATCAATTGTGGTGTATACAGTGCAGCGAGAACTTTGGCAGATGCAAACCGAAAAACAAAATCAACGGTTGATCATGAGACCAAAAGACGAATACGTCAACTCAACACAAAGATAGGCTGGGCAAGACAGTACGCGTCCCGCATTCAGTGTGTAATTGACTTCATAACATCTGGCAGGACTTTCACTGTCAAGGTTCGAAAGTTCGCGCACAGAATACGAGTACTATCTAGCGCTAAGAGAAGTCTAGAGCGGAGGAAGAGGTGGGTCAGAGAAAATCAACAGTTTTTGTCTGACCCATCTCGACTCTTCCAAGATCCTCCAGTTACTGTCGACCTTCCACCCAAACCAGAGGAGGTCGAAGCATTTTGGAGAGAAGTCTACGAGGTCATACATCCACTTCAAGAAGACTCAAAGAACATAAATATCTTCAAGGAGCTGTGCAATTCCTTCATAATAGCTGCGGAGGAATGCCCACCTATCACTACCGAGGAGGTGAATAACGTATTAAGAGGCATGAAGAACTATTCCGCTCCCGGTCCAGATGGTATCAAGACCTTCTGGTGGAAGAAGTTTCCTCAATTCTGAAGGCCCGGATTAAGAAAGCACAGGAGAAAAACTTCCGCGAAGAGCTCCTCGACAAGAGGATGCACGGCATCTTCCACAGAAATGTGGAGGATCAGTCGATGTCGTCTAACGGATGCTTTCCTTAAATCATCCGGATTGAAGTGTGGTACGGAGGTTTTGATTTTGACATGTCAAGACGGTGTCTTTTCCACTCTAGCATACCGTCGCCACATTTTGAGCCAAGATATGCCGCGATGATAGCTGCAGAGCGTGTCGTGAACACCCCGAGCATCTAGGACACATACTATCTAGTTGTCCAACTCATGCGGGAACGACCTACATCCAAAGGCACAATGCGGCACTAAGAGTGCTTTATTACCATCTCTGTGACTCTTACGAAATTGGCCTAAATACCGCTCCGCTAAACGCTCCTAGGGAAATAGAGTCATTTGTCGAAAATGAGAAGTGCCGTATATACTGGAACTTTATTCTCGACAATTGTTTCTGTTGCGCACTCGAGGCCTTAAATAGTTCTCCTTGACTTCGAGAATCGAACCATGTTCGTTATCGAATTTTCTTTTCGGCACCAGCTGGCGAAAACGTCACAAACAAGGAAAGGGAAAAGAAAAAGAGGTATAAAGATCTTATGAGGGGGTTGCGACGGTTATAATGCGAATATTCTGTTGAGCTAATCGTCATTATCATCGGCGCTCTTGGAAGTGCCAAAGTTTCACTGGTTAAGAGCCTGAAAAGCATCCCTGTGTGTCAAAAAAATGCTGAGACACTTGCGGGGAAAATGCAGAAGGCGGTCGTCCTTGGGTCGCTCCGTGTCATCAGGGTGCACGAGACTTTTGCCGGATCATCGTATTGAATTCATCGCAGACTGTAGCCACCTATTTCTTGGTCGTGAGACGTGGTTACAGCTGAAATTATACCGCTTTTGCGCTGAGAGGGGGTGCAATTTTTCAGATTAGCACCCACTCCCGCCGAAATCCTGCAGTTGTCCTTATGACAAACTTTTAACTGTTAATAAATAATTTTTTGTTTTTACACTAAACTTAATGATTTTATATTTCACACTGAATGTTAAACAAATGTTTTCTTCACAGGTATATTAATTACTCATACCTTTAGCTATCCCTATGCATAATCCCTGATGAGGAGGTTTAAATTGACCTCGAAACATGTTGTTTCCCTCGTAGTATAAAAAGGACGGAAAAGGAAAAAGTGAGAGGTTGGTTTTTGGTAGACTTTTTCCCTTTTTTCCCTCTTTTTTTAATTCGTTATTTTTGTCTCTAATGAGCCGAAAAGTTAGATTGTTTTGAATTTTATTTTTTGATTATGAATCTTCTTCTAGCTTTTTGCGAAAATTATTCGTGAAACTTTTAATTAAAAAAAAAAAAAAAAAAAAAAAAGAGTTATTGGCTCGTGTTTTAGAGGTCGGCCGGCAATCGGTAAATGGGAGCATATCAACTCCTATCTAATAAAACGCTGCTTAAGGCTGGTGACCTTCTCAGCTTAAATCACCCACCTATTGAGACTCTCGGTTTCCTTTCTCATGTCCTTATCCCCCCCCCAGTAACAGAAGTTTTGGTGGGACTGACGTTACAGCTTGACTCCACCATAAGACAAATCACTGCTTAATTCGGACATGATTTCGACTCGCAAAACAAATCTCGCGCATACAGGTGATAGTTGGGAGTACAATCTAAACATGAATAATACAAACAATAAAGTAGCCTCGGAATGGACTGAAACTCGAATTGACCAAAGGCATGCACACGGTAAGCGTAAAGGTCTTGTTTCGGGCGATGAATGGAGACTGGGTGTTTGGAATGCTAGAGGAGTGAATGATCTTAAGATAAGAGAACTACGAGAAACTATGCACGTAAGGAAACTAGATATTCTTTGTGTACCTGAGACAAAGAAAAAGGGTTGCGAATTTAGAAAAATAGGAAATGGGGTGTTGAAAGGCGGTTGTGAAATATGGTCAGGAGTAGATAGCGAATCGCATCGTAGTCAAGGGGTCGGTTTAATTATGAGTGAAAAAGCAAGTCATCATCTCATAGAGCATAATTTTGTATCACCCAGATTGCTGTGGGCTAGAATGAAGGTAGGAATCAGAAGATTATTCATCGTAGCGTGCTACGCACCAGTTGATAGCGATTCGAGGGAAGTTAAGGACGCCTTCTGGGACACTCTAAATGATACAATAAGTATTTGCGATCAAGGTGAAAGAATAATTCTGCTAGGAGATATGAACGGATGGGTCGGTGTCCAACGTCAGGATACAGATACAGAAAGGGTGCTAGGTCATTTTGGAGAGCCAACCAGAAAAAATTATAACGGGGAAAAGTTAGTTAGTTTATGCTTAGAAAAGGGCCTATTTATTACAAATACTTGGTTTAGACATAAAATGATCCACATGTACACCTGGCGTAAAGGAAATAGCCACAGCATAATTGACTTTGTTATTGCGGATGAAAGATTAAGAGAACTAGTTAAAGATACAAGAGTCATGAGGGGTTCCGAATGCAATTCTGATCATTACCTTTTAGTCTGCAAAATAAATTTAGGGCGGGGATGGAGAACAAAGAAAACAAAGAAAACGAAATAAACACGAATAAAAATTGAAAATTTACAGAGACAAGAAGTGCAAACAGAGTTTAAAAAGAGGTTAACTGAAAGCATAGATAGGGCAACGTGGGAAGCGCTTATAAGCAATAAAGATATAGAGGGCGCGTGGACTTTATTACGGGATGTCATTGTCAAAACTGCGACCGAAGTATGTGGTACAGCGGTTGTAGGAAGAAAGTCTGGCGATGCGTGGTGGAACGATGAAATTGCGGCAGCCCAAAAAGAAAAGAAAGAAGCGCACAATAAAACGCTGAACATGACAGGTCTTAGCGATGAGGAGAGAACTAGACTTAAAAATGATTACAGACACAAAAATAGGAAAGTTAAACGACTAGTCAAAGAGAGTAAAGAGAAAATCAGAACAGAAGAAGAGAATAAAATAATAAACTGCTTTGAAGGAATTATGAAACTATTATATAAACAGTTGAAGGAAAGTAAAAGTACAGAGTTTGCTAGCATGAGAAACAGCAAAGGCGAAATGCTATATGATATAGACGGAATACTTGACGCTTTGAAAGAGTCTTTCAAAGAACTATTGAGAGGTGAAAATATCGGACAACAAAACTGCGACATAGAAGATAATGCATTAGAAAACCCAATTGAAAAAGTCTGTGTCACTGAGGTCAGAGATATAATTAAGAACTTGAAAAACGGTAAGGCTGCGGGTATAGACAATATTAGCGCTGAAATGCTTAAATACGGTGGCGAGTACATACCTCACAGGTTGTGCGAATTAATAAATTTATGTATCGAAACGGGAGAAGTCCCAGACGATTGGAGAAAAGCGATTATCGTACCAATATACAAAAGAAAAGGAGATAAAAGCAACTGCAGTAATTACAGAGGTATCAGCCTACTAAGTACCGTAAGTAAAATGTACTCAAAAATACTTATCCGTAGGGTAATGCAAATTACAGAAGAGAAAATATGAAAAGACCAAAGTGGATTTATGCCAGGAAGATCATGTACGGATCAGATCTTTAGCCTAAGACAGGTCGCAGAAAAAAGTTTGAGAGTAGGAAAGAAAGTCTTCTGTGCATTTATCGATCTAGAAAAAGCATTCGACACGGTAAATAGAAGTAAACTTTGGGAAGTCCTTAAAGAGTATGGAGTGAACGGAGGGCTCCTACAAGCAATAAAAACAATATATACAGGTAGTAAAGCGAGTGTAAGGGTAAATGGGAAAAAGAGTGAATGGTTCGATATTATGCAAGGCGTAAAACAAGGATGCGTTATGTCCTCGTGGCTTTTTATCATATTCATGGATAAGTGTCTTAGAACTGCCCTCTTCGACGAAAAAGGTGTAGATCTCGAAACAGTGAAGGTACGTTGGTTGGCTTTCGCGGATGACAAGATTGTTATGGCAGAATCAGTCGAAGACTTGCAAAGAATGTTGAATAAACTTAATACAAGCATGAAGAACATGGACCTCAAAATTAACGTGAATAAAACGAAAGTCATGGTGTTTGAGGGAAAAAGTGAGAAAACAATATGCAACATAGTTCTGAATGTTGAGAAATTAGAACAAGTTGACAAGTACGTATATCTAGGTAGTCTATTCACTAACGACGGAAAAATAGATGGGGAATTAGATAGACGCATAAATAAGGGTAAGCAGGTTATCGGTAGAGCAAGGTCCATCCTCACAAATAAAATCATATCAAAAAAAGCTAAAATGGCCATACATAACTCTATTTTCGTACCGACTGTACTATACGGTAGCGAGACATGGACCTGTCAAGAAAAAGACAGGAGTAAAATCAACGCGATCGGCAAGAAACCTCTGCGCATAATATGCGGGAAAACACTGATGGACAAAGTACGAAACGAGACAATCCTCGAAGAATGTGGTACAGGGGAGACACTAGTTGGCATATGGGAAAGAAATCAGCTAAGGTGGTTCGGACACCTTGAAAGAATGAAAGATGAATGACTGACCAAGCAAGTGTATAAAGGTAAAGTAAATGGCAAAATGCCCAGAGGTAGACCGCCGAAAGAATGGTTAGAATCTGTGAATGAGACACTAATACGAAGAGACATAAGAAGCCATAGAAATACAAGAGCCTGCATGAAAAAATGCATGGACGTGAATGAAGCTAGAGTAGTATGCCAGGACAGAAATATGTGGCGACAAATAGTTTATAAACAGAGTGACAATAGAGTGAATAATGCCTGAAACAAAGACCTTGGATACTAATGGGCCCAGGTGGGGAACCATACATAATAATTTTGTGAGGCTCCTCACTTGGGGTGATCGCTAGAGAGATTGATCAGCAACCTGGGTCGGAGCAGTGTTGCGGAGTGAACGTGTCATTTATATAAATAACACGAGAACTCCAGATCAATCTAAAACATCTATACATAACACCTACATACCCATCCACCCTATACCCATATACCCATCAACCTCATACCTATATACCTATTTCACTACTTTCCAACCGAACAAGTCACGCCTACCCCGGAAGGGAAAAGGCTTAATGGTATAATAATAATAATAAAAATAATAATTCAAGATAAAATCAACTTCATTTCCATCTGAATTAAAAAAAAATAAATAAATAAAAATAATGTAAAACGTCGATCGATTTGAAAAGGAAAAAATTATTTTATATATGATTAATGCACTTAATGCACGATTATTCTTACACAATTGCACGCACAGAGGCTTACACATATGATCGCACGCTCAAACGCTTTGAAAAATCGCCCCCTCGAACAAGTAAACTTCCTGTTAACAATGCATGAAAGTGAACCTAACTATCTACTTTTTGCCATGAAGAAGATTAATTTTCTGACGAAAATGACAAATTTTCAACAAAATACACGAATTTACAACTGAAAAAGATCCATATTGAAACAAAAACGGAATAGTTACGAGTTAATTACTTAGAATATCTAAATTACTTCGAGATTATTCTGGATTTAACCGAAATACAAGAGGATTAATTCGGGTTAGAAATGGATTAAAACATCTGGATTACTTGGAATTTCAATAAGCCAAAATTTCAAATTTCTTACATATTCGTATTAAACTTGGTATAAAACGATTTTTGGGGTCGCTGACTTTGAATTTGATGTCAAAATTTGAAATTTCAAAATGTTTTAAAATGCTACAAACAATAATTACATTCAATCATATGCTGCTGAAAATAAATGAAAAATTTCCACGATACTTCATTGGATTTCTGAAATCTGGCGTGAAAATATAATTTTCCGACTAATTGGTTGCATGAAGCGCATTTCAGTTCCGTATTTATGTGTCCGGTCGTCATTGCACGCCCCTTCTTTTAACTTCACCCTTGTCACCATATCAAGCCATTACAAGTATCGCTTATAAATCCCGAATCAGAAGTCTTGGAGTTCATATGAACCAGTGCGGCACGAAAATTGACGGCGCTAGCACAAAGTGGTGCGCTAGTACTTGATTCTTGATATAATAGCCCTATTTGAAAATGAGGAAGAGTGCTAACGTAATTGCCCGAATCAATGAGAAACCAAACGTCTTCTTTTTCTTCATGCGAGTAAAAACTTGCTAATCACCAGGGAAATGTAAATGCACATTACAATTATTGAAGCAAAAGGAACGAAGTCATGCTGAACAACTGAAAGGTAGCACAGCAAAAAGAATCAACTAACAATTAAACCATTTCCAGGAGAGACATAAAACGTTTGACGAGGTCTTTCCGGAAAGTATCCGAAATTGTGCTCTAACTTTATACCTAGATTTGCTATTGTCAAAAACAGATATTTTCTATTTAAGGGGTCCTCTGTGAGGCCCCCTACTAAGTGACACGGGCCTGAAAATCTTTAGTAGACTAGTGTACGCAGTTGCGTAAACGTCTAACGACGTATTCGTCGCATTTCAGGACGACGGGACACAACCAACAAAGAGTGTGCATTAAATTTGGCTAAAAACTTGGCCATTCATGTTGATTGAGGCGATTTAAAGTCGTGTTTTAGTGGAAAAGGACCCTCGCTCTAGCAGGCCCGGAGCGGCCGGCACCCCGTAATATGTGGAACGCGAACGAGTGTTAATTAATAGGAATCGTCAATTAGCAGTGAGGGCGATAGAGGTAAAGTTCGGGATTCCAAAAACTATTGTTTCCGAAATTCCCATTCATCGCAGCCTATTCAATAATTTCTTAATAGCGACGAAGTATCGGTGGGTCCATATCATGTCACATGCGGCAAGTCACACCTGCGGCATGTCACATCTGCGCGGCATGTCACTTCTGCGGCATGTCACATCTACGGCATGACACATCCACGGCATGTCACATCTACGGCATGTCATAACTACGGAAACTGCGACCAACAACCTAGCGGCATCTCTCACCAGTGGAAAGGGATTCGACCAATATTATTTCTATGGCCAGTCACAGGGGTGCCTTATGGCCCCTCACGAGACGTTGGAAAAGGGTTAGGGGTTTAACCAACATTATTTCTTTGGCCAGTCACAGGGGTACCTTGAGAGATGCCGCAAAAATGCCAATTTCACTGTGAGAAATGCCGCGCGGGAGAGAAGCCGCTAGATAGAGATGCCGCAGTTGTGACATGCCGCAGATGAGACATACCGCAGATGTGACATGCCGCAGATGAGACATACCGCAGATGTGACATGCCGCAGATGTGACATGCCGCAGATTGAAAAATTTCAACTAGTTCCGAGCGAGGGTGAAACAACTATGGTAATCCGCTGGACCGATCGTTTATTATAACTGGTAATCCGGATTAATCCCTGTATTCAAGTGTCATCGAAAATAATCAATTTGTAATCGGGATTAATTCAAGTAATTCGCAGTAATCCACTTGTAAGTCAGAGTAGTATACTTATAATCCTGAGTAATCAAGTCGTACTCCAGTTCTAACCCACAGAAATCCAGTCGTAATTCAGTGTAATCCGTGTATAATCCAGATATTCGTGAGTAATTCATGTAATCCAAGTAATCCAGATGTTTTAATCCATTTCTAACCCGAATTAATCCTCTTGTATTTCGGTTAAATCCAGAATAATCTCGAAGTAATTTAGATATTCTAAGTAATTAACTCGTAACTATTCCGTTTTTGTTTCAATATGGATCTTTTTCAGTTGTGAATTCGTGTATTTTGTTGAAAATTTGTCATTTTCGTCAGAAAATTAATCTTCTTCACGGCAAAAAGTGGATAGTTAGGTTCACTTTTCTGCATTATTAACAGGAAGTTTACTTGTTCGAGGGGGCGATTTTTCAAAGCGTTTGAGCGTGCGATCATATGTGTAAGCCTCTGTGCGTGCAATTGTGTAAGAATAATCGTGCATTAAGTGCATTAATCATATACAGGGTGTTTTTTTAAACTTGAGATAACGAAATATCTAAAATAATACGCATCCTACGGAAAAAATGTCTGGAATAAAAACTTTTTATTTTCGAGGGGGAAAAAAGATTTGTTAAAATTTACCCCACCCCCACCCCCACAGGAGGAAGGGGTGGGGGTAACTATGTAATTTCAAATGGCAACCCCAATTTTTTATCACAGATTCAGATTCTCCTTCACGAAATACGTAAGTTTTATTCGGAAAATTTGTTTCGATTCGCGATAGATGGCGCTGCAATTGCGAAAAACGAAATTGTTGACACTACTTTTAGCTCTACCCAGGAATAACGACGCGGACGTAGTAGTTGTCTATTCCCTTCGGGGTGCTTAATTTCGGTGAGTCCCATTGCCTCTCACCATCCATCGGGGTGCTTGATTTCGGTGAGTCCCCTTGTCTTTCACCACAGGGATGCTTGATTTCGATTAATTATTTTACAATAAGTGCTCAAAATGGTGTCCTCGCACTTCGATGCAGTTGTTAATCCGAGCGTTGAAAGATTCCACACAACTGCGAATTGTGTCCGGTGATATTTGTGCAAAAGCAGACCTGATTCGCTCGATCATGTTATCACGAGTTGTGGGCACTTCTTGATACACGCGATTCTTTAGATAACCCCACAAATAGAAATCCGGTGCCGTAAGATCTGGCGATCTGGCAGGCCAATTTACTGGACATCCTCTACCGATCCATCGTCCATTGAATTCACGATTGAGTACTTCCCTCGCGATTGCCGCATAATGTGCTGGACAACCGTCATGTTGAAACCACATTTTGTGTCGCACTTCCAAGCTTAGGTCTTCCAGCAATATTGGAAACTGCATTCGGGAATGGTTTTCGACAGTTTTATCACTTTTACTGTCCCGTTGCTAAAAGTTCAAGCACCCCGATGGATGGTAAGAGGCAAGGGGACTCACCGAAATTAAGCACCCCGAAGGGAATAGACAACTACTACGTCCGCGTCGTTATTCCTGGGTAGAGCTAAAAGTAGTGTCAACAATTTCGTTTTTCGCAATTGCAGCGCCATCTATCGCGAATCGAAGCAAATTTTCCGAATGAAACTTACGTATTTCGTAAAGGAGAATCTGAATCTGTGATAAAAAATTGGGGTTGCCATTTGAAATTACAAAGTTACCCCCACCCCTTCCTCCTGTGGGGTGGGGGTGGGGTAAATTTTAACAAATCTTTTTTCCCCCTCGAAAATAAAAAGTTTTTATTCCAGACATTTTTTCCGTAGGATGCGTATTATTTTAGATATTTCGTTGTCTCAAGTTTAAAAAAAACACCCTGTATAAAATAATTGTTTCCTTTTCAAATCGATCGACGTTTTACATCATTTTTCATTTATTTATTTATTTTTTCTGAATTCAGATGGAAATGAAGTTGATTTTATCTTGAATAATTTTCGTAAAAAGCTAGAAGAAGATTCATAATGAAAAAATAAAATTCAAAACAATCTAACTTTTCGGCTCATTAGAGACAAAAATAACCGATTGAAAAAAGAGGGAAAAAAGAGAAAAAGTCAACCAAAAGCCGACCTCTCACTTTTTTCTTTTCCGTCCTTTTTATAATACGAGGGAACCAACATGTTTCGAGGTCAATTTAAACCTCCTCATCAGGGATCATGTATAGGGATAACTAAAGGTATGAGTAATTAATATACCTGTGAAGAAAACATTTGTTTAACATTCAGTGTGAAATATAAAATCATTAAGTTTAGTGTAAAAACAAACAATTTCTTATTGAGAAATTGATTTTTTTCAATGGAATGTAAATTTTTCTATTATTTAGTCAAAGAAAATTACTTTAACCAATTAATTATTCTATCCCAAACTTTGTTATATCTTGAGAGGTCCTTCTTTGAATTGATAGCTTTGTTACCTTCTCTCTATTTTTTCAAAAAAAATTTTAAACTTTTTTTCTATAATTTTATCATTATTTTCCTTATGAAAATTACAAAAAATTTTTATTTTTTTTCATAACTCCCTGTATTTATTCCTTGATTAAATACAAGGCTCCTATATACGTTTTCTTCCATATCACACTGGGAAAGACACTATTTAAAGTTTTTAACACTTATTAAAAATAAACAATTTTAAGTGTTACACGAAAACAAATTTCTGAAGATATTATAAAATTTCTTTAAAAAAACACTTAAATTACACTTTTTTTTTGACAAAAAGTAAAACATTGAAAAGGAAAACGATTACACGACGCGTCATGTATAAAGCCACGACAAATACTGAGGTTTAGTTTAGATTGAAACTCTCAGAATTTGTCAGATTTTCGGAAAAGCCATTAGTAAAAGAGAGAACCGGAGAAAAGAGAGAGAAAAAGAGAGAACACAGACAAAGAATTTCAAACGAGGCAAATTTTTTGACATAGTTTCACCCCTCTTATAGAAAAAGGACTCGAAGTTTACGAACGACTACAATTCGTTCCATAACAGAAACACTTGTGAAAGTCCTAACACCTGTTAACGATAATTTCTTTTGACCTACGAGAAAAGTGCAGTTTTAAAGAAATTTAAAAATATTATATTTTGTATTTTTATGAAAATTATAAAAAGATGAATTAAACACTTAGAAAAGTTTATAATTAACAATTAATAATAGTAGTGATTGATAAATTAAAAAAAAAACTATTATTGTTTATTAACAAAATTTTTTACTGATTGAAAAATATTTTATCAAAAAATTTACGTTGAAAAATTATATTTTTT
>CAKNXH010060562.1:59931-82256 GCA_932178445.1 Andricus quercusramuli | reverse complement strand
TTGATTGAAAAATTAATTTATTTTATTTATAAGTGAATGAGTTTTAACCTTGAATGTTGTAAGTATTTCGATGAAATTAAATAACAAAAAATTAACTTATAAAGAGAGGATAGAATTTTCAAAAATATAGCAATAAATAATTTTAAAAACACTTAAAAATTTTTTGTATAATTATCCATAATTCAAGAAGCAAAATGAATAATATTTTTCACTGAATATAAATAATAAATTAATTAAAAACATAGCATTATTGAATAAGAAGTTATTGTATATAGAATATTAAAGTACTCAATGGTACGTAATGAGATTATGCTCATATTTATTATATATGGCATCTTCCTCAGATAACCTTTGGTTATAGGTAACAAGGGTATAATGAACTTATTTTTAATAAGCATCTGGGTGCTATGTACATCCTATTTGCAACATTATCTTTAGATAAGTGCAAGGAAAACATTTGCAAGCATTAATTGTAACATGTGTGTGTTTATCCAAAATTTGATTAGACAATATTATAAATATAAAAGCCTAAAAACATGTTATTATACCATTAAGCCATTTCCCTTTCGGCGAGCCTCTAGGGGTAGGCGTGACACTACCCGATTCGGGTAGAGTTTCTAGGTGGATAGTTTCTTGTAGTAAATAACTACAAGTGTGGGCTCAGCAGACCCACGACCGCCAACAGCAACGCAGTAGTATCAGGCGGTCACCCATCCAAGTACTAACCGTGCCCAACACTGCTTAACTCCAGTGATCTAACGGGAACTGGTGTTTCCAGCGTGGTATGGCCGAAAATTTAAAATATTTTTTTTTTTTATTAAAAATTGTAAAAACCTTATAAGTTATTATCAAAATCCTGAAAAATTGAGGTTAGTTCCAGAACCTTATTTTTGATCATTATCTGTACACGTTCTGAGACTTGTTCATAATACATCCTATTAGTAAATTGTTGTTTGATTAAGTATACAGGATGATAAAAACATTAGTATTGTAAAATATACTAAAACACCATAAAAAAGTGAATTTTTATTTCTGATTTTTCTGAAAATAGATCATAGTGCCCAGATCTAAAATTTGTAGTTGATTCTATACCAATCTATTCAGATTATTAAATTTTCCAAATAGGAAAAGAAAACAATCCAGAATATTCAAATGTATCTATAAATTTACTAAATTCAAAATATTCCTTTTTACAAAAATCTTTTGATAAAAAAGAAAGAGAAAAAGATTTCTTACAATAAAATTGAGGTAAAATTATTCAAACTCAATTTAAAGAAATCTTAAATTATTCATAAGCAACCCTGTAGATTGGAAAGAATCATGAGTTTAGTGTCTCTATTCAAAAAATTTTTGAATTCAGATGGAAAGGAAGTTCATTTTATCTTGAATAATAATTTTCGCAAAAAGCTAGAAAAAGATTCATAATAAAAAAATAAAATTCAAAACAATCTAACTTTTCGGCTCATTAGAGACAAAATAATGATAAAATTGTAGAAAAAAAGTTAAATTTTTTTTTTGAAAAAATAGAGAGAAAGATAACAAAGCTATCAATTTAAAGAATGATCTCTCAAGATATAACAAAGTGTGTGATAGAATAATTAATTGGTTAAAGTAATTTTCTTTGACTAAATAATAGAAAAATTTACATTCCATCAAAAACAATCAATTTCTCAATAAATAATTTTTTGTTTTTACACTAAACTTAATGATTTTATATTTCACACTGAAAGTTAAAGAAATGTTTTCTTCACAGGTATATTAATTACTCATACCTTTAGTTATCCCTATACATAATCCCTGATGAGAAGGTTTAAATTGACCTCGAAACATGTTGGTTCCCTCGTAGTATAAAAAGGACGGAAAAAGGAAAAAGTGAGAGGTTGGTTTTTGGTTGACTATTTCCCTTTTTTCCCTCTTTTTTCATTATGTTATTTTGTCTCTAATGAGCCGAAAAGTTAGATTGTTTTGAATTTTATTTTTTTATTATGAATCTTTTTCTAGCTTTTTGCGAAAATTATTCAAGATAAAATGAACTTCATTTCCATCTGAATTCAAAAATTTTTTGAATAGAGACACTAAACTCATGATTCTTTCCAATCTACAGGGTTGCTTATAAATAATTTAAGATTTCTTTAAATTGAGTTTAAATAATTTTACCTGAATTTTATTGTAAGATATCTTTTTTTCTTCCTTTTTTATCAAAAGATTTTTGTAAAAAGGAGTATTTTGAATTTAGTCAATTTATAGATACATTTGAATATTCTGGAATGTTTTCTTTTCCTATTTGGAAAATTTAATAATCTAAATAGATTGGTATAGAATCAACTACAAAACATTATTTTTGTTGTTTGATTTATAAATCGTGTACAGAATGCGTGCAGTGCATATATACATACATATGTATGTGTTACAATGTGAAATCGGCAAAGTTACTCTTCACAGAAGTGAGGCTTACTAAACGAAACAGTAACTCTTCATCTCGCTGAGTGTGACGGTTACCAGCCCTATGCATCGCCCGTGTATTTCGGTTAGTTCACTCTGAGTTGTAGGTGGCGCTGGTTGGCATGTAAGCCTGAATTTGTCAACAAATACGTGGCAGATGTATATGCAGGCTCCGTTTTTACCATTGCTATCTAATAGAAAGTGTTTTCTAAATTATGGCGAAAATTAAGGAGGAAAAATACCCCCCAAAAGAAGAGAAAATTAAGAACACGGGAATATTGGAAAAGTACTTCGGATTATGATTCTAATCCTGCGAAAGTTAGTGTTTTTCTTGTGCCAAAAGGTGAAGAAAATGTTAAACTATGACAGAAAGCAATACGATGCGATGGTATAATTTTAAAATCGGACCATAAAGTGTGTCAGTTGCATTTTTCTCCGAAAGATATTTTGTTGGAACGAGAAGTAAAAGCAGCTGATGGAAGAACTGTCCTCGGAGTAGTAAGTTTATTGGATTTATTTTTTATTTAGAAACTTATACAATTCATTTGGTTCATTTTCATTTTTCACATAAACTTGTTTTAAATTAAACTAAATATTGTATTTCTAATTTCATTTTTTACTTGGATTCAGAGGTTAAGTGTGTATTTTGTACGCGAAGTTTTTTTTTCCTTATATATATTTAGTCAATTTAAATTGAATAAATATGTATATAAATAAAAATAGACACTACATATTCAGCCTTGAAATGAAATTTAATAATAAAATTAAAAATACAATGTTTAGTTTACTTTAAAATAATTTAAAAGATTTTAAAAACAATTAAATATTGTGTTTATAATTTTATTATTAACTTAATAATTAATTTAATAATAAAATAATAAATACAATACCTAGTTCTTTAAAAAAATTTCAAAATTATTTTAAAGTAAACTAAATATTGTATTTTTAATTTAATTATTAAATTTAATTCAGAGGCTCTATATGTAGTGTCTATTTTTATTTATATATTTGTTAAATTTAAATTGACTCAATATATACATATAAGTAAAAATAAACTCCGCGTATAAAATAAACACTTAACCTCTGAATCCAAGTAAAAAATAAAATTAGGAATACAATATTTCGTTTACTTTAAAATAAGTTTATGTGAAAAATGAAAATGAACCGAAACAATTTTATTAGTTTCTAAATAAAAAATGAACACAGTTCTTCCATCACCTGCTTTTACTTCTCGTTCCAACAAAATATCTTTCGGAGAAAAATGCAACTGACACACTATACGATCTGATTTTAAAATTATATCGTCGCGTCGTATTGCTTTCTGCCATAGTGTGACATTTTCTTCGCCTTTCCGCACAAAAAAAAAAGCTTTAACAGGATTAGAATCATAACCCGAAGTACATCCCGTGGAGCTATACATCGGCTTATGCTTTTTCTTTTCTTTTCCACTATTCCCGTATTCTTAATTTTCTTTTCCTTTGGGGGGTATTTTTCCTTCTTAATTTTTCCCATAATTTAGAATTAAAATCATTTGTCAAAACAATTTCTATTAAATAAAAATGGTAAAAAACAGAGTCTACCTGTACATCTGCCATGTCTTTGTTGATAAATTCAAGTTTACATGCCACCCAGTGCCACCTACAACTCAGCTTACGCCAAGAAGCTGCGTAAACTAACGTCAATGCCTAGGGCTGATGGTTACCAAATGGTACATTACATCCTACTATTTGAAATTGTTTATTCTCCTCTTTTAAAAAGTCAGTTTAACTTGTCTAAACAAAAAATAGTATGTAATTTTAACAAAATTCACGGACGAAAAGCTGCGCTTCAATTTAAAATAGAGCTAATGGTTTAGAGAGTTCTTCTAACGATCCATTTTTTTCCGTGTTCGTTGAAAATTGATGATTTTGTTTGAAAATTCATCTATTTGTTGAAAAATTAATCTACTTTGTAGAGAATGCGACTATTTTGATGAAAAATATTTTTTTGGTTGAAAGGTTAACTATATTGTTGTAAATTGTTTTTTCAGCTTAAAAATTATTTTTCAACTGAAAATTTAACTATTTCATTTTTAGTTGGAAATGTATCCTTCTAAGTAGAAAATTCAACTACTTGGTTGAAAGTTGAACTACTTTGTTAAAAATGCAGTTTCCCAGTTTTAGTTTCTTGATTTTAGTTGAAAATCGTTAGGTTGAAATTTTAACCATTTCATTGAAAATTCGTTGCTTTTTTGTTAATAATTAATTTTTTGAACTGAAAATGTAACTTTTTTATTTTTGGTGAAAAATTGTCTTTTTTATTTGAAAATACATGTATTTTGTTAAAAATTAGTCTTTTTTTGGTAGAAAATTATTTTTCTTGCTTGAAAATTCATGTTTTTGGTTAAAAATTGAACTATGTTGTTGAAAAATTTAAGTATATTTTTCAAAATTCATTTTTTGTCGAAGATTAATTTTTGTTTGAGCATTTAACTATTCCATTTTTCATTGTACATTTATCTTTTTAAGTTGAAAATTCCACTATTTGATTGAACTTCTTTGTAACAACTTCATTTTCTGTTTTGAAATTCATAATTTTAAAATTCATCTCTTTGGTCGAAAATTGATCTTTGTTTGTTGATTTTTTTTGTCAGGTAAAAAATGATTTTTCATCACGCATGCACGGAATATGCCATATTTCACATCTGTTTTCCGTGCGCATTGTGGCATATTGCGCATGCCGTGCGAACAGCGTGCGTTCTACAATGATCGCAGGCTGCTCCGTGTTTTAGAAGAAATATCGCACTCTCCACCGTGTTTTAGTAAGAAAAATCACACGCTTCGCCGTGTTTTCACGAAACAAACGCAACTAACCTTCTACTAACTTCAACGTTATCATCTTCAAAATGTCAACTGTCAACAACAGTTTGTTTTGTGTCATGGATGCAAAAGTATAAAGTAAGTATAATATGAATATTCCCCTCCAAGGACGAGAACTATTTTTTTTCATATTCATAATATTAATATTATCATTAAACTAAACAAACTATGTTTTTATTTCATTTAATTTCTTATGTGACGTATACGTCACACTGCGTCACACTAGTCCTTGGAGGGTTTATGCCCACACCAGGTTTCAGGTTAGGTGCGTTTGTTTCGAGAAAACACGGCCAATTCTCCATCGGCACCTGAAATTATCTTTTTGATTGGGGTGTTTTTCCTCTCGGGGGGCTCCGCCCCCCGAACCCCCGGTCCCCGCCCAACCCCCTCCCCCCGGCGATATTCCGCACTCGCTTCGCTCGTGCGGATAAAATGCAAAGAATGCATATTCCTCACATTCGTGATGAAAAATAGTGTGTGCAACTCGTGTGGTATAGTTGCATATTCCGCCACTTAGGCGCTCATGGCGCCCGCGTGCGCAATATGCAACTATACCCCACTCGTTACACAATGTACTATTTTTCAATTGAAAATGTAACTATTTCGTCTCTTTACTAAAAATTTGTTTCGATTTAACTATTTAGTTGAAAATTAATAAACTTTGTAGCAAATTTAACAATATTGTTAAAAAGTTATTTTTTTGGATAAAGATTCATTCTTTCAGTTAAAAATTGATCTCTTTAGTTGAAAATGGAACGATTTTGTTGAAAAATCGTTTTTATTTGGTTAAAAATAAATCTTCTTGGTTGAAAATTCAACAATGTGGTTGAAAGTTCTTTCTAACATCAAGTTTTCCCCCTGTACGTTGCTTTATAAAAAATGTCCAAAAACGCATTTACCCTCTATTTCCTCAAAAACTTGACGCAATAAAAATATTTCGATTTCAGATTTGGATTAAGCGATACAAAATCTACAGAGAATACGTTATTTTTGTCACGGTATAATTAATCAATTGTTTTGCTTGGTTTGGTGTTTATTGGCAAAATGGAAAAAACGATTTATAAAACATTCATTTGGTGAGGATTTGTATTTGAATTATCTAGAATTTCCTAATTAATATTCTTATTGTGTATAAAATTTGGGTTAATTCGTTTGGCTGTGCTTTACCCTTCAATTACTGCACCAAGAAAAAAAGTTTCATTGATTTAGCAAAATAGTTAATTGATTTAAACAAAATTTTTGGTTGAATCTTTTAAATATTTCATCTACCAAAAGATTTGTTTAAAATTACTGAAAATTTGGTTGAAGTAAACAAACCTGTGATTGAATCAACAAAACTTTTTTCTGCGTGATAAAAACTAGTACATGGTAATATTAAAATAGGTATTAATTCCGAAATTATTATTTTCTATTTTACAGGAGGGCTTCTTTAATGACTCCACGTCAGATGTTCAGGATGTCAAACATGACAGCAAGATGGCAACGCCGAGAAGTATCTAATTTTGAATACCTCATGTTCCTTAACACTCTAGCAGGTGAGAATATAACAATAGATTATAATCTTATTTTTAGGTTGAGATTGCGTAAAATACCTCATAGACGAAAATCACGTAGGTGCAACAAACGATTTGAAATCAAAGTTTTGCATATATTTTTGTACAGTTTTAATTATGTAACGACAAAAAGTGGTATTCAACAAAAACTTGCTCTAGCATTGAAAATTGGATTTTTATCACCGTCTAAAGTTGGGAAAACGTGCACCTCGAGGGCCTCGAGCAACAACAAAAAATGCCACTTCCATTTTCTCGGAATCTGATCAAATTTTCTCGTAAAACATTTTAGGGTTTAATTCATTGTTGATTTATCTCTCAATTTCTCTCATATTTTCTCTTTAAATTAAACTTTCGATTTTTTAGAATGTTTTTTATCTCTCCCGTATAATCGTGAAAATGCGGGCTAGGCCCTTATGGCATATGCTACCCTTAATTTCTTGTACCTGTCTTATTCGTGCTTTAAAACGTGCAAGGAATATATATCAGGAGCACATTATTTCTCACGTCTAAAAATTAAAAGACACTTACGAAATGGTACTCTCATATGTAATATTCTTCAACTGGTTGATAAATATAAATTTAATCCTGATACCCTCCGGAGTTGTGCCCCTGGTGCGAAGCGTGTGCTAATGGTTGCTATAGTGATAATAAATAATAAAAGGATCATTAGATTTTGTTATAAATATATTGTTATTATTTTTAATTTTATCCAAATGCATCGTGTGTGTTAGCCATTAAAAGGAAAAACTTTTTGAGAATAAAGCTAAGCCTCGCTGAATATTTGGACACCGGGTATGCCAAAAAACGCAGCAGTTACCGATCAGTTGCTCTTCTCTTTCGTGAAGACGTTACATATAGAAACTGGACTTTTTATGGCTGCACACGGGTGGATGGAGTCTGTCAGGACGAATTAGGAATGTTCTCAATCTGCCCTCTATTCGGGTACCAACCCTAGGCGTGTAATCCGTTTCCCGGCTGCCCCATCCGCGCCGTAATCCTCTCCCTGGGGTCCCTTAGACTTTCGCGAGAGAATAGCGCACGCGGCTCTCTTTGTTTCTAGTTGGTTTAATATCAGGCTCAATCTCCCTTTCTGTTTCGTCAAATCACGAACTGCGGATTTTTAGCATTTTAGGGGTTGCAGTGCAGAACTAAATAACCAAAATTTTTACCAAAAATAAGGTTTTGCGTAAAAAATGGAGTGGAGGCCCAAAAGGGTTCCTTTAGAGACATTTGAATAGAACAACTTCACAAAACAACCGCTTGCAAAGTGGGATTGGTAAATTAGGGATATACAGGATTTGTCGGTAAAGAAAACTATATGGCATACGAATGTGCCTTTATGTTTACAAATTTGCTACACAACCTGCAAATTATATTTATGAAGTCATTATATCTGTTTTAATTGCGATAATATTTTGTAATTTAATTCTCTTCATTAAATTATCTCCCTTGGAGTTCTATTAAGTGTGTGCTTTAACGTAAAATTTATGCTATTAACTATATAAAATGTCGAAGTGGGCAAAGCGAAAATAGGTTCTTTGGGAAAAGTCTCTATTAAAATTGGGTTCTTTTGGAGGTCTAACTGGAGTCTTCTTTGGAACAAATTCACCGTTTTGAGTTCCAATAGTGGTTCTTTTTTGTTGCAACTCCTTGGAAACCAAAAATTTGTTCTTCTGGAAATCCAAGTTTTTTCTTATGAGGATTCAATTGAATTCTCATTTTTAATATAGTAATAAAAAGATTAAAAAATCAAAACTAGATAACTATAACTCTCGGCGCTTGTCTCCCATCTCTTTTTCTTTTTTTTTTTTTTTTTTGTATTGCCTTACCTCGTACCTCTGCAACCTGTGAATCATTTTGGTATATATTGTATAATTTTGAATGTAAAGTTATAGATATTGTTTCGTAGGTTCTCATACTTGTTTTCTAGAATTACAGTAATAATATAATTATCGCTCTTTGGCTTTTATTTTGTTAAATTATCACAATGAATATAAAAAGAGCTACCCGGAAAAAAGTTCAACTGTGGAACCTAAGATATATTCCTTCCACTGAGAAAAAAAAATCTTGAATCAAAGAAAATTGACTTGACTCAAACAAATGATCGTACTAGATATGTCCTATAACACTTGTCTTTAATACAAATAATTGGCTTTATCTACATCAAATATATGAAATTATTGTATAAAATCAATATTTACGTCAGTAAAATATAAACTAAGCGAAGGATCGCTGTTGTCGGTTGAAAGAAATGAGAGATTTGTGTTTGAAAATTAGGTACATAGTTGATATACAGTCAAATATGATTTTAGTTAAAAAAATATTTCCTTCAGGCAAAGTAAAGTTCATCGGCTCAAGTAAAGTTTTTTTTTTTACTTGGAAGATGTCACTGCTTGGTTCAAAGAAGCATACTCTACATTTTAGCAAACATATCTTTGAAACAAAGAAATGGCTTTTCAATATTATTAAATATTTCTGGGATCCTAAGATGCGATGTATTGCTTAAAATAAGCATGTAACAAAGTTGACAAAATCTTCGATGATTAGAAGATGCAAGTTCTTGATGTGCAGGAATGAGAGAATTGTTTGGAAAACAGCGCAATTTATGAAAATATACGAAACTTAAAATAAAACAAATATTGTATTGACCTACAAAAGTACTACTACTGTTTAAAAAATTTTAATATTTGAAATACAACAATTTAAATGTAGCATTTGCTTGGAACTATAATGTAATAATAATAATGATCATAAGTTAATATTATTTTAATAGTAATTTTTATATTTATTTTCACGGGGTAAACACAATTTTTCAAAATAACTCTGCGACACCTAGCGGCATTTGTTCAGTGGATATCACGTTTTAACAAATCTTTTAACAAATTTGTATTTCTTTTTTCTGCTGGGTAACCTTTTCCTGACCGTACACTGTTAGAAATTTAGAAATTTTTGCAATTTTAGTATACACGGGCATATTAAATTTTTTATATGTTTACTAAATTCATTACTCTTTGTAATTTTAGTATGGGGACGGCGACTGACACTTGCGGCCACTAGGGTCGCTAGTGCGTCTGGGGATGTACACGGCGCATCGTCTGCTATATGTTATTCGAATTGTGCAGTGTTGAGGTGTTTCGACCTTTTAGCATTATTTGCATTATTTTTGAAATGCCGGGTATGTGTGTGGCATTTGGGTGCAAAAATGAAGGAGGACATCGATTTCCGATTGATAAAAAACGGAGGAAACAGTGGATAATAGCCATTAAACGAGAAGGTTTCTGTCCGAGTTCATATCATCGCGAGTGTGCTCGAGCCACTTTATAGTACTAAAGAAAATTATTGCACGGAAGACTTTTACTCAGGTTATTTTTGTTGAAAAATATAAAGAAATGTACAGAGAAAAGAGAATTCAGCCTCTTCTCCCAACAAAAATTGACCGTAACAGTCCTAAATATTCAAACCATAATACGAAAAATACGTGCGCTAACCGTATCCGCGATCTGTCAAATCGCTATTGTCCCTCGACTCTTCATTTTACTATTTTTGTTAAAGAATTAATTCATGCTTTGTGCAGTCCATTTTCCATGTCATATTCAAAAAATATTTATTACACTTTTATATTAATTTTGTTTTTATTTTTGAACATTTTAAGACTGTTGGGTTCAAGCTCATCTAACCTCAAAATTCAAGCGCCTGATATGACCCAATTATTAATCAATAATTTTTGCTTAAAATAAAATTTTCGAATATCCAGGTTAGTTGAGGTTACCATTCGAAATTCTCATTTTACGCAATAATTACTAGAGTAAACAGCTTATTTACCCTATGGATACACACTTCTATTTAAAAAAGTGGTAACGCTTCGTATTCAAAAAATATTTAGTGCTCGTATTTATTGAGTGAAATCGCAGGCAATTGAATTTTGAGGATACAGCTTGAGCCGAGAAGCCTTAAGCAACCTGCCGTGTTTTTTTCATTGATTTAAGCGAATAAAGAAATCCAAAACTTGGCATATTCATCGATACCAGGGTGGCCCTTATTTTTAACTTTTCGAATTTCTCTGCTCTCACCCCCCAGTTTTCTCGAATGCCCATAAAAAATCTCCAAATTTGAGCAAAAACGGTTAATATTTAGGGGTGCCACAAGGACCACGAAGTTTCCCATTGATTTAACATGGGAAAAAGTCAGCTTTTTAAAATCGAATATTTAAACGTGATAATATGTTACAAATAATTCCGTGTTGCAGTATATTGTTCAGAATTCGTCAGAGAATGAGAATCAATCATAAATTTTGAGGTTGAATAATTTTCAGCTACTCTTATGGGTCCCCAAAGAAAACCCCATAGTGACAAATTTGAATTTTACGTATAATTGCGGTTTATTGACGCTTTTTAAACGTTCTTCAAAAATAAATAATCATTAATTGGTAATTTAGAAATATCCAGTAATTTGTTCACTAATATTAAATTGTTTAAATAATTTTACAATTATTTAAATAATACGTATTTGTTTAAGCATATATTTTACTTAAAAAAAGCAAGAGGAACATTTTATATCACTAAATTTTCGACAAATTTTAATATTTTTAAGTACTAATTTGTTTATTATGAATACTCGTGGATGTTTAAAAAATTTAAATTTGTAATTGCGCGCCCAAAACTTAGCGCCTGCGCAAAGGCATATCTCCATACGCACTACTGCCCTCTACGCTGAGCTTGAGAAATCGCCGTCCCTATACTTACGTATACTAAATTTCTTTTATGAACTTATATGTATACTAAATTTATTGAGCGTACATTAAGGTTCTTTTACGTATATGAATTTCATAGTTTCTGATTCATATACGTGTTTACTATATTCAGCTGCACAAGCGCTACTCGATTTACGTGGATCGGTAACGTGGCCGGTGGCAGGTTCGCATGCCGCTGCATTTGTTTAGTTCTTACATGATGTAGCTTTACGATATTATTATTTGGAAATTTCGAAGCTTTGTATGTGAAATTTAAAAAAGTAAGATAAAAACTCAAGAAGTCGTTACATATATTAGGATATGTTAATTGAATAAAACTTGCTATGCTGAATTTGTATTGTATTCAAGTGAAATTTCAAATACAATTCACATTTAAGGTATATGTCCCAGTAATCGTGATTTTTCAGTTAGGAACACAACAAATAAGTATTAATCCCATAAAATGCAATGATAAAATATGGCTCGCGATTATTGTGAGAACAAAGGAAATCGGTGAAGGTTCAGATTAAGAAACACGGTCCTTTGTTTCGGCGTATACTGAATTAAGTACAGTCGAAGCTATCAATAAGACCGCTACGAATAAGACCCTTTCCCCTCATCCTTGCTCGAGCTCGCCGAGACGCTTCCCCCACTCTCACGCTGACTTCGAAATTCGAGTCAGCCGCTACCAATAGTGCCGCCGTAGAAAAGGCAATTTTTAAGGTTTTTCGGACAGTTTTTTTTATATTATTCAAATATATCGAATATCAATTGAGCTGCCGGTTCTAATAGTGCACACAAAATTATTTCGCCGGGAGTAGGAAGGCCCCTGGAGGGGATGGGGTCAACTTTGCACGTAGCAGCTTTGCACGTTCCCAACTGTGCATGTCGATGGCCAGTCGGACAACTGTGCACGTCGTTGCACAGATGTCCCTTGTCCAACTGTGCACGTGCACAGATGTCTCTTTCCCAACTGTGCACGTGCACAGATGCCCCTTTCCCAACTGTGCAAGTGCACAGATGTCACTTGCCCAACTGTGCACGTTTATGTACTTACGTAAGGGTTTATACGAGGGTGATCCTTTGTATCTACGTATAATAAATTTTTAACAGTTAAAATTATTCAATCCTGGTGGAATGGAGCGTATTAACTTTCTTAAAGTTAGTTTGAAAATATTTCAAATATTATTTTGATGAAATTATTCCTTTCAAATTATTAAAGATATGTGAAAATCTCTTTTTGTTCGAACTCCTTAACAACGCGCCATTGCATGCACGTGAAACAGGCGTAATGTGGCCGCTTCCAGCCCAGTGACGTTCGGACATGCGCACTCCGCCGACGGGCTGACATTAAACATTACGCCCGCTACATGAAACATTACGCCCGCTACATGAAACATCACGCCCGCTACATGAAACTTTACGCCCGCTACATGAAACTTAACGCCCGCTACATGAAACTATACGCCCGCTATATAAAACTTTAGGCCCGCTACACATACAAATACAGTACAGTGTGTGTTAAGGGTGTACGGCTATTTTGACTCGTTAAAATAGCCTTCAATACCCCCTCGATACACAATGTACTATTTTGAATTTACTTTCCAATAGTTTCATCTCATTAAGCTTCTTTGAGTCTTCCAGTGTGTATGGGGACATCTGATGTCCTTCGAAGGTCCTAATGACCATTAACTACCGTGCCTACTTGGTAGGTATTTCTTTTTTTTTTCAAGTTACTTATCTGTTTTTGCTTTGACAAAATTGTTTATTTATTTTATGTATTGTTTTATGATTTGACAAAAATTAAACTGGAAAAGAAATCTTTAAAAATATTTTTTATCAGTGTTCTACTGTTGTTTATGTGGCGATGTATAATGACGGGTTACGCATTTGTCTTCGTCATTGGTTAGAGAAATCTTGAGGTTTATTTATTTAGGTGGTTCACATATTTTTCTTCAAATTTTCTTGGTCTCACCCGCCAGATTTATTTGAACACAAAAAAGTAAGCACGTTTTTTTTCATTTTAAACTCAATTGATTTATAGAGATAATACATGGGGATGGTAAAAGAAATTGACATACTTCAGACCAAAAGTAGATTTAGATGTTGGAAATCCTTCATTTCTGCTAACGTTTCGAAAACTTCGTCGTTTTCCTCCTCAGGACGTAGAATTAAATTTCAATGTTCGTCAAATTATTCGTCAATTATTATAAAATCATCTTCCTGCTCACATCTCTTTTGAATCTTCATTTTTTGTAAGAAATTTTGTTTAAATTTAAAAAAATTTAAATTTGTTTACATAACTTCTAAATTTATACTGTTAAAAACATTTTAATACTGTAATTGACTTAGTTAAAGGGTCAAGGACTCCCCAACTTTTTTGCTCCATTTTTGCAAGGTTGTTCAGAGCCCATGAATGTTCACGTCTATTTCCTCTGGAAAAAGGCCTTTTTGAAAATTTGCGATAGAATCGTTAATATTGAATTATCGTGCTGAATCTGGCACGATTTTCTTGAAAATTTTCTGCTAAATACTTCTCAAATTCAACACCTATAAACCATTTTTATAGGGTCTCGGAAAGAACTCCATAAGTCGAAAAATGAAGTATTATGTCCCGCAAGAAAAAAGTTCCTAAAATAGTGCAAAAATGTTTAAAGTTTGACCGATTCCAGAGTTTTGCTTGCATAAAAAAACTATGAAACCTTACTAATTCTCTCTATTTATCATATCTCATAAATTTGCCTAGTTTTAAGTGCTTTTGCGTACAAAAATTCATAATTGGTTCCAAATATCAAAACTGTACGTATCACTCCAAAGGTAAGATTCATAAATCTATTAAAATTTGTTGAAATCGATATTTCCTAGTTGAATAATAATATTGTGCTGCCCAAAATTTGATTGTTAAATGATAAAATTTCTAAGACTATAGCCAGAAAGTTTTCAATACTTAAGAACAAAAGGGAGAAAGAATTCGGACATGCGCGAATTCCTTGAATTCTGTGAATTCTTCGGATTCTCTGAATTCTCTGAATTCCTTGAATTCTCTGAATTTCTTGAATTCTCTGAATTCCTTGACTTCTCTGAATTTCTTGAATTCTCTGAATTCCTTGAATTCTCTAAATTTCTTGAATTCTCTGAATTCCTTGATTTCTCTGGCTTCCTTGAAATCGTTAAATTTGAAGAATTCTATGAATTCCTTGAATTCTTTAAATTTTTTGAATTTGTTTAATTCTCTGAATTCCTTGGATTTGTTGAATTTGTTGAATTCTTTGAATTCTCTGAATTCCTTGAGTTCGTTGAGTTCCTTCAATAGGGTCATCCACAAAAATTTTGTTTGCCTTATAGTTGAGTTTTTTATAAACTTTTGCTCTCAACGAATTAAAACGTAAAATTAAAACTCAATTTATATTATTTAGTAATTTATAATAATTTATTAAAAAGTGATAAAATATCCACCGTAAAAGTCGATTTATAAAAGATAACATGTGGCGCCCTCAGGGCTCGAAACACGTGGTGTGACGTCACGCGCCGTCAAAACCGAAAAAAATACATGGTCAGTTTGATAAAAACAATAAAAATAATTAATTATCAGCGTTTTTTGGCAAAAATGGTTTATTTTTATAAAGTATCAATATGCTTGGATACGTTAAAGCCAGTTCGGATAATTTTCCAAAAGTGAGTACACTTATGATTAGCGATTTCTTCGCGAAGTGCTCCAGTTTCAATGTTGTTGTCACTCGAGAAGTGAAGCGAAAAAGTAAGTAAACGGCATAAATGACGATAACATTTTGAAACACTTATTCTTATTCATTTAATTTATTAATTATTGAGAATGATAATTGCTTCAGGCGAATCCTAACATATATGCAATATATTCAATTCAGAAAACCTATAAACCTCAGTTTTGTTTAGAGTTGCTTTTATAAATACTTTTACAAATACTTCTATAAAATTGTTATAAAATTCATAATTATGAGATTTATAATTACTTTTATAAATATTTTATTTTATAATATTTGTTGCGTGAATAGGCGATTTGATTTCGCGAGGTTATAGCTCACATACATCCCGACACCCCATATATATAAACCCGTTGAACATCAGTCAATTACGAACTTTATGTCATCAAAAAAGCATATTTTAAATATATTTTTCTATTCAAAATAAAAATTATTTACTTATAATAGCATTGAAATGATCTTCGCAACAATATATTGTTGTCGTTAAAGATGTGGTAGGGCACATATCACGCCGGACAATTTTGTACCATTGTTTTCATTCCTCACCTTTGGGTATAGACATAAATAATTTTCCTGGATTTTTGATAGACGTGTTCTTGTATTGAGGCACAAAACACCAATGGCAGCGCTGATGTTTTTGAATTTTTATGAGAAAAACGTGAATCGCCCGGCTTATTTACAAGCGTTTGGCGGCTAGCTACGTCACATCAAGATGGCGGAATGAGCGCGAAAGAAATTATTATTATTATAGATTAGCAGTTCGAACTCGAAAGTTCATTGCCTCATCTACCCGAGACCGCCACACATCTCTATCCTGTGCATCCTCCATCCAGTTTAAGTAATCATGTCCTGGTTCTTTTAAATCATCTCTTACATTTTTCTCCCATATGTTTCTCGGTCTGCCTAAGGGTCTCTTACCAATCGGTTTCCCTCTGAAAACTTGCGCCACTGTTCTTTCATTTCCCATTCTTGCTACATGCCCCGCCCATCTTAGTTTACGCGCTTTCATTACTCTATTAATATTTGCTGACCCGTAGAGAGCATGTAGCTCATCATTATGCAGTTTTCTCCATTCGCCAGTCTCTTCGTCCCTTTTTGGACCATAGATTTTTCTAAGTACTTTATTCTCAAAAACTCTAAACCTATTCTCCTCTCCTTTCGTCAGCGCCCACGTTTCGCACCCGTACATGACGATCGGCATTATTATTGTTTTGTAGATTCTTACTTTGATGTTTCTAGATAGCAATCGCGATTTTAATAGTGTGTTTGCTGCATAGTAGCACCCATTGCCAGCGTGCAGTCGCGCGTTGATTTCCGTTTTAATCTTATTTTCGCTAGTTATAATTGACCCGAGGTATTTAAACTCGCTAACCCTTTCGAATTTCATATTTCCGGCTGTTAGATCCCCGTCTTGATTACTTTGTTCAGATCTGACGACGGTCATATATTTTGTTTTCGTTTCGCTAAACTCCAAGCCAATATCTTTGGCTTTTGTGATCAAGATTCCTGCATTTTTAGCTACCGTTTCTTTATCATCCCCTAGTATGTCGAGATCATCCGCATATCCAAGAATTTGTATTACCCCATTGAGGGTAGCACCGGTCGGATTCGCCTGCACTTGCCTAACCACGTATTCTAAAACTAAGTTAAAAAGGACGCACGAAAGTGCATCGCCCTGTTTCAGACCATCGCGGATCGAAAACTCTTCAGATAACCTTCCGTTTACGCGTATTCTTCCCCTACTGCCGCTTAAGCAAATTTCGATAAGTCTAACCAATTTTCTTGGCACACCCAAGAACTCTAGGATCCAGTACATTCGCGCGCGTATAATAGAGTCGTAAGCTTTTCTAAAATCGATAAATAGCTGATGCACTGCTTCATTAAATTCCC
Organism: Andricus quercusramuli; assembly: GCA_932178445.1. NCBI lineage: Eukaryota > Metazoa > Arthropoda > Insecta > Hymenoptera > Cynipidae > Andricus > Andricus quercusramuli. Next base: position 65,044 of record CAKNXH010060562.1, on the reverse strand, counting down.
ATTTTTTTCTAACAGTTTTCTAATTGTGAACATTTGATCGCTTGTAGATCGGTTTCGGCGGAATCCACACTGGTAATCCCCAATGATTTCCTCGGCGAAAGGAGTTAGCCTACCTAAGATTACATTGGACAGGATCTTATAACACGACGACACAAGTGAAATTCCCCGATAATTTTTACAGTTCATTTTATCGCCTTTTTTAAAGATAGGAATAACAATAGAGTCATTCCATTCCTCTGGAATGCGTTCTGTTTTCCAAACTGTTGCGTATTAATTTACAAAATTTGTCTTTTGAGGCAAGGGCCTCCATTTTTTACCAGTTTAGCCGGTAGGTCGTCGATGCCCGCGGCTTTATTATTTTTCAACTTCTTTATGGCCATTTCTATTTCTATATCAGCAGGATCATCAATTAATAGATCAGCAGTGTGGATTTCGCCGAGATTACCTTCAACCGGGGCTTCGCGTACATTCAATAGTTTATCGAAATATTCTTTCCATAAATTAAGTCTCTCTGTCGCGTCGGCTACTAGGTTGCCATTTTCGTCCCTCATTACTTCCGTTCTACTTTGAAAGCCTTTCCTTATAAAATTGATTCCCCTGTACATCTCGCGCGGGTTATTCTGTTTATTATGCGTTTCTATTGCTAGTATTTTATTCTTTTCCCACTCCCTTTTCTTGGATCTATAGAGCCTATTTGTACTTTTACTAATCTCGAGATACTTCTTATGTGTTTGATCGCACTTATTTTGTAAACTGCTTAGTCTGGCCTTCCGACGTTTTTCAAACCCGAGTTTGCACTCTTCGTCATACCATGGTTTGCTTTTTGTTACTTTCTTTAAACCTATCGTAAGTTTCGCGGCTGTCTTTACCGCCTTTTTTATATTGCTCCATAGGGTTTCCGGCTCCTCCTCGTAATTATTGTTATCGTCTCTCTGTTCTTGGAGAGCGTCAAAGCTATTAGAAATCTCAACTTGATAATTTAATGTTTCTGTTGCTGTTTTGAACTTATCTATATTGAAACGAACTGTTGGCTCTGTGCGGCTTGTTTTCTTACTGATCGCTAGCCTAGATCTTAGTTTTACTATCACGAGAAAATGGTCTGAATTTAAATCCGCTCCCCTATACGATCTTATATCGAGAATGTTTGTATGACGTCTTCTGTCAATTAGAATTTTATCAATCTGATTGTGAGTGTTACCATCCGATGATCTCCAGGTGGCCTTATGTATATTTTTATGCTTGAAATATGTGCTTTTGACAACGAGGTTCTTTGAAGCTGCAAAGTTTATTATTCTAGTTCCATTATCATTACTGACGTCATGCAAACTTTCTGATCCTATTGTAGGCCTATACATCGGTTCTTTTCCAATTTTCGCGTTGAAATCTCCCAATACTATTTTTGCGTCAAAAGTTGAGAACTTGTCAAAAACCTGCTCGATTGTTTCGTAAAAGAGATCTTTAGTGTCTTCGTCTTTGTCCTCGGTGGGGCAGTGCACGTTGATTAGTACCTGTTTGCTGAAAATACCCTTCAGTACAATGTATGATAACCGATCGTTAATGAATTGCATGTCGACAACCGCTTGCGAAATTCGTTTATTAACAAGAAAACCGGTCCCCAGTGTGCGCCCCTTAGCTCCCCCGAAGTGAAAAGTATAGTTATCTTTAGAAATTGACCCGAAATCTCCCGGCCAGCAGGTTTCTTGAAGTGCTATTAAGTCAGTTCTGTAATCATTTGCTATCTTAATGAGTTCGCTAAATCCGCCAGTATATAGACTACGCGCGTTTAGAGTTCCCACCCTTAGATCTTTAACTGTAGTTTTTTGTCTTTGCAAGTTAGCCATGGTAGTTTCAAGATAATCCGCACGTTAGGATCCTATTCCGATCGTAGGTGAGTCCACTGTCCCAGGAGTGATAACCCCCATACCTCCCTAGGTCTAAGTATGGGAGCTTTCCGACCCTGACAAGGACCATGTCAACATGTCGTCAGACACATTACAGTTTCATCCTCGTATCCTAACGTCCCCCTGCAAGGCAGCGCGCCTATACTGGCATCAGTACCCCTTTGGCCCTATACAGGCGAATCATTCCACACATCCCTTGCGGGCAGTGTCATCGCTGCGGTGTCCAATGAGCAGCAGGATTTTTCCCATACAAGATTTTTAGTTTTGGTTCGGGTACTGTTTCTAGGTGGATACACGCTGCACCTCGGCCTGCCAGGACCCACCCATTGCGTATGAACGTGAATGGGTGGGTCCTCCCAAGCCCTGGTCATCGTGTTTTCTACCAGTGCTAGGCCAACATCTTAGGCTGGGCTCACCACACCCACGACTGGTTCCTATCGGCTGTCCGCGGCTGCTTATTCTTGTATTCGCAGCTAACCTGAGGGGCTGTTCAGCCTAACGGGCCGTTCCTCTATCCGCAACCCGAACAAATTTTTCTTTTCCAAATATAAATTCGAAAAAAAGTTTTTTCACACTATGCTGGTATTATTAGTGATTTTAGAGCATATACTTTAATATGCGAAAATAAAAAAAAATTAGTGGATGACCCTATTCGCGGAATGCCTCCAATTTGCTAAATGCCTTGCTTTCTCTGAATTCCTTGTATGTATACCATTAAGCCATTTCCCTTTATTCGGGGTAGGCGTGACACTACCCGATTCGGGTAGTGTTTCTAGTTGGATAGTTTCTTGTAGTAAATAACTACAAGTGTGGGCTCACCACACCCACGACATGCCAACAGCACGTAGTTAGTAGTATTCCCGAACGGTCACCCATCCAAGTACTAACCGCGCCCAACACTGCTTAACTTCAATGATCTAACGAGAACTGGTTTTTTCAGCGTGGTATGGCCGTTGAATTCGTTAAATTTGTTGAATTCGTTGAATTTGTTGAATTCTTCGAATTCCTTGAATTTGTTGAATTCGTTGAATTCCTTGAATTCGCTGAATTTCTTGAATTCACGGAATTCCTTCAAATTTGCTGAATTTCTAGAATTCTCTGCATTCCTTGAATTCTCGCAATTCCCTGAATTCTCTGAATTCCTTGAGTTCGCTGAATTCCTTGAATTAGCTGAATGCCTTCAATTTGCTGAATTTCTTGCTTTCTCTGAATCCCTTGAATTCTCTGAATCCCTTGAATTTTCTAAATTCCTTGAATCCTTTGAATTCTCTGAATTTCTTCAACTCTCTGAATTACTGAAATTCTCCGAAGGCTCTGAATTCTTTGAATTCCTCGAATTCTCTAAATTCTTTGAATTCCTTGAATTCTTCGAATTCCTTGATTTCTCTAAATTCCTTGAATGCTCTAAATTCCTTGAATTCTTTGAATTCCTTGAATTCTTTGATTTCCTTGAATTCTCAGAATTTCTCGAATTCGTTCGATTCTCTGAATTTCTTGAGTTTGTTGAATTTCTTGGATTCGCTAAATGCCTTCAATTTGCTGAATACACCAGAGCTTCGTTATATGCTCGCGCGACTGCAGGCGATATTAGCAATTCCTAGAATTGCTCGTCCCCACAGTTTCTCAGGGGGCAGGGTGAGAGACGGTTGCGACTCCGCCTATGAAGGGACGCACTTCATTACTCCGCAGTCAAGTAGATTGCGCAATGTCATGCAGACGGTTGAGGCGGCCCTGCCTGTTTACGTTTCGCTGCTGGCGATATATGCGCAAGGTTATTTTCAGGCAACCCCCGAGATTGAGCATATAACGAAGCTCTGGTGTACCTCGAATTCTCCGAATTCCTTGAATTATCTGAATGCAAGAAATTCTCTAAATTCTTCGAACTCTCTGAATTACTTAAATCCTCTGAATTCCCTGAATTCTCAACGGCGATACCACGCTGAAAAAACCAGTTCTCGTTAGATCACTGAAGTTAAGCAGTGTTGGGCGCGGTTAGTACTTGGATGGGTGACCGTTCAAGAATACTACTAACTTCGTGCTGTTGGCGTGTCGTGGGTGTGGTGAACCCACACTTGCAGTTCTTTACTACAAGAAACTATCCACCCAGAAACACTACCCGAATCGGGTAGTGTCACGCCTACCCCGAAAGGGAAATGGCTTAATGGTATGGTATACCTCTGCATTCCCTGGATTCGTTGAATTCTTTGAATTACTTGAGTTTGTTGAATTCCTTCAATTCGCTGAATGCCTCCAATTTGCTGAATGCCTTGCTTTCTCTGAATCCCTTGAATTCTCTGAATTCCTTGAATTCTTTGAATTCTCTGAATTCCTTGAACTCTCTGAATTATTTAAGTACAACCCTCACGTAAGGACAGAAACGTGCACAGTTGGGCAAGTGGCATCTGTGCACGTGCAAAGTTGGGCAAGGGGAATCTGTGCACGTGCACAGTTGGGCAAGGGGCATCTGTGAACGTGCACAGTTGGGCAAGGGGCATCTGTGAACGTGCACAGTTGGGCAAGGGACATCTGTGCACTTGCACAGTTGGACAAGGGACATCTATGCACGTGCACAGTTGGGCAAGGGGCATCCGTGCACGTGCACAGTTGGGTAAGTGACATATGTGCACGTGTACAGTTGGGCAAGTGACATCTGTGCACGGTAAAGTGCACAGGACTCCATCTGTGCACGTCTAAATTCCGACGTGCACAGTTGTCCAAGTGACAACTGTGCTCGTCTAAATTTCGAGGTGCACAGTTGTCCGAGTACCATATGTGAACGTGCACAGTTGTCCAAGTGACAACTGTACACGTCGAATTTTCGGCGTGCACAGATGTGGTCTTGGTCTTGGACGTGCACAGTTTTCCGCCCGGCCATGGCCGTGCAAAGTTGGGCACGTGCATATTTGCTACGTGCAAATTTGTGCGTCACCCCCCCCCCCCCCCCCCTGGAGGCTTTCTGGAACATTTCGAATTTTTATTTTTGAAGACTATATCTAGATGTAAAATTTAATTGCTCATCTTTTGTTCAGCAGGCAAAAAGTTGTATTTTTTTTAGTTTTCTAATTGCAGTAAAAAAACTGACTTTTTTGTAAAAATCAATCTTAATTCAGTTTTCACTTCAACTCGTGCTCAGTCAGTCATTTTTTGGAATTTTTCAATAAAATTTTAGTTAGATTGATGATGGAATAGAGTGATGTTGTTTGTCTGAGTAA
>CAKNXH010060562.1:49571-59921 GCA_932178445.1 Andricus quercusramuli | reverse complement strand
TTGGTCTGAAGTATGTCAATTTCCACCAATATATAATTTTTTATAATAAAATTTTAAGGAAATGTAGTTCAAATGTCCTTTAAGGGGCACAAAAAAGCAACTTAAAAATTTATTGAAACAAAATTGTTAATAATTTTTTTCTGAATCTTGGCGCACATTGGAATTCTCCAACTTCCAGCGTGAGTGAATTTTCAGCAACCAAAAACTTCAAGTGAGAAAGTTTTTAACAATAGTACAAAGAAGTTTTCTGGAAAATTTTAGCGCAATCGAACTGATATTTAAGAAATTATTAATGTCTCAAGTCGCTGACGGCTATGCGACTCGCGCGCGGACTGTAGCGAGAGTCTCAGATCCGATTCTTAATACAGTTCACCGGCGCCGAAAATAAAAACTAATCAAGTATCTGTCACTGGAATTCCAGATTGCCGCCGATTGGTTTTTAACATAATTTTACTCGTTATTATTTTTTTGACAGACTTATAAGCCACAAAAGTCTTCACATTCTCTAGAACTAAAATAGCAAAAGGAATCTAGTAGCCTTGCTTATGATTTTTTGAATCTATCAATAATTTATAAATTTTAAAAATCATGTGAAATATGGCAGCCTAACCTGAAAAAAAATCGGTCTCATTCAAAAAGAGGTAAACCGATTCAATATGACTTTGCTTGATATGGGCATTGTAGTACACTGCAGATTCAAAACGATTCGAGAAACTGACTGATTCACATAGTCGCAAACCAATTCAGTTTTAAAAAACTCAATCTGCAAATGACAGATACGCAATTCACGGAGTCGCCTTTTCAATGGGTTATTTTTTCCTGGGTCACTTCTACTTAATTCAATGGATTTTTTGAATTTTTTAAAGTTCTCATTTAATTGATCCTGAGGATCAATTGATAATTAAATAATGATAGGATTTGAAATCTTTTAAAGTATTCTTTCAAATTCCTTGACATTTTTAAGATCTTTAAAATATTTCAAAAGTTGAAAAGGATTTGAAATATTTCAGGTTATTTTAAAAGATTACAAAGCAATTTTTAATGGATTCCAGTAATTTAATGGGATTTCGAAGGATTTAAAATATTCGACGAGGGTATTGTAAAAGATTTGCAGGTACTTTCAAGAGCTTTAAAAAGTTTCAAGGGATTTCAAAAGATAACAAAGGATTTGAAATATTTTAGGAAATTTTAAAAGATTCCTGGAACTTTTTTATTCATTCCAATAGTTAGGTTAGTAATGGTGTTAAAGCGATGTTGTTTGTCTGAGTAATATAAGTTTATATAAATAATACATGTAGATGGTAAAAAGAAACTGACATACTTCAGACCAAAAGTAGATTTTGATGTTATAAATTTGATGTCATAAATCAAAATAGTTCATAGGAATTTCAAAGACGTTGAATTAATTTAGGGTATTTTAGGAGAATTCAACGCATTTTCGAAACATTGAAACAATTTCAAGGAATTTCCGATGATTTTAATAATATCAAGGGATTCAAAAAATTTGCATGCTATTTTAAAGAATTTTGGAAGATACAGAAGGATTTTACAGGACCTGTAACATTATAGGATATTTTGAAAGATTCCAATAGTTTTTATAAGGTTGATACATAATTTCGAATAATCATATTATTATATTTACAAAGCAGAGCAATTTCATTTCTACCTAATTTTTAGTCTTTAAACTATAATAATGAAAAATTGATTCATTTTAAAATTAGTTAAAATCTTTTTTATTCAATAAATGAAAAATTAAAATATTTTTTTACATCTAATATATATTTTCTATAATACTGCTTCTCATTTGTGAAAATTTAATTGCATTCTTCCACTTTATTAAGTAATAATTCTAGTTTATTTGAATTTTCAATAAAAATTCCACAACGCTTGGAACATTGTATGTATGTATATATATATATATATATTTAGTCTCTCCCTTTTACGGGTTTGAGGGCCTCCGCTCCCTGTGCATATATTTACATTTCATCCTTAGTCTAACTTAACCGCTTCTTATATTCTGATGCATCGCCTTACATAATAACAATAATATTAATACTATTCTTCTTAAACTTCTAAAATTGAGCGATCTTCCAGGGCGTCCGTTTTCTCTTACCATCAAATGCATTTTCACCGATTTTAAAATTTAAAATTTTTACTAGTTATTTTTCTCCGAACAGGATTACCCGTTTGGCTCTGCCCTGTTCCCTTGCTTTCTCTTATTTCTTCCAGTTTTTTCATCCACATCACTCCCTGTCCATTACCATCCAAAATCCATCTTACACACTCATCCACACTCAACTGTCCATCTTCCTCTCCTGTAAACAGCTCTCTAACACATGTGCCCATGACTCCACTTCGTATCCACATACTCTGCACAGATTGTCCTCTTCATCCATCCAATATCTACAAGCTCTCACTTCCGCCATTCCAAACCGTACCACCCTATTCCATTTGTCTTCCTTTTTCATCTTTTGCAAATATTCTGGTTCCGTCATCCTTTGGCCATCATATACCATCTACTGTACCTCGAATCCATAATCTTTCAACCTCTTTCGTCTCCTTGGCTTACTAATAATAGCTCTAATTCTATGTTATACCAATCCAGAACCCATTCTTGTAGCTCACAAACCCTCCTCATTTTTTTCCTTTCTTCCTCCCATATCGAATTTCCCAAATTTCCTCTCGTCTCCTTGTTCCGAACTTCGTCCAAGCATACTTGTGCTATTCTGCTCCCCTCTCCCCTTTTCAGCTTCTCTTCAAACCTCCAGGCTCTCTCAATTTGTCTCGTTACCATTTTCTCCCTTCCTAGTTTTTCCCTCAACGTGTATCCTGTGCAACTCCAACTAACCCCCATTACCCATCTCAGGAATCTCTCATGCATGCTGTCCACTTTCCTATGTTCCTTCCATCTCCAAACTTCCACCCCATAACACAATACCGCCCATACCAACGCATCAAATAACCAGACCCTCATTCTCCAATCGTCATTGAACCTTCTCTTTCATATTCCCCATACTTGGCCCATTACTTTGCTTGCACATTCGATTCTCTTCCTCACCTGCACCTCGTTTCCCCCTCCTGCCTCAAATCAAAAACCTAAGTAACAGAACTCCTCCACACTTTCCACTGTTTGTCCATTCATCTTCCAAACTTAACCTATTTTGGTCTTTCTACTTCTGAAGCACATCACCTTGGTCTTCCCTACGTTCACCGTCAGTTCTTTTGCTCCCACATACTCTTCAAAAATTCTTATCATTAGGTTCATCCCCTTCTCATCGTCTGCTAATAGAACTACGTCGTCTGCGTATGCTAGAGAGTATAGTTTGCTATTACCCAGAATCGTCCCCCCTTTCCCTGTCTCCTTTAGCTTCTCCTCTAAGTCTGCCAGCAGCATATTAAATAGTAGCGGACTCAACGGGCACCCTTGCCTAAGACCTCTTTCTGTCCAGAAAACCTCCCCTTTTTTACCCCCTATCTTCACCCTAATCCTTGTTTCAGTAAAAATTTCCTTTATCCTCTTCACTAACCCTTCCTTTATTCCCCTCTCTTTCATTGCCTGCCATAGCACTTTCCTATTAACTGAGTCAAAAGCTGCTTTAAAATCTACGCATAAGGCTACTAATTTCCCTTTTTTTCTCCCTAAGTTTCTGTCAACCAAGTAGTTGAGTACGTAAATGTTATCTATTGTTCCCATCCCTTTTCTAAATCCCGTCTGATTGTGTGGGATACTTTGTTTCTCTTCTATCTGACTCTCCAACCTTTTTCTTAGAATTTCCGCGTATATTTTGTAACCCACTGGCATGAGGGTGACCCCTGTGTACTCATCTACCTTCTTACCTTCCCCTTTCTTGACAAGCGGTACCACTAGCCCTGTCATCCACTGTTCCGGCCACCCATCTACTTTCCAGACCTTGTTGCAGATCTTCCACATCCCTTCCCTAGTCCCTTCTCCTCCACGCTTGGAACATTGGATTTTTCGAAATAGAAAAAAATTTAAGTGTACATCAAACCGTCTTGATTTCTTTGAATTATCACAATTTTTAAAATCAAAATCACTTTTTTTATTGTAAAAAATGGATCAAAAATTCAAGTCGAATCTTCGAAATTGGACTTGTTCGAATATTCGAATAAATTGAATTTCAAATATGCGAATTGAGTTTTGTAGTCATTTAAAAAAAAGGTGTTATTTTGATTTAGAAATTTCAATAGCTTCCCTGCTAAACATTCCGGACAAATTTCGGAAAAATTCCGGATTCGGAAATTCGTCCGAAATTTGTCCGGTCGAAGGAGCACGGAAATTCATCTGAATATCATCCGGTAGAATCCGAAAGTTTTACGGTCTGACGGATGCTATCAATCCGGATTGTGTCCGGGACGTCATCTGGATTCCATCCCGGTGTATTCACGAATTTTCTGGATGAAGTAGAACGAAAAAAATAATAAATCTGTATATTGTCCGGTAGAATCCGAAAGTTGTACGGTCTGACAGATTCAATCAGTCCGGATTGTATCCGATCATGTCCGTTTTCTATGCGGTCTGACGGAACATGTAAATGTTATATAACATTGTTATATAAGCAGTTTACACTCGAGAAATGCATTCCTCATTTATTTGACGCATACAGACCTATTTCTATAGCTTAACTTAACACTACTACATATAACGCACTTCAATAACGCAGAATATCGCACGCTGAATATATCGGTCGGAACGGTCCTTATATACTAACCAAGAACATTTTTAGCGCTTGTGAGAAACGAGCAGTGCCGGGCCGAAAATCTTTGGTGCCCCGAGGCATATTTAATCATTTAATTGCGGAATCCGAAACTTATCCGAAATTTTTAGCAAGGGTATGTATGCGGTCTGGCGGATGCGATTAGTCCAAATTGTGTCCGGCCAAGTCCGTCCTTTGTACGGTCTGCCTGATGCGATAAATCCGGATTGTGTACGGTCGAGTCCGTGTTTTGTTCGGTCTGAAGGACGCGATCAATCCGGATTGTGTCCGGTCATGTCCGTGTTCTGTACGGACTGTCGGATGTGGTGAATCCGGATTGTGTCCGGTCATGACTGTGTATTATATGGTCTGACGGATGCGATTAGTCCGATTTTTGGTCGGTCGTGTTCGGCCATGTCCATGTTTTTTACGGTCTGGCGGATGCGATTAATCCGGTTGAGTCCGAAATTTTTACGATTTTCAGGAATGCGATTAATCCGGATCTTATCCGGTTAATTCCAAAATTTGTCCTTTCTGACAAATGCGAATAATTTAGATCTTATTCGTCTTTGCCTGATATTTGTTTAGTTATTCGCGAACGCAATACACCCCAATGTTATCCGGTATAGCAAAGTGAACTAAAAAAATGAAATTCGATACAGTTTTAGAGTATTTAATTATAAATGAGCGAAAACAGGATGTTAAAAAGTTGTACGAGAATTCATTTTTGATTACTTTTTTAATGCACTTTTAGGAAAAAAATTAGAACACTTTAGAAAGAAGTATGTCGAATAGTGTAATATTATTTACAATAATAGCATACAGTTTAGAGAACAGTAAAACAAAAAGTATTTGAATCAATTATCATCATTCCCGTCCACTGATCCTTCTTCCACATCATCGTCAATTCCATCATCATTCCCATCATTTTTAATCATTCCCATCAACTGCTTCTTCTTTCCAAGAGAGCAGTAGATTCACTTTCATGAACAGATTCATTTTCTATCGGAACCATATAATTATCCTCATCCTTGTTCAAAAGCTCATTAGTTTTCTCATCATTTCCCGTGTTACTATTCACGTCTTTATCGGAATTCTCATTATTTTTGTTTGTTTTCGAAGTTTCATTATCGCTTTTGTGGTTTTTTTTTTCTGACGTCCTACCCAAAAACGAAAGTAAATTTTTTTCTATACGCCCTACTATGCAGTAGTATTTTCCGTTTCCACTTGAATGTCACCAAATTACAACTTAAACCTGCGGATACATTTTGGGGAGAATCGGACTGCTTCCGGAGTCAATGTTTTTGACTAGACGAATATCGAATTTAAGCGGATGATTTTCCGTTTTCACTTTAATTTCACCGAATGACAACTAAAACCTGCGGATTAATTTCGGATGGAATCGGACTATTTTCCAAGTTGATGTTTTAGACCGGACAGATTTCGGATTTAATCGAACGATTTTCCGTTTTCACTTGAATTTCACCTAATTACAACTTAAACCTGTGGATAAATTTGGGATAGAATCGGACTGTTTCCAGAGTCGATGTTTTTGACCAAACGAATTTCAGATTTAAGCGGACGACTTTCATTTTCACTTTAATTTCACCGAATGACAAATAAAACCTGCGGATTGATTTCGGATAGAATCGGACTATTTCCGGAGTTGATGTTTTAGACCGGACAGATTCCAGACATAATCAGACAAATTTCTGATTTTTTTTCGTACAGTGTTCGGATTAGATCGGACATATTTTGGAAAAAAATCGTTAATCGGATCGATTTCGGATAAATTCAGACCAATTTCAGAATCCGAAATTTTTAACAGGGTTAAGGAAATCAAACCTGTTCGATGTACATTAAAATTTTTTCTATTTCAAAAAATCCAACTTTCCAGGCGTGTCTGAATTTGTATTACAAATTCGAATAAACGACTGCGCACCTCTAATTTGTATACTCACTCTTAAAGAAAGACCAGTAACGAATATTCTAATCTTTGGCCACAATCAATTATTCGAAAATTATTTTTCGAAGTCTTATAATAAATTACGAATTAGAATTAGGTTTCAGCTAATTTCGCCAATTTCTTTTTTTACAAGTTAGCTTTTTTCGGAATCAGCTAAAGCAATTTTAGCAAACTGTCTCATTCTATTCTGAAAATATAAGTGAAAAGTGTAGGCCAAAACTTCTTTCCCATGTTCTGCACAAGAAAAGTAAAACTTGAGTTTAGAAAAATCATTCAAGACTAAGTCAAAAACATGACGTCTCTTGCAATGCAGAGAAAATGAGTTTTCGATTGATTTTATAAAATCAAAGATTTTAAAATTCGAGTACCGGAGATTGTAATTTTGATCTAACGTGATTAATTTTGCCACTGGATGATTAGTTTGGATTTTACCTACACTTTCGTCGCTTGCAGAATAAAATAGTGCGGATTTGCAATCAACGCAGTTCCTCTTTTTTAATTTTTGACAAAATTTGACCTGTAATGTAATACATTAAACAATGATTGTGAAAATGGACTGGTGGAGTTTTCAACTAGTGTTTCTATGGTTATCGAATTAAGTATGGCAATGTGTATCGCTCCGAGGTGCAAATCAAGTTACAAAAGTGAACTTGGAGAACCCGAAAATCCCGAATATGAAAAATATTAATTTTTCCATCGTTTTGAAAGACCCAGCTATTAAAGCTTTATGGCAAACAGCTTTAATTCTGAAAATTTTTACCGTGAAAGCTGGCCAGTTCGTTTACAGTAAACATTTTTTAAAGGAAGACATTCTCCACGAGAAAATCCTAAAAGCACCCGATGGCACTATTTTGTTAAAGTTAAATGATTATATGTTTACTGTAAAATCGAAATGAAAAGTTACAAATAAAAAAAAGTCAATTTTTTTCTTCAATAAACTGTATCATTAGGTATTTTTACTTACTACTCATTTAAAAAAAAATCGGTTTGTTTTCCTATCAGCACGTGCAACAATAAACACAATTTATTCATATTTTTAGTAATTTTCAGAATAAAAAATATGTGCCAAGTAAATCTAGTCAATGTCTTATTTGAGTAGGATACAGAAAAAGTGACGTTAATTTCAGGATTAAATTAGAAGGCTACAAAATGTATGGTACTAACCTCAATTTTTCTTCTTTAACAATTCATGCGAACAAAATTTTAAATTAATGTTACTTTTTTAAACGAGTACTAAGTGAAAATACCTAATAAATACAGTTTATGGAGAAAAAAAGAATTTACTTTTGTTTTATTTGTAACTTTTCATTTCGATTTTACATTAAATGTATAATTATTTACCTTTAACAAAATAGTGTCATGGGGTCCTTTTAGGATTTTCTCGTGGAGAATGTCTTCCTTCAAAAAATTAACGAACTGGCTAGCTTCTACCGTACATTTTTTCCGAATTGAAGCTTTTTGCCATAAAGTTTTAATAGCTGGGTCTTCCGGAACAACGAAAATATTAATTTTTTCATATTCAGGTTATCTGATTTCAGTTTTGTAACCTGATTTATACCCCGTATCGATACACTTTGGCATAATTAATGTGATAAATAAACAACACGAACAAAGTGCAGAGACAGCTCACGGACGTTTGACGTTCCCATGTGCTATACGTTACGTCATTGAAATTTGATTCTCACTTCAGTCCTGTTTTGATCCAAGAAAGTTGTACTAAAACGTCGTTTATCGGCATCAAAATAAAGTGGCATTAAAATGGAGTCACCCGAGACTATATTTTTGGAAGACTGTTTCAATACCGAAAACTAGCCTTCAAATGATACTTTTTTTTTACAGTATAAGAGAACTAGTCAAAGATACAGGAGTCATGAGGGGCTCTGCATGCAATACTGACCATTACCTTCTAGTCTCCAAAATAAACTTAGGACGGGGATGGAGAAGAAAGAGAACCAAACAAACGAAACAAACGCGAAACAAGATTGAAAATTTACAGAAACTGGAAGTGCGGATAGATTTTTAGAATAAGTTAAACGAACGCATAGATAGGGCTACTTGAGAAGCTCTTATAAGCAATAAAGATATAGAGGGCGCATGGACTATGCTACGGGATATCATTGTTAAAACGGCGAAAATTAACGTGAATAAAACAAAAATCATAATGTTTGAAGAAAAAAGTGATAATACAATGCGCAACATTGTCCTAAGTGATGAGAAATTAGAACAAGTTGATAAGTGTGTATATATATATATATATATAATTAAAAAAAAAAGTTAAACAACCACCGCAGGGTACCACTAAGAGCAACTGCCATCTAAAAAGAAAATGTCAATAGCCCCCAGTAGAACCGCGGCAAAACACACCCATGGCCACGTCTCACATCCGTGAGATGGGTGGTCACAGGGCACGACGAAATCACAACGACAGGCAGGCGAAACCCTCGTGTGTCTTGAGGACACGAAGCGACCCAAGGATGACAGCTTTCTGCATCCATCTCGCAAGTGCCTTGGCATATTTTTGGCACGCGGGTATGTCTTTAAGGTTACGAACCAGTGATAATTTAGCACCTCCGAGAGCACCCATCACAAGGACAATTACTCGTACCGAATATTTTGGGTACAGTCGTTGCAGCTCTCTTTTAAGGTCTTGATACCTCTCCTCTTTTTCTTTCTCCTTTGCAGTGATGTTGTATTCGGACGGAGCCGAGAATTCGATCACGAATATCGTTCGTTTCTCGAAGTCTTGGAGAACAATGTCGTGCCTCGAGTGCGCAACGGAGACTGCTGCCCGAAAATCGTAGTTCCAGAAAATCTGGCACTTCTCGTTTCGGACAATTGACTATATATCCCTTGGAGCGTTCGGCAGGGCAGGGTCGCGACCGACACCGTAAGAGCTACAAAGGTGGTGATAAAGTACTCTTAGGGCCGCATTATGTCTATAGATATACGTTGTTCCTGCGTGGGTCGGACACGCCGATAGTATGTGTTCTAGGTACTCAGCGTGTGCATGACACGCTGTGCTCCTATCACTGGGAACTTCTTGACATAAAATGCGGGCGCGGTATGCTAAGGTGGAGATTACACCGTCCTGGCATGCGAAAATAAAGCCCTCTCTACCTGAATTGAGCCCTGATGATTTGAGGAAAGCAAAAGTTTGCTCCTTTGACAAGGAATGTTTTTCTACATTTCTGTGAAAGTTTCCGTGCATATGCTTGTCGAGTAGCTCTTGGTGAAATTTACTAACCTCTGCTTTCTTTACTTCGGCTTTTAGACGTGAAGCATCTAGATGGAGTAATGCACTTTCCTCACTTCTGATGTTGAAATTCAGGCCAAGGGTCTCGGCAGCTTGCTCCGCGGCTTTGTAAAGGAACGCTCCTTCGCCAATCATCTGGTGGTTTCTGACCATCTTTAGGAGAGGATCTCTGCCATTCGCAACGATGTAAGCTGTACTTAAAACAATTCGGTTATGCAGACATTGAAGATTCAGAAGTCCGCGTCCGCCTTGACGGCGTGAAATGTATAATCGCGGAACTGACGAATTGATATGCAAGCTTTTATGCATATGCATGATCTTACGCGTGGTGACATCAAGGGCCTTAAGCTCATTCTTCGTCCATGGAACCACCCCAAACGAGTAGAGTAGAACCGGGACGGCAAGCATGTTAGTCG